>JXOR01000935.1:60288-405325 GCA_001014335.1 Coboldia fuscipes | reverse complement strand
CGAAGTTTTCGGCCTCAATTGTGAATAAAAGAACTAAAAGTGATTTTATTGAATTGATTCATATGGTTTTATGCATTTGTTCAACATAACGTCACTCGGGTATGATGTTGCATAGAAAAGACCATCAGCAATTGATTTGTACGCGATATAATCACTCAAGAGAACGAAATTAATGATTATGTTTCCAATAAACACTATCGGTATTTTTGCTCTCTCGTCATTTGACAATTAAAGACATGAATCGGCGGCCATAAGAAAATTCATAAAGCACTGTATGTCTCCTTTATAAGTACCATACATATGTTGATTATTAAAATGAAGTTAACGAGAATTCAAAGAAACATAAAATCGCAAATATGTAATACTTAACTAGCGAAAAATCAAAAGAAATCACATGATAAAAGACTTTGATGATAACACCGCATAAAATAATGACGAAAAGCTTGTTTAAGTCCTCTTCTAAAATTTCTGGTATCTTGTGTACTGGTGTTATAAAATGTCTAAACTGTTGATAGCAAAATATACGCGGTACATAAAAAGAAAAACAGTTCATACAACTCACCTTGATTGATTTTCAATTCTATCAATACAATTCTTATGCTGTTCCACAATAGCAACGCTACGCATAGTCCTGAAAGTAGAACAGAAAATAACAATTTAACAAACTTAATGATCAAATAGGAGAACTGACTATATTAAGTAATATTTCATGTGATAATTTACTTCAGTGAAAACAATAAAATTTAATCATTGAATAATTTATTTCATTTTCCTTGAAAAATTGGGTAATTAAATGTTCTTCAATGTAGACCCATTTGACTGGCGATGCATTTCTATTTACGTCTATTTACTCTAATAACTTCTTCTATTAAATATTAAAAACAACATCTTAAATAAACATTCGATTTAGGTTCAATTAGTCTCAAGTGCAGTTAACGAATACATACGGTTGAAACTAAATACTAAAAATACCTTGAATCAATGATGAGGACATTTTACCAACTGGAATATATCGATGATTACACATTTTCTTTTAGAAATATTTAAGAAAAAATTTTCTACAAAAGAAAATTGTGTTGCTGTTCACATATCATCAATTTTATTCCACAGAATAATGTCTATTATTATGTTTGTTATCATGCATAAAAAGTTTTAATGGCATTAACGAGACCAAAACCTCGGATTGTAAACCTCTTTGGGGTAATGCCCATTGCTTATGCCACTTTCTCTTGCACAATGGGGTGCAAAAAGTATAAAATTATTTATAAACTTTGTGATTTTTTTTTATACTTTTGTGTTTAAGAGTTTTATTTTATACACAACCGATGAACACGTTACCGGTGGATTAACGAGACACGTCCNTTGGGGTAATGCCCATTGCTTATGCCACTTTCTCTTGCACAATGGGGTGCAAAAAGTATAAAATTATTTATAAACTTTGTGATTTTTTTTTATACTTTTGTGTTTAAGAGTTTTATTTTATACACAACCGATGAACACGTTACCGGTGGATTAACGAGACACGTCCAGAGGTCTTCTAATTCATAATCTTTTTTTTTTGTTTAAAAGTTGCTACGACCACATTAATAAGTATTCCCCATATAATGTGTATATTTCACACCTTAATAGTATATGGTGCTCTTGTTCGGGTATTATTTTATCATTGATAAAAGTTAAAGCACAAAATATTCAACTTGATACCTCAATCTTTGCCCTCCAAATTCATATCCATCGTTTTCTATATATGGGATACCATATACTGTCACCTCAAACTCATTCATAGACCATATACAAAAACTTACCTCATTAAATTTAAATAAATTGATGCTACCCAAAATACCGAGCTAATCACATCCCATTTATCCTTATTTTTAAGCTTTATCACATCATTATCAGATAACCAACAGATTTTCTCAATTGGATAGTATACGTGATCAATGATGTTTGACAATAATCCCATCATTGACATAACACGATCTGGTTCCTGTTAACGAGATAAAAACAGTTTGTTCTGTTAAGTAAAAACAACGAATAGTTCTTGCTGTATCACCGTCTCCTTACATTGCGACCAAAACCATATTCAAGTGTATATTGAAGCATTGGAATGTCATCGATTAATCGTAATGTAGCACGAGCTGCTGAAAATTTTGAGCTACAGACTCCAAGTCCACGAGATAACTCCGGATTGCTTTCGATACATAAACCGGATACTAATTTGGAGGCGTAACATAGGGCTTTCATTACCTGTAAGAATCATTGAATAAAATAATTAATAAATTTGGTGGAAGTCAAAGACTGTTCGAAAAGACTTTTACAAATCCATAAATAAATTTAAATTATGCATTTATCTAATTTATTACAACATAAATCATGTAAATCGGTATAGTGCACATAGTTCACTACCATTTATATACAGTTGTATGAAAGCATATGACAGTTGTTTCCTTATTCACGTGTTGACCTTGCAATTGGATTTTATTCATACCGAACTTGTTACTGATATTTAACATATACGCATAATACCGTAACCGTCATCATAAGATCAGAAAAGCTGCAGTTTCCGTAACTTTTTAAATTCAACGTTTGAATTCGAAAATACTTTTATTCATATGGCTGTATTACTTGAGGTAATATAATTGAAATGGTCCTATAAAATCAAAACTGATTGATTGAAACCCGTAATAAAAATTCACATTAGCCAGATAGAATTTGGTGAAAGTAAATTGAAACCAGTTCTCAATACATTTGACTCGACACATAATTTATGTATATATTTTATAATAAATATTAGATGTGTAAAAAGAGACAAAATTTTATTCGTGCCCCCAATCCAGGATTGAATACAAAATTCAATGAATTTATATATAAATGCACCCCTTAACGAATTTCAGTTTAACGACATCAATTACTTTTATTTGAAGATGTCGTTAAATAACTTGTGTATATTCGTGTTATTTTATTACCTTATCACGGCCTCCGTACGTATCGATCATATCACATACTTCATTCAAAGGTGTAGACATTGTACACTCACTGTTTTAATTACAATTCGACAAAGTAATAATTACACCACAGTAGCAATGATACGTTAATGAAATTAATCTATAGTTCTTTTATTCTGTTTATGATTCTCTACGGTGCACACACTCTGTTCCTGTCCAGCGACGATTACTTACTAAAACTCTTATCACTCACACTTTTGGTCTTATACGCTCCATCATAACTTTATTAATTCCATATCAATTACTAAATAATCCTCAGGATTTCAGTGGCTGGGTAACACCGTATTTGTTGGTATTTTAATTGTATACTTGGCAAGCTAAGCAATGTGACTTATTATTATTATTAATCAGCTGCATGGTATAAAATCAGCTGTACCGCAACGAGTTTGTTTTGACTCTCGGTACTTTTCGAGGGAAAATGTCACGACAGCAAAGTCGATGTTTTAGATATTGGCACCACTGTTTCAAAAGATGGCCGAATCGAAGCGAAACTCGACTAGCTCCACCAGTAAAAATAGAAAATCTCGGTCAGAATTACTTCGCACAACGTTAGGATCATATCTGCGACAACGTAACCATACGGTAAGTGGACACCAGTCAGGAATTCGTTCAATTCCCAGTCAGTGGGGTGCAAATCAACAACTCCGTTGGTTAACCTCAAAGCTTGTGTCAGATGTAAACAAGTTTCAATGAAATTCAATTTCCTATCCCGTTACCATTCCAGAGGAATGAAAAATTTTCCAAAGGCGAGTTAGCTTTAACACAAAATGCCCAACAGAAATCGCTAGGCCTAATGCTGGAGGACGACATGTCGAAACCAAATTCATTTCTATATTCGAATGTACTGTGCCTAAGCAATCACACGCCCAGTGTGGAGCAGCAATTTGAAAAGTGAGTATCCTCGTCCTTACAATTTGTACGCTTTTTAAGTGGCGATTTGTGACCAATGTTATTATCATTTTAGATTTATTCAGTTTGTTGATAGTCAAAAGGTGGAAACGAAAAAAGAGTTGGAAGGAGTTTTGAGTCCGTTACTCTGTCACCTGTTTATAGAGCTGATGAAGGGAAAAGAAGCTAACCCGGCACAAGATTTTCTTAGAAAATTTGCTCACATTGTTGCACCCATAGAAAATTTAAATGCTCCAAGTTTTCACAAGGTGAATGGCTGTACACTTCCTTTGGCTTCTAGTTTATCTGATGGCAATCAAATAGTTCCACCTGTAATCGGTACGCAAATAAATTTTCAATTGAATGAAGATGGTGCCAAGGATTCCAAGAATCAAGAGTTCTTCAAAGAATTAATCACAAAAGTGTCTTCATGTGTTAAAAATGAAGAATTAGACTCAATTTCAATAGCATCAAAATTCCGCAGTGCCAAATATGAAATGGAGCTTTCACAGCAATCTATATTTGCATTAAAGCATTATTTACTAAAGAATGGAAACCTAATTATACTACATTTAATCAATACGTGGTTCAGTTTTGAGAATAGTGATGTGAGAGAGTGTCGTGAAAATTTATTTGAAAGCACCAGCGAAGAGGATCCCATGGAGCCTCAACTAAATGGTTGTGATAATGTTTTACAATTACCTTCACCATTGTTAGAAGCAGATAACGAAAGAGAAAAACAATTCAATGGTGAATTGAATATTACGATTAAGAGTGAGCCCCTAGATGAGGAATATGAGACGAATAAAAGTGCTATGCCCGATGTTGTCTATGAAGAGATTACTAAAACTAGACTGAAAGCATTAAAGGAATTTGTTAATAAAATGAATACTTACTCCGAGCCAATTAGATTGTTAAAAGTAGAAAATACAGACAATAGGTAGGTATTTCAATAGAATTGAATAATTTTCCTAATTCTAATTCTGTACTATTCTGTTTTTTAGACTTTCGTGTGGTGATTTAGATCCAACAGATTGTCATTTAGCATGTGGTCTCAGGGATTCAATTATAACAATATGGCCATTAAAACGTTCATATACGCGTGGCAGAAAACCCTACGCTTTATTTAATGAGCGACTCTGTGATTGGAGCAATTATAATTGTTCTTCGTCATCAAGTGATGATGATTCAGATGATATTAAAATATATCCGCATCGCCGAAAACGGGACGCACGTCAAAGATTCACCGAGATGCGATCAACAGAGAACACTTTGTAAGAGACAGAGAAATCTACAATCAACATTTTTAATTTTAATTATTAAATTAACAATTATCGTAATGAATTCTAGTAATGATGCCAATGGCCTACCTCTTAGAGGGCACAGTAAAGGTGTAACTGATATTTTATTTTCTCGATGTAATCCATTATTATATTCGGTATCGAAGGACACGACATTACGTGCCTGGAAAGCAAAAGATTTTTCATGCGCAGCAGTTTATAAGTGAGTTAATGTTATACAGTGTATCCTATTTGATCAGAAGCAATTAATTAGTTCCTTTACCATGACAGAGGCCACAATTATCCTATTTGGTGTGTAGCAGAAAACCCATCGGGTAATTATTTAGCCACGGGTTCGAGAGATTCAACAGCAAGACTGTGGTCAATCGAACGAGAATTTCCTCTACATGTATACGTTGGTCATACCCAAGATATTGATGTAAACAATTAAATATTTTATTCGAATTAAATGAATATAAATTAATTAAAATAATGTTGTAGGCCATAGCGTTTCATCCGAACGGCAGCTATTTTGCAACAGGTTCAACTGATCTAACGGTGCGACTATGGTGTGTAACAAGCGGTAAATTATGTCGTGTATTTACCGATTGTAAATTACCTGTAACAAGTGTTACGTTTAGTCCAAATGGAAAGCTTTTAGCAGCTGCTGGTATGTTTGATCATTAATTAACTTATGCCATTTGATAATTTTTATTATCCTTTCATAGGTGAAGAATCCAAAATTAGAATATTTGATTTAGCTGCGGGATCTCAAATAACTGAATTAAGAGATCATACGAGTACAATTTCGAAAATTGCCTGGAATAAAGATGGTACAAAATTCGGTTCTTGTTGTACTGATGGTACTGTTCGTATATGGAACATAAATTCAACATCATTACAGTAAGTTGGATAATACCTTTTTAACGAATGTGACTGTATATTTAATTAAATGTCATTTGTATTATAGAAAAAATGGATCTAGTAATTTAAATACCGTGGATTCAACTAGCACCAATTCACATAACACCAGTTCCAATCAATCCACCTCCTATGATCATAAGTTAGATGCTTCATATATGACTGATTGCAAATCAACAATTAGTTTAAGCTTTAATTCTGATGATAAATTATCTGTTATAGGATGTACATAAAAATGAATTTAGTAAATTTATTACTTGATTTGATGACTTTACTAAGAAATAATTAAAGAAAACTATAATTGTAAATTGTGAGTTAAGTTAATTTGTTTTTAATAGATTTTTTTTTAAATTATTGTTAGCAAATTTATTATAACAAATTTTTGTCATTGAATACAGATTAGCTAAAAGAATCGAATTAAAAGACTTAAATAACTTATAAGAAAGTGAATTTTTCTTTTTGTAAACTTTAGTATCCTATGAAAATGAAAACGACAAATTGTTGTTCTTAACTAATTATTTATTCGTCTCATTGATAAAATCATTTAATTTTTTTTCTTTAAAATGCGCTTATGAGAGTTACAGTTAATAAAATGAATTTAATCTTGTTCCATTCTTAATTAAGTTGATCCTCGTCGAATATCAGATTACGCGTTTGATTAGGACAATTCGTTAAGTGTTGTTTATGATAAAATTATTTCACGAATCCAACGTTCACAATTACAATGTTGGTACAGAACAAATGAACATACACATTTTATATTTAAACGGTTTTAAATATGTTACGATCTTAAAAGTTCGGTAAGGAAGTATGTTCCTTTAAATGTATATCGTGTGATTTTAAACTAATTTAAAATGCGAGACCGGCATCACGGTAAGTGGTGAAGATCTTTTCAATTGAGTTAACATAGGCAGCAGTTCTCAAATCCAATCCCAAATTGTATTTCATGGCAGTCTTCATGATGGCACGAGCTGATCGTTCCATTGTGTAGTCCAAACCAGAGTGCACAATATCTTTTTCTGAAGCACCAGAGATACGTTTCTGGAAAGCTTCAGATGGTGTCACAGGGATACGACCACCGACACGTCCGAAACGACGTTCCAATGACTCTTGGACGGATTCTATTAGGATACGAAATTTGAATTTATTAGTTCATCTATTTTACTTAGTTTGAGTTATTTAATAAATATAAAATCTGATGCAAATTGTCAACACGATGCATCCATGCAATCAGATCATCAATTCATTGCCGATTAAAAACTAATTTTTACAAATTTAGTTTACTTTTAATTCTTTGGTGAATGTTAAAAGTGAACAATAAAGCAAAACCATCGACCTTATCCCAAACAGTGATCCATTACTCCTAATTTATCGTTTACTAAATTTGTCATTAATTATGGATAATTATATATAATGAGCACTATACTATTGGAAGCAATAGGATATGAAAACACGAATTAATTTTTATTTCTTAGGTAATGTCATACCATTAAATCTATAATGGTTCATTCAAAGGAAGGTATGTCATTTTAAACAGATAAAACAATAAAAAGGGGATAAAATCAAAACAGAATAAAGCTAAAAAGACAAAAGAACATATAAATAACTGTACCATCGTTTATAATTCTTTCAATTGATTGCTGGACAGATGCTACGATAGAAAAAATACAGTATTGATAAGATTAAAAGATCAGCATTAATTTTCACTTTAGCTACTGATTTTTTCAAAATTCCAGCCAATTAAAATTTTTCAATGGTAAATTAAAATTTAAAATAAATAGTTAACTAAATTAATGTGATTTTAGAAAAAAAAATTTGCTGCCAGAATATTGATTCTTAATTTCTCATACAGTACATAATTTAATTAAAATTGGCTTCAGTTGCAATAGATTAATTTAGCGATAAAATATTTTAAATGGCTCAAATCGATTTGATTTTATAGCGTAGTGGTTTAATTCAATTTAAAATAAACACTTACCCAAAAGATGGTAATTGGATTCACGTTCATACTTGAAGGTAAGACGGCCATATGATACATGGTTAAGATTTTTCAACCATTCGAAGAATGATACTGTTACACCACCAGCGTTAATATACAAATCTGGAATAACGAGAATGTTACGATCGATCAAAATCTTGTCAGCAGCAGGGGTGGTTGGTCCGTTAGCAGCTTCAGCGATAATCTACAATTATGTATATGTTTAAAATGTCGATCATTGTATATATGAGTATCTAGTTTGATTTACCTTGGCCTTGATTTTACCAGCATTATCACTTGTGATGACTTTCTCAACAGCAGCTGGAATGAATATGTCACATTCTTCGAACATCATGTTTTCACCAGTATAAGCTTGAGCTCCTGGGAAACCAACAATGGTTCCATGCTCGTTTCTGTAATCTTCCAATTGCTAACAAGTACAACATACATTATTAACTTGCATACCATATAAGAATTATAAATATTAATACTTTTGGATCAATTCCTTGTGGATTGTAAATGGCACCATCGTGCTCAATGATACCAATGCAAGTGGCTCCAGCACGGGTCAAATAACGGCAAGTGTGAAGACCGACATTACCGAAACCTTGAACAATATATGTCTTGCCACCCCAGCCAGGTGTAGTACCGATCATGCTCATGTAATTAGCCTCATTAATAAAGTTTTCTAAACCGTGGAAAACACCACGACCAGTAGCAGACACACGTCCGTGAATACCACCTTGATTAATAGGTTTTCCAGTAACGCAAGCATGAGCATTAATATCTAAATGGCCGATGGTCTTGGCATAAGTGTCAGCAATCCATGACATTTCTCGTTCACCAGTTCCCATATCTGGAGCTGGCACATCAATACCCGGTCCTAAAAACAATCAACTCTCAGTAAACTCATAACTAAACTATAGCAAATAAAATCACTTACCAATGAATCCTTTCTTAGCTAATTCTAAGGTGAAACGGCGAGTGATCTTCTCCAATTCATGTTCGGAGTATTCTTTTGGATTGATCTTAAGTCCAGCTTTAGCACCACCGAATGGTACATCAACACAAGCGCACTTAAATGTCATCAAAGCTGACAGGGCTTTCACCTCATCACGAGATACGTCCAATGAGAAACGGATACCTAAAAATAAATTTTATTTCGATTAATACTTTATGTAAGAAGTTTGTTACATTGATCATTGTATATTATATATTTCATCAAAGGATATGATAACAAGAACGGCATAATTTCTGCATTTCAAAATAAAACGAACTACATGAATTCTCATTAGTAGGTCATCATCTGATCGAATTGTAACAAAAACTTGGTATGCAGATAAAAAAAAAACTTCAGAATAAGCTTATACATATATTGTAATTAATGCTAATTATAGACACATCTAAAAACAGTGGTAAATTAATTCATTTTTAAAAATACATTTCAATGAGTTTACCATTGTTTATCGTCACGAAGCACACCTAATTAATGATCGTTTGCATTTCGATTAAAAACTGTTTATGTGAAAATAGCAAAAATAAGCAATAATATTATTTTACACCGTCTATTACTTTTATACTTTACACTTCTATTTAATTATATAACAATAATTATTATGTATAATTGATAAACAGAATTACTTTACTTATTGTCCCATAATGAATTCCAATAAACCGATTAACGATTATCTCAATGATGTTCACTTCAATAAACATACTTTTACAGTGTTTATATAACTAAATACAGACTTTAAAATCATTGAACTATAAGTAATTTGCGACAATTGCTAAACTACTGATAAATTTGCATAATTATGCTATATAATGTCACAGCTAAACACAAACCGTAATTGATTTTTGAGACAGATTGGTTACAATAAGTTCAAGGTTTTCACAATAAGATTGTGCCATTTGAAATTGAAAATAATTTAATTCATAAGCAATATCAAAACAAATAATTAGCCGTTATACCTTCTTATCGAAATAATTTAACCATTCAAAAGTGATCGCATTAACATAATCGTAAAACATCTTCACATATTCTTCACCCTATCTCAAATTTATAATTGGAACACCAGGAAAAAAGTGAACTCAAAATTTATTATCTCTCATAACAACTGCGGGATGGAAACTATACGTATAAATAAACAAGTTGTTTTTTTATTCAGTCTACCAGAAATTAACGCATTTGATAATGAATTACTTGATAATTAAAAAAAAAACGTTAACGTTATTGTTCTGACAAATAAACTCAAGAGTAATAAATATAATAATTGAAAAAATAACAGATAACGGTGATAAGGTACCCAAAAAATAACCATTCAACATACTAAATAAAGAAAAATTATATATTGCTTGATTACAAATTAGTCACGTTATCATTTCAATTGCGTTTTGTTCTTACATATTAATAGAATATTATGAAAATACACCGTTTGATCCATGTTACATAATATCGTTAATGATTGTAGTTATGTATTTTTATTTATATCACACATAAGTGGTGACGTTGTACAGACACACCTCCAATCATAGCTATAAGAAAAATACAAATCAACCGCGTGATCTTATTTTTATTAGCCACCATCAGAATGTATCTCCCCTATGGATGATCCTATCATTCTACGCCACCAAAAAAAAAATATATCAAATCTGTTTCTGCACAACAACAGCAGCCTAAAGTGATTTTTGTTTGATCATTCTATACACATTTTTTTGGTTACAATCAAACAGGTTTTTTTTTAAATTCTTAATCAAAATATTAAACCAAAATCGTATGATCAATATGATTCACCAACACCAAAAATCATTTAACTCAAAATTTATGTAATTTGTTTTTTTTTCTTCCGTTTGTTTTTCATGAGTTCTGGTCGTTACGTAACATCAAGCCGAGAAACCAGAGAGAATCTGTTCCATCGTGTGTTTCGCATTCAGCATTTTTTATTTTGAATTTAAAAAAATCCCAGGTATTTTTTTTTGACTTAGTGACGACTATATTTTTATATTCCAACAATATGTTTTTGTACAACACTGTGCAACATTTTGTTTAATTTTATAAATTTGTAATGTATTTATCATCTCATCACTGGTATGAAATAACATTTGATTTTTAAGTGCATTTTTTTTATCAAATAAGACATATTCACACTTAATCAGTAAACAAGCAAATAATTAAGATTATTCTAATGATTCGCTAGTTGCTATGTCGTTTATTGGCGAATTGGTAGTTAGAGACGGTGTCAAATTAAAAAAAAATTGAATTATTTAAATACACGTAGAGAAACGATAATATCGCATAAATTTTTATCAAAAAACAAGGTATTGGAAACACCTGTTCATAATACCATTTATAATTATTATTATATCCTCCAGTGTCATTGCATTACTAATTTGCGCTATATGTAAAAGTGATTTACAAAAGAATCTAGACTATGTAAACAAGTCAGACGTTAGTTTCCAACAATTATCAATAAAATAAATAGTTATCAGACAAACACTACGATTTACTTTGCAAATTAACCGTGTTTTAACTATAAATTGAATTAAATCTCCACAATACCACAAAAAAGCAATCCATATTGCGGGTAAAATGGTCTCCTTGAAAATAAAAATTGAAAATCCATCAAATTGCATTTTTGTTACTATGAAGCAAACAACAATAAGAAAGATGATTATTTATAACAGGTTTAGGCAATATTGAACCGACAACCGGTTGAAATTAGTTTTATCACATAATCAGGAACCTTATTATGTCTGGAATTGTTCATATAAAATATTAATAGCAATTATTCAGCCAACAACTGTGTATGAAAACAATTAATTGCTAGATTTACTGGTTTCCGTACCATGCAAATTAGTAATAAACTCCGATACTACGCAATTAACCGTGAATTAGTTGTTTTCAATATTTTATTTTCGGCGGCCCACAACCACCATACCATTAGATAATGAAACGATATGTATAATGTATAATTATACGGAAAAATGCGAAGTCGTGATCTTCTTCAGGTCCAATCACAAGACATTAAATTATACATAATAAAGTATAGAAAAAGACGACCAGTGGTTTTGTGTAAATGCTCGTACTCGTCGTCAATGGCAGCATTATCTCTTCTAAATATTCACATGCCTTCACCGAATTTTGTTACATAATATTTGAAACAATTTTTCCGCTATACTTTCATTGGCTTTATACTCGTATTATTCTAAGTCACTGACAAGTCTATTTGCATTAAGGGTTTTCAATTACATATTTATACCGTTTTTCAGTTTGTCATTCATTAGTTCATGGTAGTTATGCAGTATCTTTTACATATTTCACATATATTTTAGTGGGTCATTTCAAAAATCGTCAATCAATTAGAGCCCGCATTATGTTTAGAAATGAAAAAAAAATGAAAATTCACAAAAAAAAAATAAAATAATGCTTCGAATATCGGCCTAAACTTTGTTTCATTTTGCTTATTCACTTAAATTCGTTGGGCGTTATATAAAACTATTCTTCTAATCGAAATCTTAATCGAATTATTATAGAAGAACCTGAAAAGAAAAACAATATCCGCATTAAAATTACATACCTCCTTTTGTTGGTGTACGATGGGTGCAATGTTGAGCACGGTATCCAGTGATAATTTCAAATTCACCGGTATCACGACGAAGTGGGAATGCCATTTCGATGATGTGGTCACACGGCTGCATCAACATAAGGATACCTTTCACCTTCTTCTTCTTCTCCTCAACAGATTCGCGACCTTTCATGTCTTCGACCAATTTATCCTCACAAATTTGGCATGCTCGATGGAAGAAGTATTCAACCATATCGAAGAAACGTGGATTTGGAGAAGTAGGAACATCCTTTAGACGATCCGGTATCTGATGATCGGCATACGTGCGGTTCTGTGCCACAGCAACGGGCGCTGTTTTTACGGCCGCTACGAAATCCTTTTTCAATGCCACATTTCGTGCCAACGTTCTTAAATGGAACATTTTTCACGGATTCTATTATACACTCAACGCTACAAGCCACACCGATTCGCCGACGATAATGGGAATTGAATGAAAAGAAAAGAAACCAAATGAACAATTTGCTAACTAACTAAAATACCAAATATGAATTGCTATATTTTGACTCAAATATGAGAAAAATGAAAAAAGGAAAAATCAATTTTCAGTACCACTTCCACTCTCAAGCACCAAATCTCGACTGAGCCGAATTAATTTCAAAGTGGGAACAAAACACTTTGCATTGTACTTTAGTATTTTCCCGTACATTTAGAGGTTGACTTATGTTGATTTTTCTCTTCAAGAATTTTGCAAAAAATATTGTATAATTATATGCAGAACATTTAGATGTTATTAAAAAATTAGATAAATCAAAGTCGATATAATATAATTGCATTCAAAAAGTAAATGATTATAGAGTTCCTGATGGATTAAATCGATGTGCAAAATGTTGTTTACCTGTGTA
This sequence comes from Coboldia fuscipes, assembly GCA_001014335.1. Classification (NCBI taxonomy): domain Eukaryota; kingdom Metazoa; phylum Arthropoda; class Insecta; order Diptera; family Scatopsidae; genus Coboldia; species Coboldia fuscipes. The sequence continues at coordinate 391,789 of JXOR01000935.1, read as the reverse complement.
GTTAATTACAAAAAGAGCTTAGGATTCCCTCAAACGCATAAGATTTATGATGTTATGACAGTTTTATTGTCTCACATAAAAAACTTTACGACCCGTTCATAGGACACTCATATTATGCATTTACAAGCTTTCAACATCAACAAATCATTAGCATGAATACGACATGTGTCAAATTGACTTGCAGCTGTTATTTTCAGAAAAAATAATAAAAATCTTGATTTCACAAAATTGGAAATCCATTAACTTTTTACGATGGAGACAAAACAATAATTCGAGGAAAAGTAGAAGGAATTTTTATGGTTTTTGTGAAATTGTGTCCCATTCGGAACAGGAAATACTAGAGTTCTTTGTATTATTAGGCTCGTTCAAAAATTCGGCTTCCTATTGTCGTACGAATCGTAATGAAAAGGACTTCGCATAAAGTAGTCATTTTCGTTTACAGCAAGATCCTGTAAATGCGAATTATTCTTGATCTGGTCTTTCAAGTGTACAGTAGCATAGTCAGAGTGATAAGTGAATTGAAATTACTATTAGAAAAACCTTCTATAACATTATTAAGAATGAATGTGCTCCACATTTCTTAAATTATTGTATTTTGTCTGAACTAAAGTGCTTACAGTGAAAGTAGTATCTTGTAAATAAAGTATTGAAAAGTTGTGCTTGTTGGATTTACTGATTACGTGGAATTGGGATTTACCATTACATTATACAATATATAAAATTTAAGGACTGAAAATTAAGTAGGATGACGAATGTAGAAGAAATTGTCTTGCACTATCAAAGAGCAATTGATAAGGCATCAATTAATGACAGTCATCGAGTAAGTAATCCCCAAACTGGCTCTCTCCCTTCATTATCAACATTTTATTCAGTATTGGATTAGACCTGAATGGTATAGTAAAATGTATTTATTTATTATTTTAGTTGTTACATTGTATAAATAAATTGGATCAACTACCAATCACTACCAACATCTTGCAGTTAACGAAAATTGGTAGAACCGTAAATAACTTAAAAAGGTGTGAAGATGAAACTGGAATCGCTGCTCGAGATTTAGTAGCCAAGTGGAAATTGATTGTAACCAATGAGGCAAGCGATAATGAGCAACAATATGTCGAGCCCGATGTTCAGAAAGAGGCGAAATTATCCAGTTCAAAAAAGAGACACCATCAATCAGTATCCAAAGAAAAGAGTCGAAAAACAGAACATAGTGATATAGAACGTAATAAGAATTCATTACAAATCTGTGATATTGGTTTTGGTGAGGAACTACTGGGATTAAACAAAAAAGATAGTGGTCATATTTCAAATAAGAGGAGCATTGAAGAAGCTGGCAAATATGCCGGAGAAAGTTCTAGACATGATTCGAAACGTTTAAAATTAGAAAATGAGAGTCGTCATAAGCCAAATATATCTTCATCAAGTAAATCATCAAATGGTTCTATTCAAAATAATCATAACGGTCATAGTACCAAAGTTTCAAGTCACAAATCAGATAAACACAGTCATAAATCATCATCGAAGGTATCCAAGCACTCAGGTAGTAAATCCGATAAACATAGGTCATCATCGCATTCTAAGGAATCATCGAGAAAGGAAAGAAAGTCACATCAAAAAGAACGAAAAGAAATTAATAAGGGCATTGATTGTACTAGCGGGACATCATTTGAAGCCGCACTTGGTATGATTGAACCGATAGCAAGTACATCAAAAGGAAGCAATGGATCTATTTCGACTGAAATAGAAATTAGTAAATCATTAAAAAGAACACCTAAATTATTGACATCAAAGGTTAAATTACCGCCACTTGAGCCAGAATTACCGGTAGAACCAAATGTACCTAATGCCGTTCAAGTACAAGCTATAATTTCACCAAACTATAAACCAATGCCATTAAATCCTACTGTAATGGACTGTGTAAATTTACCAACAATGAAACCAGTTGCAGCTAAGAAACAAATAACGGAGGAAGAAGCGTTGGGCATTAGTATGCATTCGAAGAATATGAGAACAAAAGTATATTCAGGAATAAAAAGTGGAGCTATTCAATCTGCACCATCACTTTTTGACATGTGTATTAGGATTTTACAAGAAAATATTGATGGTAAGTTCTGAAAAATTTTCAATTATTAATAGAAGATTATTAATCATAATTCTATTTAAATTACAGCGGTTGAATACACTGGAGGTATTCCATATGATATTCTGAAACCAATATTGGAGAAATTAGATTCGAGACAGCTTCTGAATTTCGAATATCATAATCCGTATATTATGGAAGATAGTGACGTTCTATGGGAACATCATTGTAAAAGAAATTTTCGCAATCAACAGCGTCTAGAGTATGAATCGTGGCGTGAAATGTTCGATGTATGTAAACTCTTTCACTTGTTTATTTGAATCGTAATTAATTTAGATTTTGCACTATTTTAGCGCTGCACAAAAGAAATGGAGGATAAACTAAGAGGATTAACAAAAAATATCAAACAATCGCAAAGCGCTTCATTACCTGTCCGTCAAACAAAATTGGCATATGTAGACTCTATGGCCAAAGCTCCAAGAAATATTCAGAGAAAACAGAATTGTTTTGGTACTGAAAAATCACTAATAGCCACACCTGCTGCGAGAGTTGCCGCACTCAGTAATATAGCAACTAACATTGCAAAACCGGGTGACGTTCGATTGAGATTGGCTGCTGGTATGCGAGATACCGCACAAGCAAGATGCACTTCACGTGGCCCAAAAAGAGCCCCATTAATGCAAAAAACATTGCAATTCATGAAAGACCGGTTTAGAAGATAAGAAAATGAAACGGGTATCTAGCCCTAAAACTATAAGTTAGCTATTATAAATTCAATTATAACTATGTAACATTATCATTATAGGCATTCAAAGTTTTTGTGAAGATTTCATATACAGAATTAATATTAACTACAACAGTAAATAAAGTAATAGATTTTTCATTATTTATTATTATGGTAAATCAACGTTATACATTTCACATCTATCTAAAACTCTAAATTATCCACTTAATAAACTGTTATTAATCATTGTAAAAAGAAAATTAGTTCAAAATCAATTTATCATTAGATTAGTTTTATTTTTCTAATTAGCTAAATAGAAAATTAAATGTAAATAAAAATGATTCTAAAATATCACAAAACATTTAATTAAATCTTATACGTTCAGTGAATGTGGCATAACTCGCATTTTAACGAAATCTCTAATAATTTCAATAAGATAGTCTTTAGTCAATTTCGGTACTCTTAACTGATATCCGATTTGTTTCATCTTTGTATTTGACAAGAAAATATGTTTCGTATTTATCATGTCCTCATACATATAAGGTGTTAACGGAGTATTTGTTACATTATCTCGTTGACACAACTCAGCCCAAGGTCCTAAATGTTTTTCATTTATCTCTTCCAAAGCATCACCCATATTTGCCTTAAATAGAAATTTAATTAATTTTATTATCACCGATAATTTAATCTCTTGTCAATTTACCTTTGCCAAATGGGACATAGTTTGACCCCAATAATCAACTTTAATTTCATAAATATCGGCCAATAAATTTGAAATACTACCCTGAGTTGATATTGAATCATCAACCACATTTATAATTTGTTTATTACAATCCTCATTATTGGCAAAATGCCAGGCAGCAGAAACTGCATCCAATACATGGACGGTATTCATCTTTAGGTTTTCCGTCCATAATAGTTTCATTGTTTCACCAAGAACCTTGTAAAGTCCAGCAATCAATATTCTGGGCGCTAAAACAATATAATTCAATTAAATAATCGATACGATATTTTAAATAGACAACAAAACCTGTACATACTTAATCCATTTTTATCACCTATTCCATATACGATTGGTAACCTTAATATTGTGTAATTCAAATTTGCGATGTTCGATAATTCATCTTCGACTTTTGCTTTACATTTACCAATCATCGATGAAGGTTTTAGTGAGCAATTCTCTAATTGCGGTTGCTTCTCATCAGGGTACATATCACCGGAACTGAACTCAATAAAACGTTTTACTTTTTGATTTGCAGCTTCCTCTGCACAATTTCGAGACAATTTAATTATACCATCAACATAGACTGGTTCCGTTTGACCAGGTCGTGTTTCACCGGCACAATTGAATACAAAATCCCAACGTATACCTGAATCACTTGCAAATGCCGTTTTGCATGTGTCTATAAAAAGATAGCAATTAAATTGAAAATGAAAATATAAAATAATATCTTTAGGATTCGTTTACAATGAATGTTTTTAAGTAAAATTATATTAATTCTATTGTTGCTATTTCATTACCTCTTAAATTAGCACTGCGAAATTCTATAATCGGACTTCCATAAATTTTCTGTTGGTATTCATTCAACCATGCCATTTGTGGTGGTGTTTTATCAACAATTCGTATTCGAGCTACTAATTCATTTTCAATCAGGTAACATACTAAATGCCGACCAATAAAACCGCATCCTTTAATAAAAAATATATTCATGTTTAATCATAATACAATATACTATGTATTTATAATATCGAATTAATATTCGCAGTATATATTATAATCAATGCAAATTAATCAACTAATTTAAATAGATAAGAAGCACCCACGTATCTATATAATTATAGTTGTTAATGATGATACTATGGTAGATATCCTACACATACTTAAAATGATTCTCCTAACTAATAATTATAATGTTAAAAATCAACGTACACTTGATTTTCATGAAACAATATTAAAAAAATAAAATTAAATAATAATTCGTTATATAAAATCGTAATAAAAAACTCACCTCCTAAAATTAGCACATTTGGTTTATCCATTATCTGGTGATTTGAAAGGTTTTCACTTAAAACTGTGCACTTTATGACACTGAAAATGACTTTATTTTTGAGAAATTTTCATAAGTAATTAACCAATAGTCCTTAGCAGTTGGTGGCATTCAATTGCCTCGAATCACTCACTTGTGTTTCTATCGCGCTGTTGGTGTTTGCCATCTGAACGGAATATAGAATTAAAATTTGCTATATGCCGCACATGACATCGACAATGAAAAGATATCGATATGACGAACCGATGATATCAAATACTCTCTCGGTTATTAATAAATAAAATAAAAAGTCGCACAACAAGTTGCTGGTAGTGAAGTGCCTCCAATACAATACATACTCCAATTATTAAATGAAAAAAAAAGTCGAACCAGTCTGTGGAATACAAAAAAAAATCATACAAGAATATTACGTCGACACTTCTCAGAAGTTACAATTGCAATTGTGAATGTATAATATGAGGAACGTATTCCTGCATTAATACAGAAAATGCTGCCAGTAATCGGTTGTCGTAACCGTCATTAAAATAGCAGAAACTCATTTTGATGTTAATCATTTACATTTCCATCAGACACTCTTCATTTTATAATTAAATAGAATGTTTATAGACGTTTATAGATGTTTATATATATTATCAGTATATAATTTAAAATAAAACATTCACAGCATAATATAATAAAATGATACAATTTTCAATACGAGGGATTTTGCATTTAAAAAAAAAACGCTCAAATGAGATTATTTAAAGTATGACTCATTTATTTTGTGTTTTGTATCTTTTTTACTCAATAACATTAATTAGTGAATACCAAGTCTTAACTATTTTGTTATTTCGAATTTAACCATTTTTCCACGTAGGATTCCCACTTACGATGATTTAACGTGTTAAAATCGTCACAGGTAGATATCGCTTTTAAATAAGTGATTAGTTTCAGTAGTTCCGAGTCACTTTCGCGATTTTTATATGCCTCACGGAATGGTTTGATTTTCAATCCTGATTTTGGATTCATTAGGAAGTTTCTTCGGATATCATCGAACATAATTGTATTTTTTGACGTGTATTGAGGAAATTTTCCCCATATTACGCCTAACGGTTTAACATCCGTAACCGATCGGTTGGACTCACGGTATATACTGATCATGGCTCGTGAATCTAAATAAAATAAAATTTTATAGTGCTGACTTGATGAAACACCAAGTAATCTCATTTTTTCTTCGATCCATTTCATTGATGTCGCTGACCAAATAACAATATCATAATCTTCATATGCAGCGAATAGAAATTCATGAAGATATGGACGCATTAGTTCATTTGCTAAAAAAATAACCAAAAACAATGTATGAGATTCTTGACAATTTTAATTGAAAACATTTATAGGGATAACTTACCACTTTCAGCAACTGATCGATGATCAAACAATGTATAGTCGATGTCTAGCACCAACAGTTTTTTACCAGGACGCGACTCATTCAATACATTAATCTTATAATCTCGAATGCGTCTCTCTATTTTAGCCTGATATATATGATCATTGTTATATGTTGGATCTGGTTCATCAAAGTCATCGATTACATCTGATGTTGAGCAGGGAGCATTAACTGTTTCTATATCCTCCTCCAATGAACCCATCATAAGTATTTTAAAATTACTCTTCAGTTTCAATTGCAACAATTGAATCTCATCACCTGGAAATTTTCCTTGAAATTTTAAATTCAATAACTTCTGGCGTTCAGGACGAACGTTTGTCTCTATAAATATTCGATGCTTTAACATTCCAACAGTGTCATTTTCTGTTAATTCGTTTATTGAATATTCCTTGCCGGACCATTTTACCAATAGTGGAATCTCCTTTACATCTTCCAATTTAAGTTCATCGGCCATTGTAAATATTGAGTTTTTTGATTACTACTCGGAAACTGTTATCTCTAATAAGCAGGAAATGCTGATCCCTTACCTAGTTAAAATTTTTAATTAATAATAAATATCATAATTACAAATATTGAATGAAAGTTACCTGGGAATATTCACTGTATGGCGTCTGTTATTGGTAGCTCTCTTTATATGCCAAGATTAATAATAAATTTACAATACAAGATCAATCGTCCGTTTTTAAAATACCCTGTTATGCTTCCTTATATATAAGAAAATGCCGGTGCACAATGTTTTCTAATATATTTCTAAGTAAATATGAAATCTATGAAATTATTACTGAAATTCACACAAATTTGTACGCGAGTGGAGTGAAACGTGAGGTAAATTTTAAATCTCTGCTGAAGGTAATTAGAAATCCATGTAAACGTATAACTTAATCGATTCCAGAATCGAATCGAAATGCTTGTAAATTTTAGGACAGGTAATATTTTTGTACCTGGTAATTAGTTCTTTTGGTGCGATTGAATTACTTTTAAATCAGCTGTTATAGGGCAATGATGCCGCCAAACTGTCAACAATTGTTTCTGTGTTCTGTCAAATCGTCTGAATTTATAAACAAATTATTCACTGGCAAATTGCATATAATTAAATTCTTATTTTAACAGTCGTAATTAATTCAAGTGAGGTCAAAGTAAAGGTGTGAGCTTGGTATATTTAGTTTCATAGCAAGACAGTGTTGCAGAATGATTCCAGGTAAACAATATATCAAACATTTGGATACTGAGATTATATAACAAGAAAAGTAGAATGTATATTTGAAAATACATACCTATTCATCTGCATCTTCCATGTGTTCGATGAAACAGGATAACTGATTCCAATCAAAGAGACCCGTTGAATGTAATCACAACAGTTACAAAGGTTCATTTATGTGAAGTGCTTGTTTAACTAGAATGTAAGTAATTACTCCTGGAAGAATCTGTAACTGGAAAACATTTTTTATTTGGTGCAAATTGAAATTTCGCAGACAGCACAAGATGCTTTGTTCAATATCATGTATATTTATTTTTATATTAATGCATTCAACCTTGAACTTTTTTTTCTGTTAAAAAAGATTATTGTGTCTGAATATTGATTAAATTTATTCGTATTAATTTTAATTTGATTGTGTGCTCAGTTAAAAAAAGATGAAAACAGACAACTGGTATGACGAAGGAGATCTGATCTGATCTGATTGGAATCATAATCAGTGATGAATAACACACCAAATGGTTCAATGATAAAGATGATTTCTTTTTTAAAACATTCTAAAGTTTACTATTAAGACGTAGAATATTATTTAGCAAACAATTAACAAAACTTTTTTTTTTATTTTATGGTGCTATTTGCAGTGTAAAAAACATACCAACTTGTGTCTTCATTTGATGGTAATTGTTGCCGCTTATTCTTTCACAGACGATAAAGGATCCACAATCCAGTGAAATATCATTATTTTAGTTTTCAATTGTATTATTCCGTCGAATCCAGATAATAGTGAAACAAGTATCGACTATTAACAACAAATTTTAAAATGTCGTCCCAAAGTAGCAGTTCGAACAAACAATTGAGTCCGATAGAGTAAGTTAAGATCATTAAATGGCTGTTTAATATCAGTTTTCAATAAAAGATAAAACAATTGAATTTTGACTAGTCTTAATTGCAATAGTCTAATCAACCCATATATTGTGTTTATGCGCATTCGTTATCAGTTGTATATTTTTAATGATTTTTATTTTATTTGCATATCACATTATAAAACCAAAAAGTGAGGTAAAATCCCCGCTCACACATGTGATCCGTGAGGTGTATGATAGCAGTAATGCACATGAAACATTTGAATTAGATTTGGATAAGGCATTGGAGGCAAAAGTAAATTATATAATTATTGAACCACAGCGATTAGGTGATGAAACAGGCAGATGGATTGCTGTTGGTAATTGTTTACATAAAACGGCTGTGTTGGCCGGTCTCATGTCTGTAGCTTCTGGTATAACATGGCCAGTTCGACCCATGCTATATGCTCCTTTATGTACGATATCAATTGTGTGTACCGGTTTGTATACGGTTTCTTGGAATTGTGATCCCTGCTGCCAATATCAGGTAAATAATTAATTTACAAGTATAAATGAATCAGCAATTAGAATGATATCTATTTGTATTTTAGGTGGAGAAAGAGGCCAAAGTACTAGAGAAAATACCGAATATAAATGAATTTTCATCACCCGTAGTGTTAGCATATAAAAATAATCGTAATATCAAGTATTTGCATCGTACTGTTACAGTTTTAGCAGCCGCATTTTGTGCATGGCGTCTGTATGAAACGTATAAATAGCTCACATTAATGGATTATGATAAAGCGCCAAAACAAAATGTGTCGCTAATTGTATAATTAATATTGACCGTAAAACCACGAATACAATGAAAATATGATACCCCACAAAGATGATAATAACAAAAGAAGAAAACTAAAAAGTTAAAATATATAACAAAATCTTACTGATTTCGTTAGGTTAAAAGTAGATAACGGATACAATAAAACCGTTTTATCTCTTCATCCAGGAGAGGTTGTAGATTATTTGTCTCCTGAAGAGAGTATATCGCGAAACTATGTAGGAATTAAATATTCATTATACAATTGTAATTCTGGTTCAATCTCATAAGCATTTTACTCTTTATGAATACTTTAATGTAAAACCAATAAAGTGAATATTTAATTTTTACATACATATGTATGCTTCTGTGAAAAATCAACTAATTTATTTTGTTGATACGCTCAGTTTAATGTTGATTTGATAATAGTAGTATCGATTATTTTATAACAAAGGAAAAGAAATTAAATTGTAGTCTATTAAAATTTGCTGTTATGTATTTGAGTATGATGAATAGAGCGGAGAAGAGTAGTTGTTGCACATTCAACTTAAAAGTATGTCAATGATAAATAATTTAATTTAATAAAAAAATATTCTTTAAGAATTAAAAAAAAACATTTACCAATGCGTTATTTATTAATCACTTTATTTGAATTGAATGGAAACATATGTATTATAAACTTAAGGCTAACCAGAACAACCACGGCATCCACAATGGACACATTCCACTATTCGTCCTTCTTCCAATTTTGATTTTGGTACACGACAGATGCAGTTAGTTCCGAAATTTGTATCTCGTGTTTGAATGCAGCGTAAACAACACAGGTTCTCGTAACCAGATTTTTTCCATTTAGCAATTAAATTTCCATCAGCGATTTTTTCTTTTAGGCAATAGTCATAGAGTTCTCGACTGATTGCTTTTCGTCTGTAAAACAAGTCGTAGATATACCTAGACTTCTGATGATGGATTTTAAAGATTGGCCACAGTGACTCGGTAATACGTTTACCTTCGTGTGGTTCAGTTTCAGCTAAAAATCAACATTAAATTAGTTTTCTGTGAAGTACTCTTAACGATTTAGACTTACCTTCTCGCATTTTCTGTTCTAGTTCCTCCAAGGTTGGTTCAATTAACTCCCAGCCATCTGGAGGTTGTTTCCGGCTTCTCCGAACTTTTGGCATTGTCTTGATACTCACAATAAGATATGAATGCTAGTTGCAATTGTTACTGTAAATATTAATGATAAACGCTATATACATTGGTATGGAAATAATAGGCTTTGTTGGATGAATACAGATTGAATAGATATAAATTTTGTGGAACCTTAATAAATTAAAATCTTATAGCAAAACTATCGATTCCCATAATCAAGTTATTAATGTTAAATGCTAAGATTCTATTACCAACTAACCAAAACTCCTTCATAAAACAATTCGACTCACCTCCTTAATTAATTTGTTACAATATAAAAAATTATCAATTATATCGACTTCTTGTCTTAATTTACTTTATTTTTAAATATTCCTTTTCTTTTTTTATCACTTTTTATTTACAAACATGTTGTACACAAGATTGATCCTATGGAGTAAACAAATGTGCGGTTCTGTTTGGTCTGCTTCAGCTGATTAAAGTTTCGGATTGGAATTATTTCTATGGGAATACTCCTTTTAGGAAAACAAACGTAAGAATTTTCGGACGAAGCTATGGGACTAATTCGATTTCATATCCAATATGTGTGCTAGTAAATTTAGGCAATTTTCCGTTACATCTATAATTAGTATTTACTATAGTGTTTATCGTTTTGCGAGAAAATTATACATATTTATAAAATATAAAGCAAATAATTATCAATAATAATTCGATAATTAAATAATTAGGTTATATAAAAGAGACATTTATTTAATTGTATTTATTGGGAAATCATCTGATCCATATAATGGTCCCAATCCAGCGAGATTTACACTCAGTTTATTTATTCGACTCCAAAGTGTGTGAAAAGGATTCACAAATATTCTCCCGAAAGAAAATACAACAGCACTTTCAGTGAGACACCACGTCGAGATGCAATGAATCTAAACGTTGGAAGAATATGGTTTGCTATTAATCTAACTTCGATTATTTATTTAAAATCACTTACTGCGAAAACTAAAACGGTAACACGCATTTCAACTATTATTTTTACGTAAGCTTTTATTTAAGTTCTCAAAACAATTTAAATTAGATTTCTTTCTTCCTACACTTGTTGCTCCTCGAAGGGGCTTTTTTAATTTGTCAGCTTATTGAATTAGTGTTCGCTTTATAACGCCACTCTCACGCCCGTTTTATTATTAAATTCTAATTTCTCGCTTATCAATATTTCGAAATGACCATGAATTTTAAAAAACATCTTTTGTAATTTTGGAAACTTTTATTGCTTAATGTTATACGGGTTCTATTCAATTTCACTTTCTACATAAACTATTAAATAATATCCATAAGCATTAGTGCTCCAAACTTCGTTCGATTTCTAATTTAACTTTACCATCAACACACTTTAGAACACCAGCCGCTTGTGGGAATGGTAATTGTTTAATATCAAATCCGTCTATTGTTACAATTCGATCATAAAGATTCACTTTTCCATCAGCCGGTCCTCCTTTTATTATCTCAGTTATTAATAATCCACCCGCACCAACAGACTCTCTAACACCGATTCCTAGGCCACCTTTTTTTACTAATTCCACTTGAAATTTATGAAAATTCGATGGATCTGAACGGTAAACTTTCATCGTTACCTTTTCATAACGCTGATAAAAATCAATAATTTTTCCATTCACTGGCTCAGCATTTAGTTCCAATATTTCATCAAACTGTTTTAATCTACCATCTTTACCAGCAACACCGTTTTCTCGCACCATTACAATGAAAACAGATTTATTATTATGGCCCGAACAAACACAAAGCCCCAACAGATTACTGGCAGGACTTAATTCAATTAACGTTTCTTTATTGATTTGTATTTCGGCTGTTGCTGGATCTTTAGGTGGTTCTGGTTCCGGTGGTTTTTCTGGTTCTGGGGGAGCTTCTGCTTTCGTTGGACGGCTTATCGTTAATGTAACAACTCCTTCTACGCGTTTTAAAGTTGCAGTAGCTTCATCATAGGTCGATTCACAAATGATATCTTTGTTAACTGCCAATACCATATCACCAATAACTAGGCCGGAAGTTTCTGCTGTTGATCCCTCTTGAATATCAGATACAAAAATTCCTTTTCCCAGTTCAGCATGTTTACCCTCAATCACCATAATTCCTAAACTAGTGCCAAGCTTTTGAATTGTTATCGATTTTACGTTAATATAGTTTGCTTGTAATTCAGCTAGCTAAAAATTTTAAAAATTCATAATAAATTGTATCGTTGCAAATATTGTTAGTATATAACATACCTCATCAAATTCAGGTGGAAATTTCGTATATTCTTTCACTGCCATTGGCCCATTATCTGATATGCCATGTCTTAAAGTACATAATCGATAAAATGAATATTGGTATTAGAGGATGTGCAATTGAGTTTATATTACCTTAAAAGAATGACTTTTAAACGTGATTCTGACATTGCTTTTAGAGATGCTGTTATATTTAAATGACACCGATCATGGAAGCACTGACCATTTACTTCGAGTATCTCGTCACCGGGTTTCACCGTGTAATTTGATGTATACATTAAATTTGGATTGATTCCAGCTATAAAACATCCCATTTTTTGCCGATCACGATGACCAACTAAAGCTAAGCCAATTGGTGATCCTGGCTGTCGATCAATATGAGCAATTTCTACTTGACCCAAGTTTCCATATCTTTGTTTTATCTTTGCCATAGTATATCCGTATTCATCTTCCTCTTCTGTATCATTTCCACCTTTAACACGAACATTGGCTGCTGAAGCTCGATCAATTTGCTTTCCGGCTTTCGAATAAACGTGTCCAGATTCTTCAGACTCATCTTCATCATCCTCGACCTCATCATCCGTTGTGATCTCTTGTACAGCAATCGATTCTTTACGGTGTGTGGCACTTGCTTCGGTTACATTTTTGGCAATGTTCAATTTAATCTCTGATTCGGTTTTTAGCACTTGAGCAATTTGCTCTAATGTCATTTGGCCAGCATCACGATCATTTATGGATAGAATTCGGTCACCAACCTAAGTGTACCAGATATAACACAGAAAAGAAAATAGATTAAAAATTTTTATGAGAAACCTGCGCATTTGCTATTCAATGATTTTTTTTTCAAATTCTTTTTTTTTCTTTTTTAACTTATTTAATTACTTCCAACTGTTTTTTCGCTGCTTCACTACTTTCAGCAATGGCACGAATAAATACTCCATTAATAATATCATCATCATGTTTTATCTACAAGATTAATATTTAAATGCACTTGTTGTTAAATGTATTAAAATTAAAAATTAAATTGAACCTTTCCTTCACACACTGATAGTCCCAATCGTGTTGAACTTAGATTACGCACCAGCTGAATTTCTGATCATATTAACACCGGAATAAATAGTATCATTAGTTTAAAGTTTAAATTAATTACAAATAACAATACACACTTGTGTTATGTTAAGTGTAAAGAAAAATAAATAACTCACCACAAATTGGCTGATGCTGCTGTTCCGTTTGTGTCATTTCTTAACGTTGCTGTACGATGCACTGTGATTCTAGTAAATGCAATATATTGTTTGTTACCCTAGTAATAATAATACATATAAACAGGTAGTATTATGGTAGTCATTTAGTCACCGTGAAACAGAAAGGAAACCATTCAAGTGATAATTTAATTAGAGCATATTTACAAATTCAATTGTTAACATATCGTGTCTCTTAATGTACCGGACAAATAATGTAAATGAAGTGAAAGAAACTATAAGTATCGTTACAATAGATTAATGTTGAAAACATACGACCAAAACGATAATGGGGTAGACATACCTTAACAATAAGTGCCACACAATGAATTTATGCATTATACATAATGTGAATACTAACATCAAATCAGCATATGGTTCGTTCTATACAAAAAATTTAATAAATTTCGCTATTTTTTAATTTCTTAAAATCTGCTTTATTTTGAATATTTTCTGCATAATATAAAAATTGAGTATTCAACTATTAATTCCCTGTAGCGACTTATTCGCTATATGACACGATTTCTCAACAACAATACTTACAATTTAACTTAATTGTTACACTATTTCCTAAATGCCGACGTTAAATTCAAAAATGGTATGGGTATTTCTGAATTTAACGGAAATAACACATGTTTGCTATTCAATTTCAATATTTCCAAACAATAAATTTGAATTAAAACCATGTTCGACGTTTGCCATTTTACGTTAATAAGGTTTCTTGTCGAGTTCATTATTATCTAAGATGGCAATATTTGAATTTGTATCCTTATATGTTTTGGCGACAAACAATTCGATTCTTCGACATGCTTCGTCAATCATCTCTTCTGGAACGGTTAAGACAATTCGAAAATAATTGGGATAATTGAAGCACTGTCCTGGCAAACAAAACACACTTTGGTCTTTGACCAGAGCTTGAACAAAATCTAATTCGTTTTCTAAACTTGGAAATTTATCAATTTCAATTCCTATCATCATATACATGGCACCCTGTGGCATCACTGGTTTCAGTCCTTTCACCTGATTCAAATGTGTGAACGCTATCGTTGCGTTATTCTGAAAATAATGTTATATGGCAAATAAATAATTAATTCGTATTTTAATATAAGATGCGGAACTTACATAAATGTAATTTGTTAAATCTGTGAAAAAGCTATCCGGTGTCTTTAATATTTGGGGCAAAGCACCTTGAACCAGTGAATTTGACAAGAATGTTCTGCCACAAAGTTTAGTGAGCGCCTGGAATTGGTCATATTTTGGGTTTAAAAAATTAAATTTTGTAACACGAAATAAAATAAATATCTTTACTTTTCTGATGTGAACCAGAACTCCATTCCTGTCATGAATAACAATCCACCCCATTCGCCAACCTGGTACCAAAAACCGTTTTGTTAGTCCTCCACATGACAAGATAGGCACATTCTGTGAAACGGCACTAAGTGCCACATATTCAACTCCAGGGAAAACAAATTTCTCATAAATTTCATCTGCTATAATTGGTAAGTAATATTTTTCAGCAATGTTTAAAATATCGATTAGATGACGACGAGAGAATACACTTCCACAGGGGTTGCTTGGATTCGTGATTACAATGCCAACCGTTTTCTCGTCGATTAAGGATTCCATGTGTGCCAAATCAATTTCCCAATTATGCTCAGGAAGCAGATCATACAGGCGAGTTTCAATGTCATGTGATGCAGCTAATGTTGTATATAAGGGAAATCCTATAACAAAGTAGACATTGGTCATTAATTATTATGAACACAGTAACGGGTTGAAATTTTCTTCTTTACCTGGTCGTGGAACTAAAATATTAGTACCTCTGCATCCAATTGAAATAATAGCCATTTCAAGTGAATTGGAACACCCACTGCATAGAATCACATCATTTGATTCAACTGGTCCTTGGAAAGGGGAAACATAGTCAGCAACTGCCTGTCGTGCAGTCTCTGAACCAGTAGTATGTGTATATCCGTTATATTTTCCACTGATTAATGCCTCTTTGAGTGCCTCAATCGCATTTGGTGGGGCATGTAAATTTCCAAAAGTGGTTGGATCACCTATTACAGTGTACACCAATCAAGTGAATAATAGAAACATATTAAATCTAAAAATCTACAGATTAAATAATATTGTTGTTTTTCATAACGACGAAATAACAATATTCAAATTTAATTTTAATCAAAACAAATTAATATTCGGTCCTAATAAGCATTCCATTTTATAATTACTGTTAATCGCAAATAGTTGAATTGTAATATATAATAATTAATTATTCTTTTATATTTAGCAAGAACTTTGGTAGTGCCATGTGTACATATTAATTTCCGGTGACAAATGTGCTCAACGATTTTCACCAATAGTAAGATCAGAAAATTCAATTTGCAATTGATTAGGTGTATTTAGTATCTAATAAAGTTATGTCTAATGCCAAACACCTTTAATTTAGTCTAGAGTGGAATAGTATACGATTGGAGACAAAATAAATTTATACAAAATATAAATGGAAAGAATTGATTTTAAGATTATTATTTTGCATTAACTGGATTATAAATTATGTTATATAAATAACTATAGAGAAGGTAGAAAAAAATTCCAGTTTGATAATAAAAATCCAGTTTATCTAAAGAGACCCCCAGCAAGTTAGTTATGCATATGTAATGTGATGTTGTGAATAAATTTTTATATTGTTCGAGAAAAAAAAATGCGTCACAAAAATTTAATATCAAGGTGAAGGAGTTGAATATAATATGGTTTATCTCTAATGATCATTCGATCATGAGTATTGGTCCTATTACCACGTAGTGATATCAACACCTCAGACATATAAATTATCTAAGACTGGGGGTCTACATGTAAATTAAATGGAACATCTTATTTACCGTAAATCGTGTCAATTCTACATGAGATTTATAAAATTCACACCAAATTTATATGGATAAGCTTAATTAAGTGAGTAAATCTTTGACATTTTACCTATGGACAGAGGAATCATTTGAAGTTCAGGATTCGGCTCAATTTTTAACTCTTCCATCACATATCGGATCTTATTGAACGCCTTTTCCGCCAGTTTAGATGCCTCAATATTCCATGAAGTACGACGTTTCTTTTCCACTTCATATTCACCGTTAATATAATCTTCTTTGGGCATCATTAAATTAATTATTTTCACCAGTTCAATTTAATAATACAATATTAATATGCAATTTCGAATGGTACAATTACTAATTTTACTGTTTAACACAGTTCGCTGACACTGTTTTTATCAAAATATTATGATATTTAACAAAATACCTATGCACTAATTAATTATGGAATTAAAGAAAAAATAAAAAAAAAATGATGAAATTCCACTTGTTATTTGCTTAATATTGAATACTCTCACTGGTTGATATTAAATACTGAATATAATATCTGTCTGTTATAAATATTATCCTTTTACCACAAAAGTATACCAGTAAACTAAAGATTTGACCGTCTTATCACTTGCTTATATGCTATTTCGGAATCAGCAAAATAATAATGAATTAATTATTTTACTGAAGAGTAAAATCCATTGGCTTGTTGATCGTTGTTAAATATGAATTTTAAACGCGATTTTGATTGGATATTTCATATAAACAAGCGCTTCATCTAAAAATTATTTAAATATATTCATCTAATGCGACATGTGTTTGTTATACATACATATGTGTAAATTCATTTAATATAAAATAAAATAAAAGTTTATGCTAATTAGGTGAACTTAATCAGCAAACGAAGCTTTTATATCAATATGTTGATGCGATTAAAGAAAACTTATTACCAATAGTCGAATCGAATGATTTTTGCAAAACTCTTTAAAATCAAAGCTTGAATCATTTGGATCAAAATACATTATTTATTATTTATTAAGAATAGTTAATAAATTGACAGCATTGGTTTTTCACTTAACAAACAAATTTACTTATTCTTCTTTAAGAACTTTATTATCTAATTCCATTGTTTCGGTAATTGTTCCAGGTTTTGAATGCTTGATTCTATTGTATTCCTTTCGTTTGACTTTGTCTTTCATTATTTCGAATTTCTTCTGGTTGTTATAAATATGTTTAGGCACTTGACGATGATTACTAATCTTACGGATTTGTGGATGTGTGGCAAACTTTTCTTTCAATGCTGCATTGTAATGCATTGCATTCTTCTCACGTGGTCGTAGCTAAAAAAGAATCATAACAATGTTATAAAATGGGCGATTGAAAACTAATTCTTCTATGATTACCGGTCCTAATTTTTCTGATGCGTTAGCTTTCCATAATCTTATATTCATTTCATCTGAGCCGCAATAAATGAATTTATTATCTAAACTCCAACCAATTTTTGTTACATGTTGCATTCTTTTTGTGTGATAGACATCACGGCTATTTTTCTTGTCTACTGAATAAATGCGAATTGTCTTATCATAACTAGATGAAACAAACTCCTTGCCAGTTGGTGCATAGTCTACATCTGTCACAGCTGATACATGACCTCCATGTAACTGTAATGGAGCACTTAAATTCCTCGAATCGAATGTGTATAAACTAAAATTGAATTAAAATTAGATATGAATAATACTTGATAATACTAACATTACTTGTAATCTTCACTGGCTACAGTAAAATGATATGCCTCCATGGGATTCCAAGATAATGCATTCGGCCTCAAATTCATTACCATTTTTCTTAAAGGTTTCTTTTCACGTTTATCATAGAAAATTATACTTCGATCACTTGCACAGGCTGCCAATAGAGCAGTTTCGATAGGATTAAATGCTACATGATGTAATGTATCTACTCCCCATTTGAATGCTTTGATTGGTTCATTTCTAGATTCTTCCCATAAATAACACACTTCTCCGCAGGTAGCAAATAGCGGTTCTTTTTGATGATGAGAGATTCCAGTTAAAACTGTTCTACACATTATTGTGTTTATCGGCTCTTCTAATTCACCGATTTCGGGTGCTTTTGAATTCCAAGTTTTTATTTGCTTATCATCACCAACCGATATGAACTGTTCCCCATTCGGTGTGTAGGTAATTCCTCTAACATATCCATCATGGGCCATAAAAGATCTGTTGTATTCTCTATTTAATAGATCCCATACGAATATTTCACCATCGTAGGATCCACTTGTTAATGATGACAGTTCCAGAGGATGCTTACAAAATGACGATATTCCATCCTTATGCCCACTAAGGTTCCCAACGAATGGTTTAGCAAACACACGTTCGAGTTTAGTTGCATTCAGAGCTCTTACATATTCCCGAGCTGATTCTAATGGATGCTGATCCGGATCATAATTCCGTTGTTCTAAAAATCAATTCTTCGTTAGCAGTGTGTATGATAAGTGAACGAAATCACCTTCAATCTAATATTTACTTCTGTGAATCTACGATTCAATCTATCGTCTTACCTCTGTGAAGTTCCTTTTTGGTGTCTCTCAGATACACATCGGGATTCCTACTAATCACTTTGACTTTCATTACTCGATAATATTAGAGGACTATCAGACAGTAATATTTCACTCTTAGGTAATTAGTAATTTTATATTCTTTACTGTTACAGTAAATTATTATCAATTTATACGTTTAATAATTCAGAATCGAATCGAATCTCGAAACACGTTTTGTTTTATTATTGTAAGTCATATGGCTGGGCATCGGTGTTATTAATTCATCTGTTTTGTTATGAAAGATTGTATGTGACTTCAAAATAATTGGCAGGGTAACGTGTAGAACAAACCCTTAACTATAATTTTTTCTAATAAAAGTTTCCAAAATCTTAATTTACTTGAACACAAGTATGGAAATTTGTATCGTAATTAGTATACGTGAAACAAAATAACACTAAAAGTTGATTTACACATCAACAAAGTATTATCGTACTTTACGACACAATTAACCAATTAAGTATCGTAATATATCGAATGTATAGAAGTTTTCAGGATACCCCACGTGGTGTTATTAACAACACTTCTTGGCTAAGTAGATGTATGGTCTAAATAGAATAACCAAAATCAAAATACTGAAAAATAAATTCCAAATTTACTGGCGTAGGGAAGAAAATTAAAATTTCATTGTCGGTTATTTCAAAATTCAATTTAAAATTTTCATTATATCATGTCATTTACAAAATTTATAATCAGTGAATAAGTTGATTCCATGAACAAAATATTTTCCGCTGGCAGCTTTCTTCGAAGCTTTAATTTCCTATATGAAAATCGTTAGACACAATGAGACCGTTTTTCGGTCGAAAAATAGCACGGATGAAATTTCGCGGTGAACATTTTGTCGGTCATGTTTCATCAAAAACGGTCCGATTATGTTAAGGACATAAAGCTTTTGCATTATTTAAAATTGACTAAGTTGACAAAGTTGAAATTAAATTAATTTATTGTGTAATTATTCGTTAGATAGTGTCAAACAGCATATCACTCATTCAAACAGGACACTAACTAAGTGGAAACTTGGATAATTTCTAAATGTAATGCAGGAATTTTGAAACAAAAAAATTTTCATCCTTTATTTGGCTGTCTGGAACTCACACCACCATGATTTAATTTGGTCATTTGTTTATCTCGTTATTGCGAATAGTTTCTATTAGTTTTAATCGATAAGTATTATTTACGAGTGCAATAAATATGGACTTGAATGAGTCTGTAAAGCAAATACTTGCGAAAAACTCGGCCCTAACCGACAGCCAAGGGACAAATCGATTTCCTTCAGTTCCTAATGCAACGAACACAGGATTAAATGGCAGTGGCTATGTAACCGAAAAAATGTACATGCTATTGCAACTCTACATCCAAAATAAGGGATGGAGTCCGAGTGCCGAATTACTTCAGTGCTTCTCCGATATGAAGGACAATTCGAATTTACCCAGTTCTGCATATTTACAAATTATGGCTAATAGACTGGCGCTTGATTCTCAATGTCGCTTAATATTAAAAGAGACTGGAAAAATTGTTTTGCCCTATGAACATTTTGCAAATGCAGTGATGCTCAAGCACATGGCCGGTCCACATGGTTTGCATTTGCCTATCGAAGCCACTGTGCGATCAGTGATGGATTCATACACCATTGGGCGAGAGAATTATGGTATGGAAAAAGAATTCATCATTGAAGTGGTTCAATCGTGTCCCAATCCAGCGTGTCGATATTACAAGAATCATATGAGTTTACCACCATTATTTGAATCTAATATGCAATCTGTTATGATGCCAGAATATATGCAAACCATGCATGGTAAAGGAAATTCGGCGATAGAAAATTTTCTTGGTGACGGCATTAAATCACATGGAAACTCTAAGCAATCAAGCAGTCAAGTGAAAGCAATGTATATAAATCATGCACCACAACATCAAATGATGCATCAACAGCACCAGCAACATGAGCAACGGCAACAACATTTAAATGCGGCAATAATTCAGCAACAAAATCGAATGATGGTTCAACAGAATTTAGATAATTTCAACATTCCCACTCAAGCAGATCCACAAAAACTGATGCATCAACAGAAAAATTTAAATGTCTCACCAACAGCAATTAGATCTCAACCGTTGATAAACAGTCCACCTGTAATTCCTCCTGTGAGTGGGAAACCAAAGATTGGAAATGTGTGTGCCAGTACAACTATAAGTCCGATAAATCATTATTCTGGTAATATCCCAGGTCATAGTCCCGATTCATTAAATAATATGGAAAAACAAAAACCAATTGATGTTATTAAGTATATCACTTGAAATTTATTAAGTTTTACACATTTCACTATCCTTATTTGCAATTTCAGTAACGTATCGTCGTTGGCATCGAATTTAGATTTGTTAAATGCTCACAATGGTGTTTGGTCTACATCGAATGATTCTCGCGAGGCAGTAATGCCTGGTCAGGATAAAATTGTCTGTGTTTTCGCAGAACTAATGAGGAATATGACCAAAATGAAAACTTTCATACGGCCATCAATGTGCAAGCCATACGGCAAACAGAGTGAGAGTTTGCAAAAAAGTGAGTGCAGTTAAATTGATCTAATCGATTTATAGTTATATGATTTCATTTATATTTTAGCGTTAATTGATACAATTCAATTAGTTCAATCGTTGCGGAATTGTTTGCCAGCTCCACATATACCAGTTAGTTCCTGGAAAAGTGAACGTAATCACAATGAAGAAAACGTTGAAAGTGATGCGAATGGATTCAAAAATGTAATGCAATATAATTCGTATTATTGAATGTGATTAGTAAGACTTTTATTTGTGTCGTTCATCTTACTGAAACTAAGTATCTTATGTGAACGGTATTAGTATCGGTAATTAATTAATAAGAAATTTTTTCTTAGTGATTTCGTTAATTTTCAGTATTCAAGTGCGATATTTTACTGTGATATTTTTCTAATAATTTCTGAACAATTAAATTATGTAAAACTGAATTGTTGATTTATGTTTTATAAGTTTTGGGTATAATGTTGAATTGAGAATTATTTGTCTGTGAGATGAATAAAAATATATGAATATTTGGATGATTTCAAAATTAATAATACTAATTACTAAGCATACAGAAACTAATGCACATTAATTAATTTTTGTGAATTCGTAGCACTCACAATCATCAAAGTAAATAAAATTAAGCTCAATTATAATATAATAATCGATGTATCCGCTTAAAAAAATGGCATAAAAACCGTGTTGCAATAATCAATGCAGATCACTCATTTTCAATTTTGTATCAAACACATAATTAATCATACTAAGAATTTAATGGTATTTAAAGTTTAATCCTTTATTCAAGCAAAAGAATTATTAAAACAAAATAAACATGTGTCGTGTATGTACATTATGACTTTAACTTGCAACAAAATCAATTTGTTTAATTTCAATGATGGAATATTCATTTCAAATTATCTAAATTGCATTTTCATAATAATTACATAAAATCATCATAATCATATGAAAAATCATCCATGTTAGTCTGCAATAAGATAATAAAATATTATAATTTCAAAACATGTTTGATTTAAAATTCAGGTTTCACTTACATTAGCACCTTCCACATGTAATTTCGCTTTTCCTTTCGATTTGCCACCCTTTTTCGATTTTTCCTTTTCCATTTTCTGTTTTTCCAAGTGTAAATTATCTACTGTCGTTTTAATTTTCTTAATATCGCTTACGGTTACTGAAATTTATATTCACATTAAGTTCATCTAAATTTGATTGGAATATAGTAACAGTAACTTACAATTTGCACATAATTTTCGCACTAAATCTTCTAGGAAAGTTAAATATTCATCGTGATTTTTATAATTTCCTACTTTTTTTGCAATAGCATTTCCAAATTCCTCGAATTCAACTTTATTTGTTGGATGCATACCATCAATGCCTTCGGAAGGAGACGGTTGTACACCAAATGTATCCATTGCTGCTTTTAAATCGGCTTCTTCTTGTAACTTTTGTAAACGTAATTTTTCTGCAAGCTTTTCCTCCGGTGTCATATTCATCTCTCGTTCCATTTGTTTAGCGGCCGCTTCTTCCGCTTTCAGTCGCTAAAAATAAATAATGAATATTTAATTTCACGTTCTATTTTAATTTGTCGTTCACTTTAAAAATACAAATGATAATTCAGGTTCAGTATGAACCAAAACATTTGACGTGGACAACACAAGCAAGAGTACAAACCAAAGTGAAAGTTACCTCTTTCTCAGCTATTTTTTCTGCTAATGTTTTTTTCGGCTTTGACTTAACCATTTTAATTTCTACTTTTTCCTCATCCTTTTTCTCTTCATCTTCCTCTTCTTCTTCGTCCTCCCAACAATCCTAAAAGCAAACCAACAACAATCAAGTATCAGTTGAGGTGTACATTCATAACCTCAAAAATATGTTGCTTGAATTCCAGGTAGGCAGACAAGCAAACAATCAATAGATAGATTGAACGAATACTCACTTTAACCTCATCCTCGTCCTCTCCATCCCATTTATTTACGGTAGCCGACATAATTAAGTTCACTCTAATTATGAAAATAAAGAAATTAATCTTGAATACAAACTGTTTAACGAGAATGGTAGTTGAACACTATTTTAGAGGGTGCAACACAATTACAATTGCCACATTACACTTATTTATACAAATGCATTTATTGGCAGAATACCATTTGCTGCGGGAACACGTGTAATATTGAAGCCTCGATAGAACGAGGACACCGTCGTTAAGCCTTAATGGAGCAAGGTAAATTGTTGCAATTTATCCGCATGTTCGAAGTTCAGACTCAAGGATTTGATTCACAATATTTACCTTTCTTCCTCAGCTGGTGGATTCAATAACTGCCAGGATTACTGTTTTTATCTGCTCCGACCTAAAGAACACTCTATTTCGATACAAAAAAGTAGGAATAATAACAAAACTTTGTATTCAATCGTGTCGATACGATTTATTAAATTTTTATTTCGGAAATGTGACAATCACGATGTAAAAATATGAAACCGTATGCGATTGAATTTTGGTGCTGTGAGAAAGCATGAAGAGTTCGTGATGACTGCTGTTTTTGTTCGTGACGCATTTGAGCTCAAATATGTATGAAAAATGAAGTCTAGCTCGAAACCGTACATCTGTCTCTCAAACTGTAGAGATTTTAGCGGAGAGTTTACACTCTTTGTAACGATTGTTATTATTTAATTGAACATATAATCATAGTATAAAAAACATATAATATCATTAACTGATAGATTTCAACTTTTGATTAATTTTATGTGTTGATTGAATAATTTGGCTGAATTTGTATGTAAAATTTCTGAAATGGGAAGAAAGAAATGATCAAAATAGTTCATTGACTCCATCACCAGCTGATGAATTATTGGGTAATTACCGCTCATCCTTACGTCCTTTTATGAATTTGATTATTCGCGCGTCCTTTTTACGGCGCTTATAACAATTTTGTAAGCGATTCAAATCCACACCCCATAACAATTTCTCCGGACAAAACACTTTGCAATTAAATTCAATATATTTTCATACTGCAATCGTGAATAAAACTAGTGAATAGAATTATTTTTGTACCGAACTAATAAATATAAGCAATAATACCATTAGATTAGATTTTAAATTCATAGTTGTTGAGTAAGATAGTGCCTCCAGCTTCCAATAAACAGTTTATAGATTATGATCTACATCCTTTATGGAAATTGATGCGGTTCACAATTGACTAAATGATAGTCACTTATAAATAAATCACCATCAACATTATAATATTATCTAGAATCTAGATTGTGTAGAAAACATACTTCAGTATATTAGCAACTAAACGTTTTGTTAAAACTCCGGCTCAGTAGAATTTACTTATATCAACATGAGTGTGTTAAGAGAAAGTGTGTCGCCGGACAGACCGATGTCGCCCAAAACCAAAGGAAAAATCAATGATACTATATTCGGTGTACAGTTGAGGAGTTGTAAAAAGCATATGAGTACTGAGAATTTAAATACAGAAAAGGGAAAGTGCGTAAAACAATTAGAAAATAAAACAAATACTCTGAATGGACGGTCAGATTTTATGAAGAAATCGGCGAACGGGTTTAACGACAGTATTAATAATCAAATCCTGCAGAAACGGAACTCGAGGTCTGAAGACAATCTATTGGATGTACAAATAATGAGTAATAAATACCTTGTGTTTGGAGGACTGACGCAGAACAAAAAAGTCAACTCATTCGAGTTTGATAAAAACAGATGCATATTTTCCAAAGTGAGTATAATCATCATTGTCTTCCTTGCATATAATACATTTTACCCAATCTGTTTGCAATCGATGATAATTATTTAATGCAAAAGGTGTTCGCGATAGGTGAGAATTTCAAAATCTTGTGATTACGACGATGGTGTTTTGGAATATAATATCGTTATTGCAACATCTCAACATTGAGTATTCCATTAATTAAGATATAAATCCTAACAGTAAAATTTTGTAAATACGAATCACACTTAGAACGTATTAAGTGAAAACATTCCATGTTGAACGTGAAAAGAACGTTACATAAGCGTTTTCACTTGGCCATAAGTTATTGTAATAGTGTTCTGATCCTCGAATTTTATTTCCATAATATTAGAACATAATTTATATTTCAACGGATTTGAAGTGAATTTTGAGTAGTACTTGAATAGAAACTGTTTAAGATATAATGAAAATAAATTCTGTACACTCCAATATTACTTGATAATGATCAAGTTCATTACCTTTTTGAATTTAAAATTTCAAAGTTACATTTTGGAATTCGTGAAAACAAAACATTCAATTAATACAAAATCATTTTATTCAATTTTATGTTTATCCGATGATTAAATGTTAGTTGTTTTTAATAATGAATTTACTATTCGAGTAATAAGATGGATACACATTTATTATAATCGTCGAGATGAAAATAATGTGCAATTTCAATTGATTGTGCCCAGTTAGTTGTATTATTCATCGTTGCGTTTTAAATGAACATAATGCAAAAATAAACGAGAAAAAGCACTATTCTTCATTTTATAATTTTTTTTTTACATGAATATATAAATTTACTTCTGGTTTCATCACAGATAGTAAACAAGTTGATGGCGCACAGCCACAAACAAATACTAATAGGTAAATGAAAATATTAAAAAGAAAAAACATAACTTGTCTTTATCTACAATAATGTGTATTATTTTCGTGTCTCTATTTTTCATTGATTCAATGTTACTGATGTAATGAGAAACAGTTTCATCTGAAGCCAATGAGAAAAATATAATAATATGATGTTTTAGATATAAAATGGGACTTTATAACCATGAATATTGCGTTTAATTTACTACCTATTTAAGTATTATATTGTTGAAATATCAATTAAAGACACATTCGCTTTTGTTATTGGACAACATTATCTACTTATTAAATATTCATCTATCTCTCTGCGAAATAACTTATTTTTACACGTTTAACTCATAAAAAAGTTGAGAATGGAAATTCAAATATAATTTTATTATAATCAATAACGAAAATGTTAAATTCAAAAGTGGATTAGAAAGGTGAAAATGGCAATGCGTTTTCAAATAAACAGTTCATCAATTGCATATGTCCATACATACATTGACTTCCTTGAAATATTCGTATCTCCTACCAGTATTGATCATTGAAGATATGAGAATGACTTGAGTTTATTTGAACTCACTGCTGAACCAATTCAAATAATTTAAAAATTATAAATGAATCATGTGGATTTATGGTGAGACGGCAGTTGCTAACAATTCAGGTTTTCATCTACAGATTTACCTGTTCTTGACCATTATTGTATATTATTATTTTGATAAATATTTCCATTCAATGCCAATAAGTGTTGCTAGCTATAAATTTATCAACAGCCTAACATAGTAAAATACACAAGGATAATTATAATAAGGAAAAAATCAGTTGGTCAGGCAACATTCTTATCAGTGAGCCTCCGAAACAATAAAAAATTATGCGTTTCGTTCTCTTATTGATCCTATATTTTCAATGTCATTGGAGACCTTTGGATTATGCGCAGTATAGCATTTAATTGGAATAGTCAAGATAAAATTGCAACATAATAAAATTAACAGAAAATGCATACAAAAGAATACGGCATTTACTATTGGGAAAATTTCATTGTCTGGTTTATTATCGTATGCTTCTGCTGGAAAACCTGAATGGAGTCTTGTTTTAAGTAGATAAATATTAAAATTCGTTTCATGAGATACATAATAGATAATTTCGTTACTCCACAACGTTGACGGATTTAAGGTGTAGTGATAATTTCCACCTGTGTATGTACTGAATGCTGAATATGAAGCTGTATTAAGAAATCATCCTTTCGATTTCATAGGGTTGTAATTGAATGTTACAACCATTCAAAGATATTATAACAGGTGATTTGGGATAGCAGGATCTATCTGCTATTAAAAATTTGTGTAGATTTGAAGGTTTCTACCAAAAAAATTGTTTAAAATTTGAACTACATTTTTTATTGTATACATAAATTATATAGCAACTAAGAAACTTTTATCGTAATTATCTGAAAACTCCAGTTATCCAGTTACGACCCTATGAACTTAAAGCTACAAAACATTTTATTCGTTTAGTTAAACACAATGATGTTAAACACGACGAGAGAAACACAATCAAACGAAAAATGAAAATGTATGGAAGGTGAAACCAGTAACTATTGGAGTTCTGGTTTGCTGCCGATGTAAATGCAATTTGTAAATCAGTTTTGAGATGACTTTGGTCGTATAAACACACGGTAGTGCTCTGGTTGGTGCAATAGCTATTGCAATTGTTGTTTATTCCCAAATTAAAAAAAAAAAGAAAACACACATTATATAAAGTATTAATAAACTGTTTGAATGTACAGAGTTATTTTCATTAAATCGTTTTACGAATGTTATATAAAATTTAAGACATTTAACGAAAAATACCTAAATTGTTGATAACATCTGTATCGTTAAAATGATGTAAAAGAGTTCGTTGTTTAAACAATTAAATACAGTAGTTGATGATTGTTCATATTTATAATTGTTGATTAAATACAATTCGTGAATATTTGAATATTATTATACAGTTCGTGTCTATCTAATGAATTCAAATAATTTTTTTTTATCAAAAACAAGTGTAATTAAGTTACCAAATTCAAGTGAGAACGTATTCAGTAGTTGATTATTGTTGGATGGAATCCATATAAAAGAATAACTAGTGATATCGAGGTTTACTCTATTTGGTGCATAAATGATATTAGATTAGGTAAAACTTGGTGTATACCATATTTGATTTGATTCCATTGTTGTGCTTCAATATTTTATATGTAATATCATTTGATGTTCTGTTGATCCAGTCGGATATAAACAAATTGAATGGAACATTTTTATTTGAAATAATAATTCCATGGTGTTATAAATTATTCTCTAGAAAAGTTCACTAGAAATAAATTATTATTAAATATTGAAATACGCATTACAAAAAAAAAATAGAAATCGGTATGATTATTTGATTGAAACTGATGATAGACATTATAATTGAATAGAGTTTTCTGT
Organism: Coboldia fuscipes; assembly: GCA_001014335.1. Classification (NCBI taxonomy): domain Eukaryota; kingdom Metazoa; phylum Arthropoda; class Insecta; order Diptera; family Scatopsidae; genus Coboldia; species Coboldia fuscipes. The sequence continues at coordinate 362,936 of JXOR01000935.1, read as the reverse complement.
TTTAATGTAAAACTATGCTTTTGTTATAAGAATTATGTTACAAATAATGGATGGGACATGGAAATCAGAAAATGATTTATTGAAAGTTGCTGCTTTTTTCACATTATGTTGAAATAAAATAATCATAATAGTCAAACAGACAAATAGTTTATCAACTTAGATACTTTAATTTCCAATTTCATGGATTTTAGTCACCTGTAAACCTTCTTTTCCTGATTAAAATATTATTTATATTTCACCTGTTTCAATTAAACTCATATTCTACTTTATTATTATGGATATTGACTTTTAAATGTGATTATGAATACGATGCAGATAATATAATTTTGCAATTATCGCTGACCTTCATTACTCGCAAAATTAGAAATCTATTGGAATTTCGAATTTACCTGGTTGAATACATATAATAAATATGTATCTTGTTTACTGTTTAGGTGATACATTATGGTTTAATGGATCAAAATAATAATATTTTCATTTTATTTAAATTTTATTTTATTGTTGTGTATCAAATTGACACTTTTAATAGTGTCAATTTAAATGAGAATAAGTGAGAGACAATTCCATACCATTTTCTTTTAATCATAATGTTTGATATCACGGATAGCTCATGGAGGTTACAAAAGGCTAAAAATCTAGTTTTTTTTTCCATTTAACGAATCTACATAAGATAGCATTTTAAATCTCATACGGAGTCAAATTCATACTTTCCATTTCCCATGTGGTAAAGAAAGAACTCACACACAAATTTTAATGTGACATGGTGCATTTCACATAGTACGAAGAAGAAAAGTGCTAATACTGGATAAGAAGAAAACCTGTTAAATTAAGTGTCTTGCAGACAACCATTTATTGTCTTTGTCTGTTGATTATTACAAGTAAAGTACTATGGAACCGTTTTTTGTTTTTAAATATTCAAATATTCTGTATAGTTCTTTGAGTTTTTGGCATATTTGCCCAGTTTGTTTAGTTTTTTATTATTGAATGAGAACGAATTCAATGTGTGACAATTAGTTTACGATGTAACGCAATACTCATGTACATAATATAGCAGTAATACTTATAACTGGGTCTTCAGGTTTTATCAGTCGGTAATCTGATTAAACTTTTTTTATTTTAAATCGGCTTTTAGAACTGATAAGATTCCAAATGTGTAAAATAATTGTAAATGAGTCTCTCAATGATAATTTTACTCGATTCAATTTGAATATCATAAGTACATTATATTGGAATGTAAACAACCGTAGAATGTTGAAGTCACATTATCATTTGATAGAAATATTTAATGAAATTTCATATTGCCTTTTGCGTTGTAATTACAATCGAATGTATCGGTTAGACATTATAGTGAAACTATAAAATTCTATGAAATAATCACCTGCACATTAATAAAATAAAAACAATGTTGTCCAACTATTGGCACTTATTTGAATGTTTTTAGAGTAAAAAATTTATTATCAATTATCAATTGTTTGTATAATATGGAATTGTTAACGTTCCATATCGTTTCACTTATTAGATATGGAATCACTGGATCCCCGGAAACGTTTGAAATAATTGCAAACACTATGAACTATTGTCGTTAAAATTTTGTTTTTATGTTCACTATGCGATTAGCCATTAAATAAGTAAAAAACGGTATTTTTGAGTTCATAACACGCCTATGTATCAATTCATTATAATCCCAACTGGTTGATATTGTTTGTGTAATAATAGGTGAATAAATTATTGCAAAGTGCCACACATTTCGCATAACGATTTGTATTTGGTTGTTCAATTAATGTCGGTGAAGCCAATAATATGGTTTAACAATTCATTCAATTATTAAATCATTAATTTTTTTTTACCACCGTTGAAGTGTGTTGTCTGCCTAACGTAATGAATTAATTTGAAAATTAAATAATCAATTTGTTGGAGACTTAGTAATACATATTGTAACATAGTTTAGCCTACTAGCAAAATCAATAGATGATGATTGTTATGTTTTTATTCCATGATTATGTTGAATTCGGTGATTAAGCGATATATGACGATATTTCGATTTCATGTATGACCTGAAATATTAATTCTTTAGGTGTCTTCGAAATCACTTGAAAAAAAAAACTATAAATTTATTAATAAATTTTCATACCATCTACTTGAAACAGATAATGGTTTTTTTATTTTATATGTTGAAACTGTGAACCATGTGAAACTATACTTAAGACATACGATGAAGTAGATGATGTAATTTAGTAGATTTTATTGTTACGAATAAGCTAAGCACAACTGTACCGGATAATATGGAATAAAAATTATGTATGAAATATTTCATTTAAAAACTTTTGTTAAAATCTTATGAATTTAAATTTAATTGATTAATTTCAATTCATGTTTTATACCTAAATCATTAATTACTTAATTGAATGATTTTACTTTCTCAGAATTGGAAGATAGAAGGGTTTATAACATTTTGCAAAACGCACTAGACCACATTTAATTGCTCAATAACATTGAATTGATGTTGTAATTAGCTATCTATTATCTAAGAGATGAATGAATAAAACAGAGATTGTTTTTATTTCAATTAAAAACTTAAAATCTTTGCAAATGTTTTATAATTTGCTTTCAATTTCAAATACATAATCAATACAAAAAAAATTGTATCTCTTTGATCTCACGAATCATCCAGATTAATAGAATTAAATTCTTGTATGTAAAATCATTTTACATTATTTTCAATCTAAAACGTAAATAAAAATTAAAGATTCATATAATATAATGTTATCAATGATGTCAGTCTTTTGTTAGTTTTCAAGTGGCAAGGTTCACTTCGAGGTGTGTGATTTTATTTAATGTGATTGACATGATGATAGAATAAACAAACCATTTATGGAATGTATTAAATATGTACAATTGAATAAATTGCAGTGAAGAGAAAATAAGGAAATCGCAAATACAATAATACACATAACTTACATTAACCGTTTGCAACTGTTTCATGATACATGATGTTCATCGGCATGTCGTTGTCATCTGATTATATTTAATTGCATAAACATATTTATGATCATAAGTTTTGATGGTAAATAGTTAGTGGGTTATCATACGATGGTGGACAGAAAATTCATTAAAACCAATTATTTTTAATTTGCTTTCACTTGTCAACTGTTAGGTTTGTTCAGTATTTATTAAATAATCTGTAACGAAACAATTTTTGTATTAACATTAGGGGGGGTATCCAGTGTGATTAGCTGCCAGCAAATGCTTCTAGCATTTTGACCAATTCAAAATTTTTATAGTAATGAACGAGTATTTCTACCACCTGTTCATGTCCTTCATAATTGAATTAAAATATGGCGAAAATCCAAGAACTACTACGGCTTGATATCAAGATATTATCCAATGATACTATTAGATAGTCGTTTATGTGTAATTTTCAGTTCACATGCAAAATTGTACGTTCATGTGATTTTATTTCATTATGGATAATTGAATCACTTGATAATTTTCCAACGATTTGGCTTAATTAATTGCTTCTTGGATTATCAATCAATATTTTTAATTATTTATCATCTGACTGTCTCTGACATAAAATGGATCGATGGATTATACAATATTTGAAGTTTTTCCACTCATATGTAGTTCTATAATCTCTGCTGTAATTAGATGTTATGCAATAGATTTTATGCTGAAATTTAATCAATAACCAATTTATTCTTCATAAAATTGTTTAGAGTATTTTATCAAGACTGATTTTTGTTGTTTATTAAATTTTGTTTGTCTAACACTAGTGATTATTACCATTACCATTTCTGGACATTGCGGAATATAATTTGTTATGGTGCACTTTTTTTTTCCATATTAAAGTCCATCCGGTTTTAATTTACATCAATTGAAATAAACTAATCTTAATGAATTTGTATTTCGTTTCCAAGTGTATGAACTTGTCAGTGTCTCCCCACGCTTGAAATAACTAACTATGCTGGGAGTAAAGATTTTATAAATAAATTTGAATAATTTAATCCAAAAATAAAAAAAAAAATTGGTAATTATCATAAATAATTATAAACACTGAAATGTATTTAATTTTGAAATGAAAACTCTTGCATGAACGATAATGATATTAGTTCCAAGTGAATTGAAATTCAGTAAATAAAATAAAATTAAGTTTTCCTTGTCCTTCGACATGTACATTTAATACAGTCTGGATTGATTCCGTTGTATTTAACTATGTACCACGTAACAATATCGATCCTTTTCTCAATGTCTACACCATTATCCAATAAAATTTCATTCAAGGTCATACAGAAAAGATTTACAGCGTCGCTCAGTGACGTCAAATGGTTCACTGTTTCTATTGCAATCAGCATTGCATACAGTTTCTATGTGATTTATTAAATATTTGTTTGGATTCTCACCATCTTTTATAGTTGGTTAATTAACTAATAATTATGATTTCCATTTTATTATTATTATTTAAACAATTCGTTTTTTTTATATATTTTAGGATGAGACTGATTTAAAACAATTAAATAACGTTGATAAGAACACATCAAACTCTTCATTAGGTAAGAAAAGAACGAGACTTTATTATATATAGAGAAGGAATAATTATACGTTCTTAAATGTTTCGTATTAATTTAGAAAATAATTCGGATTGTTCAGTATCTGAAAAATCAAACGGTTTGGATACCAATATGATGCCGCCATTGCAATCCTCACCTTCGTCGGGAAATAATGTTAATACCGATTCTCAAGGCCTAATTGTACCAAGGAAATTAATTAATCCATGTTTAGAATCTACCGATAGACAGAGTTTACATAGGGAGCTTATGTTCAACCAGAAAATGTAAGTTAATGATTCACTTAACACATAAAACTTGTTGTTACATTAAAACTTGTTGTTAAAGAAAAATGTATGAGTGTGTTGTCTTTTTCATTCATTTACTTCTGAATATAAAATTTTGTTCTATTTTAGTGGTAAAAATGTGCTGAATCAAAAGAGTGAATTGCAAAAAGCACTCCAGAAACAAAAGGAACGACATTTTATAAGCGAACAACAGCAGCAACAGAAACCGGATCAATCCTTAGGCGGTGAATTAGGCCGTGTTATAATGCAACGAGCTCAACGACTTGAAGATTTACAAAAGGTGAATCAATGTAGCGAAGAGGTGAATCAGTTAAATCCAGAATATTTAAAAGCGCGAGCCAAACTTCGTGCAACTGATTCAAAATAGGAAATTTTTATTCGATTCTTGGTTTATTTAAGTTAATGTTCTGAATTGCGTTGTTTTAAAGTCTAAAGTTACAATTCATTAAAATTTTTAAATTTTTTTTGTCGCTTTTTAAGTTATTAGTCTTAGATTAAATATATATTACGTTGAAAACTTTACTGTACCAGTCGATATTAAGTGATAATTTTATTAAAGTTTTTATTTTCAAGTTTACATTTATTTTATCACGAAATTATTATATTAGTAATCCATATTATAAGTAATGGAAAGCTATTGATATACACAAAAGTGAGATATTTTCATTTCCTAATTTAGTAAAACACATTCATATGTTATTTCAAGTATCAATGTTGAGTCAAAAGCAAACATTTACTTATTGATTATAATTGAATTGCTACGTATAAATGGGACGCTTGATTTAAGGTTTGGTGTTTTAGTAAAGGAACTTTATGTAACTGAAATTAAATTATTTAGAGGAATTATTCTATGGTGTGACAAATATTAAAAGAAAACTTAGATAGATGAAATGAAACTGAAACTTGTTTGTGCTTTATTATTGGGAAATTAATATTAATTGATTTTAATTATTGGTAATGAATTAAAATAGTATAGCATATAGTTCTTTTTTCTCTGCTGATATACAGACGTTTATTTTAATTAATACTGATTAGTTTCGTGATTGATTTTCCTTCTCCTAGATTTAATGATGATTACAAACAATAAAACGATAATTGATTTAAATAAAAGTTCAATTGTAATTTATTAATGTGTATTTAATTCTTGGTGTCTTGTGCAAACATACATATTTGTAGTCTTCCCATTTTAAATTAAATTTATATAAAATTATGTAAAACGGCCGTCATGATTTTCATTCTTCCATCTCAAGGTTTTCAAATAGTAAATACTTTGAAATCATTATACTATAGCATACTACCAATTCTTATTACCATTATTACAAAAGAGGATAATATTGAGTAATATTTAACAATTGAAATGAGTATCCGGTTCTATTTTTAGCTAAAAGCTTCAAAAGCTTGATTAACTCAATGGTTAAACGTCAGGTACAATTTGACATTTGACGTTGACTGACGTAAGTATCCGATGGGAGTATTCATATGCATACTCACATCCGTACTTATAATCCAATTTCTTTGGCATTTGCGGCCATATTAGATATTTCGTTGCTCTCCTCCTGCTCTGCGTTCCTTTCATCTGCTTTTTAATTGAAATTAAAATTATTTCGCGATTAAAAATTGAGGAGACATCAAAACAAGCACCAATTAAAAAGAAAAAATTAGAAGAAAGGATTTTCAAAAGCAGATTTAGTGAACCTGAAGTGCATTTAATAATTGAATAGGATTTTCCAATAACAGAAGGTAAATTTAGTGAAGTTAGAGCGGTGAAAATATTCCCAATTAATTTTCGACGAGAAATTTTCTTCGTGTGCAAAATATTGGACCAATTAAAGTTTCCAACTATTTGATTAGAAGTTGCGACAAAACTATGGCGTATGCCCCAAAAGGAAGTTCCATTCGAATGTAACATCAGCTTATTGGATCCTCCAGAGAGCAATTGTTCCGTTTTGAATGTGGTACACATATTACGTTCTCCCAATTTCATGTGGCTAACGAGGCAAACAGCACCCGTTAATTCCTTTTACAAATAGTGCTTGAAGAATAGTTTAGTCTAACTAAAAGTGCATGCAATTGTGGGATTGTAATTTTCTAATTCGGTACCTTAATGATTATAACCAAAGTCATACCAAGTGTTTAGCTGCTTCATTAAGTAGACCATACCCAAGTGCCTATCCATTTCATTAGAACATGAATTCAATTATTTTTGATCAATTTCTATTGCATTTTCTATTATTTACAATGTTTAATGTGTTTCAATATAAAATCTGATGATTTGAAATGTTATGTTTCAATAAATGTGATACATTTCCCGATTAATTTTCATAAAGTGACTGTCCTTAGATCGTGAATACAATACGCTCCTAAATGATGTTATTATGTTATGTTGAAATCACTTAAACCATAAGTTGTTACAGATATATTAATCTAAAAAAAAACTCTAAACATTAAAAATATCTCAGTTTGTTTGATTCAGAGAACAGCTCGGAGAAACTTCTAATTTGGTCTATTTCATACATCTCCTGCATAGATGGAATTATAGTTTTATTTTCTACATTGGTGTAATCTCCCTGCATTCTTTATGTCGTACATAAACTATTGATTTCTATATTTATTATTTCAGCAAAAAGTGAATTAAAATGCTAATTAATAATCCAGATGCATTGAAGACGTGGCTTACGGCCATCCTGAAACCATTGTAAGTATTGAAACGTTGATAAAAGTACAAAAAAGTCGCCAGAATTTAAACATTAATGATCTTCTTTCTAGATGTGAAGCGGATCCTGCTGCCTTAGCTAAATATGTTCTGGCCTTGTTAAGAAAGGATAAATCAATGGCCGATCTAACTCAAATGATGTCAGAACAACTTGACGTTTTTTTAGGAGTTGAAACGGAGCCATTTCTTGAACGTTTATTCGCTGTGATAAAATCAGAAGAATATTTGAAATCAGTTGGTGGTAATTCAAGTAATTTAGATATTACGAAACAACAGCAGCAACAACAACTGCAGCCAAAGATACCAGCTGTGACAAGTGCTCATAGTGTACAAAACATGAAACCTGAAGAACTTTCCACTTCGGTAGTTAACATGAAAGAGTGTTGTGGATCAAATTTACTTATAAATGTTTTTTATTACTTTTAGGATAAATCCAAAGACTGTGAATTGAATGCAGTACAAATCAATTTTTCATCTAAATCCAATGAGCTAAGTCCAACTAAGACTGAATCTCTTGTAAGAGAGACTCGTCGTCGCCAAGGAATACAACGATCACGCTCTAGATCGAGATCTAGATCTCATGAACGTCCAACGGCCATTCGTTCTCGATCACGCGATATGAGAGAACGTGATCGCAATAATCGTCAGTATAGAAATAAATCACCACCAGGAGGTGATCGACGTCGCCGAGACAGTTCTCCAAAAGGACGAGGCAAAGTACGAATGCATAGTCGCTCCAAGTCACGTTCACGTTCACCGTCTGTAGATGTAACAAAAATATCTCGATCTTTATCACCAGTTAACCATAATAGGCGACTAACTAAAAGGCAGAGATGTCGTGATTTTGATGAGAAGGGGTATTGTATTTTGGGTAATACTTGTCCTTGGGATCATGGTGAAGATCCAGTTGTTCTAGAGGATATTAATAATCCTGCTCTCATTGGTATACAAAGTGGTTCAAATTTCCGTGGTGGCGAATATAGTCCAGATGCCCCTGAATTATGGAATCGTGGTACTGTGAATTTCATGGGATCCCATAATACAATGGCAGCCAATCGCAATGGAACTGGTCTACCAAATATGCCGTTTCAGAGGGTGGCACCGTTCCCATATGGGGTTAATTCAAATGTAACAACACCATTACAGCGTGAATTAATTTCGGTACCAGTTGTCGATGCGAATGGTGGTGGTGACGTTTCTAATCAACAAGTAAAACGTCGATATGAGCCTGAAGATATAGTTGCTGTTCCAGAGAGTGCACCGAAACGAAGATTGCCAATTAATAGTCGATTAGGACCACGGATTATGACACAACAAAACTGTTCATTAGAATTGAGAAAAGTACCACGTGGTCTAAATTCTATTACCCATTTAAATGATCATTTCAGTAAATTTGGAAAAATTGTGAATATACAGATAACATATGATGGGGATCCAGAAGCAGCGATTGTTACTTTCTCAACCCATGCTGAGGCTAATGTGGCATATCGTAGTACAGAAGCTGTGCTCAACAATCGTTTTATTAAAGTGCTTTGGCATACTGCAACATCAAATAGTTCTGCGCAAGGTACACTTGGAATGAAAGATGATACAACACCAATTCGCAATAAGAATCAATATCATTTAAATAATGTTGTAGCAGCAGCCGTACCCTCTGCAACTGATGCTAGTAAAACCGCTGGAAACATTGGACAGAATGTTACAGTGGATGGTGAGGGTAATATCCAGAACGGAATGTCACAATCAACAATTTTGCCTAATCCTAGTGCATTGCGTACGAAAAATAGTCGTATTTTGTTAAAGAAAAAACAAGAAGAACAAGCTAAAAATACTGCACAGCTAGTAGACGTTTCAAATAAAAAGCACGAGTTATTGCAAAAATATTTGAAGGAAATGCATTCGTTACTTGAAATGATGGAGCGGTCAGATAATGATACACATCGTAATCAATTGAAGGAAGCAATCAAGGGATTACAATCATCCGTTGATCGATTGCAAGGCGAAATAAAGGAAGAACAAGATCGCTTATCCATTCAAGCACATGGACAAGGACCAGTGAGAAAAACAAAAGATCAGAGGCACAAAGAATTATTGGATATGGAATTAGAATTGATTAAATTGCAACAAGAAGGCAAAGATACTGGTGAGATACAGAAGAAAATGGAATCGTTACAGCGTACATATTCTGGTGGTGCAATTCGTCCGCCTTTCCCTCCAAGACCATCTAGAGTTAGGCCAGCAGCGCCGGGTTCTACCAGCGTTGATCGTCGGCCTACTACTCTCAATGTTATTGGATTTGCTGAATGTGATATAGAGGATGTAATTGGCCACTTGAAACATTTCGGTGAGATAACGAAAAATGTGATTGATATTAAGGTGCCATCTGTAACAGTGACTTTTGCCACACGTTTACATGCCGAACAAGCCATGCTACGTGGTAAATTATTCAAAGAAAAGGCACTTCAGGTAGGTGACAATTATAATAATTATTTGATGATTTTTTAATTCTTGTTTTGCTGATTTATCATATAATAGATATCATGGGTAGTTGCCCAGCCAAATAATCCGACAGTACAAAAAGTGATCGAAGTTGGAGAAAATTCAATTATAAAAAAACCAGAACCAATTGAAGAACCAAATGTCCTTGAATCTGTTGGATTAGCTCCAGATACGGGAGTAAAATCAGACCCACAAGAGATTAACATTGAAGATGAAGAGGAGGAAGAGGAAACTGAGAATGAACATCGTTCTTGGCGACGTGGTTAGGAACGCGCATTGATTAACTAGATTTAAATATTGATTTGAATATTAAATGTAATTCCAGTCGAGGGTTAATATTTGATATGATCTGATTATGGTTTAACACAATTTAAACTTTGTTTTCATGCGTTAGTTTCTTCAATTTTAATAATTTTTTTTGCATTGGTTTTCTTTCATTACGATATTTAAGTAAATACCGTAAATTAAAGCGTTTAATTTTCTTATTATATAATTAATTGCCGCTTAATAGTTTGATTACGTTGGTATTTAAAAGTTACTGTGTACCAGTGAAATTGGAGTGTTTTATAATTTTAGGGCCTTTTATAAACAAAATCAGGCAAAGTAACTTTCATATTATAATTTTTTTCTATTTTAAAGAAGAGAAAATAGTCGTAGTTGATGAATTATGTATAGATGAGAAACAATTATTAATTTAATTAATTGATATACATTTAATATGTAAGTTGTACAATCTATTGTATAAAATTAATCTTGAATTGAATTTGTATCATTTTAATTCGTTTTTTTTTTGTTGGCTCTTAAAATATAAATTATGAATGAGACGAATTTAGTTGAAACGTCTAATTGATATAATAGGGACACGTATGTAATTGGACTGGTGTATATTTAATACTAAACACCAATTCAATTATTCAATAGTGTAATAAATTATGCAGATATTAGAATTTTAAGATTTATTTGATACTGAGGCTCACATTTTGTAAAAAAAAATCAGAAATGAAAACAGAAAAAATTTATATCCGATGTATTTCCTCATAACTTCTTGGGGTAAAAAAATGAAAAAAAAAAGGATAATTGAAAACTTACACAACAGAAAGCAAAAATTACAAAAGTTAAAAAAAAAAAAAAAACAGAAACAAATCTTTCCAGCAGAAAAAAATGAATATTTAATAAAGTCAACAGTAATCCAAATTTTTGTAAATTCAAGAATCTTAAGAGGATTACGAATAATTAGAATTAAACATATTGTCTTTTATTTTAATCTATTCCTCTTAAAGGAATGGATGAATTTTATTTTCAGGACTAATCGATTATTATAAAATCGAAACATTGTAGCAGTTTTTCATGTTAATGTCATTTAAACATACTTATCGTTTGGATGCACATCACCAATTAATAATCGCGTAACGAAATTATTCTAAATTAATAATTACCTTACTAAAACATGACAAATTCTTTTATAACAATATTGAGACTAATTTTTATTTCCATGCTTGCTTGAGTGCTTTTCGCGATGCTAAATGCTTTACAATACCAGATGCGGTGGTTAATCCAACAAGAACCACCGTTATTAAAAAGTAATCGAAATCATCTTTAAGAAGATCAAACGTTTTCGATGGTGCAACACGTGTTACAAAGATATCTAAGCCACATGCTACTACCAGACATGTACTTTCTAGGCCACTGGGTGCGGTATAAATTGATTTTATGTTTGCAACCGTTAGATTGTAATTAATTATATTTTCGCTCGCAATCGGGAGCTCTGGAATGTAAGGAATTACGCCTTCTTCACGTGGCGTATTTGGACCAACCATCGGTCTACGTGGATCTAGTAACATCCAAGGCATTTGAAGAATTGCACCAGATGAAAATCCAACTAAAATTAACAATACACTAAATACAATTCTGATTACGATTAAAATTCGAAAACGTACTCAATATGTCTTTATTGGTGATCCCCTTTTCAGTGATAGTCTCTTTCATGGTTGTTATATATCCAGCAATAATATACGATTGTCTTTCGATAATTGGCATCAATGGAGCATCAAGTGAACTAAACGCCGAACTATTTGCTTGCGACTTTCCTTCATACAATTCAACTGTGGCTAAAAATTTCATTCATATTACTTAATATTCAATACTCAAAATTTTAAAATTCTCATACTAAGTTCAGTACGCCGTAACTTCTCATTATAATATGAATATGCTAATAAATTTTCAGTATGTACAATGCTGACTGGTTCACGCACACGTCTATGTGTTGATGTATGAACTATACTTCCAGATACCACATCAATTAGATGTACATTCAATATAGCTAAAATCAAAAGATTTCCATAATTATTCAATATACAAATTAATTTAATTTTTAAACCCTACTCTTATGAATACTGTCTGGTCCCAACGTGGCAACAGCCACTAAATTTGGATTTATATATTTGTATAAAACAGATCTATCGTTTAACACTCGACCTTGCGAATGAACATGTTCATTTGAATTTTTTGATGCAACTGCAATAATTTTATTTTTACCGGTGCCAGACAAATCAATTTTCCAATTTAATACTGCTTGATTCTAAAAGAAAAGATAATCGTAATTTGGACACTATATAACAATGCTCTAAGCAATAATCATATATTTAACGTACTGCACCAGATCCAATGAAATATCCAGATAATTGTGAAGTTTTGGTGTTTGCTGTAAACATGTACATGTCCCGATAATTATCATTACCATTAGCTGACTTGCCGTGAACGGACACCGCTCCTTTATCACTCAGCATCATAATATTCCTTATATGACTAGATCCTGTCTCTGGTATCACCGCTACCTGTTCTATTACCGACGGCAAAGAATCACTTTTTTGGCCAACTTTTTCACCAGTGATTGCGTTAAATTCATATATCACATTGGAGAATTTACCTTCATCAATCTAGCAATATAATTAATGTTTTGAATAATAACTAAATACCTAAGAAAAAAAAAGAAAAATTCCTACTTGTGATTTTCCAATAATTGCACATTGGGCAAAGTGTGGAAAATGTTTTGAAGTTCTTTGCACTACCAATTTCAAAATTTTGAAATTTTTGATATGATTCGGCAAATATGTGGACCACATAATTTTTCCCGATAAATTATCCAATCCAAACAATTTCCCGGATTTTGTAATTGTAACTATCATTTTATGTAATCCAAATGAATCGCGAACAAGTCCTGCCTTTTCAGAATCAGAGGGTGATGCTCCCAATCCAATTACGGTTAAGAAAACATTCCGAATATGTGTAATTTGACTATGAATACGTCGATATAATAATCCAAGTACGTTCCCTAAAAGTAACAATTTATATTAGCTCGATGCTACTAATGGTTCACGTATTATATCTTGATAAAAATGAAATAACAATATTATTATACAGCATGCGAGGATTTTATAAAATTACTTACACCGTCCAATATTTAAAACATCTGACAAAGCTTGTAAGTGCATCAAAGAAAGTTAGTAAGCATGAATTGATTAGCCACAACCCTAAACTATATTACAAATACTAACCATCTTTATTATTCAATTCACTTTCCAAAACTCCTTCGGCATCTGATAATGGCAATTCAATCATTTCTAATGCAATAATATTCGATAATGATTCTTCCCGAATCCATCTTATTTTATTCTGTTGCAATAAGATAATAGATCCGTCTTCACCACTTACTAAATACCGGCAAGCTGCAACTTGATCATCATTCTTAGATCGACATTTAAGATCATGAATCACCGGTTTCCCTAAATGCTTTGGATAGTTAGTGGTGAATTGTAAATTTTGTATTATTGACAAATTGGGTAACTTCTTTGCAATGATGTTTATAATCTGTTAAAGAAACTTGGTTAATTGAATTCATTGAACACATATTGATACTGTAACTTGCATTATTCGCTTCTAATTGTGCTTCAAATAAATATTCTTCTGATATTTGATTGCCTACAAACACTGGACCATTGACAATAACTCCGTTTGGTATAGTTTCTTTGGTTAGGGAGACAAGTACATTGTTCACAAGGATACAATCATTAATTCCCTATGAACGATATGAATTAACAAGTACAATTACGAAAGATTATTAATAATATTTCACCTTAGCTTTACTCAACACAATTGTGCCTTTATTTACGGCACTTGGTAATTCCTTTCGTGTAATTTCGTTTCGATGGGATACCAAATTTATCAATATTAAATCTTGTCTATCGGAATCGGAACAAATGAAGTAGGGTTCCGCCAGAAGACATTTCTCCTTTTTAATCCAACTAGTCTGCAATTTGGTTGTCGTTGGTTTCAATTGTTGACCGGTTAATGATAAATATGCGGTAACTTCCAAATGTGAATTCCAGACAGGAATAACATGATAGAGGTAATGGTCGTGGTGAAACCATAAGCCATCTTGAGCTTCGTTAACTGACACTGGAGTCAATGACCACTCCCATGCCAGATTTCCAGTGGACGGATCCCATCCTCGAACAAGTGTTGTGTTTACACCGTTCACAGTGATAATTTCATTGCCAGTTAACCGGGACGAACTGGTCGCCAAATTTTGAGAACTTTCCAATGGCACGTGAAGTAATTTTATTTCACCACGACTATCGGCTTCCAATATCGATCGCCACAAGATATCTCCGGTTCTGGCACTGATTGCTGCCACTACATTCTCCTTTGAGGTTACAATGATTCGATCATTTGACGACGGGTCTAATTTCGCTTCCAATACTTCGCCTACATATTTGTGTCTCCTAAAAGTCGAAAGGTTCATCAGAATATTGATTAAATGGATCTTTGTTATCAATTACCAATCAAATTTTCCTATTTGGTCTTCATATAATCCAACAGAGTAATGAATTAAACTACTTAACGTTAGAACTAAAATTAGTGAATAACCCTCGAGTCGCAAAAGAGCTTTACTAGACTTCATTTTAAACTGAGTTTAATTCAAATAATAAGTGAATCTAATTTCATTTAGACTAAAAAAGCGAGAAAATCGGAAAAATTTCACAAACTATTTTCATTTGATATGAAAATAAAGATACGTCAGTTGATACTAATTTCGTGAATTAAGAAGAATCTATCTGTCGAATCGAAGAAATTGAAGTAACTTGTATTGCAAGCACAACCGGTAGTCACATAAGGTATTTCAATACTGAATGTCTCGGTCACATGAACGTTTTTCAAATATGAAACATTCGGGGCATCCAACCCCTATGATACGAAGTTATTGCGTAAAATGAGTCCAATTCAATGAGTATCAATTGAATGAATTCATTCAGTCTCGAAGTAGTAAAGCCACAAATAGTCATTCTCTCTTTGCAGTCACTTCTTTTTATTATTGCTATTTTAATTGTTGTTATCCTGTAAATAGCCGTGTATGAATGACGAAAACACAATTCGAATGGGAAGTGTTTTGAGTGCCGGAATACATAAGGGATTAGCAGGATTTCAGTGAATGGAATATATTTGATCAAGTGAAAATTGTGGTTTCTTCTTATTTTTCTTCACAAAATTATTGTTTGAATTAAAATTTAGTGTCTTGTGTTTGTTTGGTGCGAAGTGTTCTTTGTGTAATTCAGTTATATAACATAAGAGGGAGACCAGGATTCCTCAAAGAAGACCAGTGGCAGAGTCATTCCACAAGAATATAATTGGGCT
The DNA here is from genome assembly GCA_001014335.1 of Coboldia fuscipes. NCBI lineage: Eukaryota > Metazoa > Arthropoda > Insecta > Diptera > Scatopsidae > Coboldia > Coboldia fuscipes. Next base: position 347,181 of record JXOR01000935.1, on the reverse strand, counting down.
ATCTAATCATAAACATATTCTATAATGTGGAGTCCAACACACATTCAAGTAACAGGTAATTGATTGAGTACTGTTAATTTATGGGCAATCGATGAGCGAATGACTTGTAAATATCTGGTTAGTTTTTGAAAATATTTGAGTTTTAAATGGAATTTATGAATTTAAATAAGGCAAATATTAGTCATACGATTTACTTTTTTAATTATATACACGATCGTATCATATCTTCTTCTCCAATTGTCCATTTATTGAACATATAAATGCGACTACGTGTTCATTTTCTGTTTTGTTATTGTGGTGATTTATTATCTATGGCTGCATTTTACATATATATTTTATGTATGGTTTAAACTAATGGCTTTTTTGTATGAAGAATCTATTTTCATCGCAGCGGATGAACCTGTGAGCCACATCTATCAGTTATCATGAGTTACTACCCAAGGATAATATTCCGTTGTATGTGTAATAAACATCTAGGATGTGTGTACACACACCCATTGGAATGCGGTGGTAACCAATAGTATCTCCATGAGCTTGACCCAATAACAATGGGTCAAACAAGAAATGAGAGATGAACTCATGAAAAACACTTACTTTTGATTGACCAAAATAAACCAAGTCATGTATGTATGTAGTAAAAAAACGTCTAGTAAATGTGAATGATTTTGTAACGGTACCGATCCCCACTTTAAATGAATCTCAGCCAAACTATTTTATGTTTCATACATTATTATTCACCAACAAGTTTATTAAACTATTGGAAAAAAATCAGACAGTTACTAAATGCATTACTTACCTTTCGAATATAAAGAACATAGAATAGGTGTAGCGAAAATTCTTTATTAATTATGTCAGAGTTTTTGTAATTTCTGATTATTAGCAGAAAAGAAATTGAAATGAGTTTGTATACTTCATTTTTTATTTTCGTTTATATAAAATATGAAGGTGATATATTTGCCATTTAGAGCATCAATTCCGTGTATTTAATGTCGGTATTATGAATCCGCGAGTATAGAAATTCTTCAATGTACACACGTACAGTACAATATGCGGCTAATAATTAGGAACTGAATTACCGAAAACATTTTTTTTTTTTCATACAGACAATAAACTTCCTCGTTAGAATAAAATTTTATGAATCACCTATATTGTAAATAACTAAGCAGAGTTTTACTAAACATTGCGTTTCATATGAACACCTCAAGTAAATCAATAAAGATAAAATTTCATTGTTATCAGGTACATATAACATAAAGGCGAATGACGTGAGAGTACATTAAATTCTTCTGTTTATATAATAAAATATACATAACAAACGTTAGTATATAACTTATTTGTACTTGCACAAAATAATTTACTATAATGATTAATATATAATCATATAATAATTTGATTGTCGTTTTGATAAGAGCCATTGGGTAGAGGTATTAAAATACAATAATTGTTATTCATTCCTCAGTCCATATGCGGTATTTCGAGGCTCATTTGTTGATATGTGGCTATAAAAATAAAATGTTTTCAATGATTATTTTCACAGTATCAGATCATTTAAATAATGCCTAGGTACAATTCAAATTTTTAAAAATAATTCAACAATTTCTTTATATGTATTTATTTATATTTGATTTTATGATATCATTATAACATCGTTATTTAATATGATTCAATATAAAATGATTGTATTTTAGTTCAACGAGCTCGTGGACTGTTGATCAAAGGAAAAAATGGACATAATAATTGCTTCGTGACAATCGGTGTTGGTAAAGAAAAATATCAGACTTCGATAAAAGAAAAGGCAGTTGATAATTTAGAATGGTTCGAAGAATGCGAATTGTATGTATACATAGTTCTAGTTTTAATTTAAAGTTGTTGTGCTTCATTGATTTGTACATTTTTATATCTTTGTAGAACAATTCCAAATCAGGGGAACAAAGCAGAATTAGTGCTGACCATTTTACACCGAAACAATTTCGGTGTAGATGAGTTTCTTGGACAGTCAACATTACCCTTGAATGAAATGGACGTTTACGAACGTCCAAGATCTAGATGGCTAAAATTACAAAGTAAACCGGGTCAAGAAAAAAAGAACAAGGAACGTGGAGAACTTGAAGTTAAAATTGCATTTACTGTAAAGGCTGGATCCTTGACAGACCTTAGCAAAAAAGAGAAGCACAAATCATCTCTTAGTCAGTTAGGTGGCAGTTTGCTAAGTCTTGGAAATGGGGAGAAACGCAAAGGATTGAAAAATTTTGCAAAATCATTGGGTTCTAAAGTGAGTAATTCATAAATTTATTTATGTAGCACTTGATTTCATTTGATTTAATTATTTAGGTTCATTTAAGCGGAAAGTCTAAAAAAGATAAGAAAGATGATTCTGGATCTGTATCGGGTAGTGTGTCAAGTCTAGGAACACCGGGAAGTGGAGCTTTTGCACCACGTAGATTTGGACAAAGCTCAGCCGAAGCTGATCCTGGTGTGATCAGTGAGGACGACGATGAATTTATACTCGAGAGTTTGTCACAGAAAAGTTCACACAGTTCGATTAATGTTAAGAGCAATGCTGATTTGCGTCATTCACCATTGATTACGAAAGCGATATCGAACAGTATGTTGAATGTAGATGAGGATCTTCGGAGCCGATCACGAACACTTCCGCCATCAAAACCACCACGATTTACACCAGACCAACCTGACAAAGTTGATGAATGGGAAGCGAAACTTTATGGCAGTAAACATAATGATATTGGTAGTTCTGATTCTTTAAAGCGACGTTCTACAGAATTTTCACGAGTGCCTTTAAATGCCTTGTCTGAAGAAAAGTCATCAGTCGTAATTGAAAATACGTCGAGTACAGCACCTAGTACTCCGATTTTAGATTTTAAAAAGAATAATAATGGTGATAATAAACTAAACAATTCTCAGTCGAGCAGCTCTTTAAATAACACAGGTGTATCAGAACAAACGGATAAATACAAGGAGAAATATAATAAGAAAGATAAAACAGAAAAACGATTTAGTAAATTAAAGTATTTTAGAAAAGGTGAGCATTTATAATATATTTACGAGTTTGATTACATTATTAATAATTTAATTTATACATATTTTGAATTTGAAGATAAAAGTGATTCGTTGGAGGAACTGAAGGAAAGAAAAACATTGCCTTCACTTCATCAAATTGATGAACGTATTATTATTGGACATGAAAACAATTTCGGTTTTCCGAAACATTCTGTAGATGTGCAATCGGAGTTGATAAAAAAGTATGGCGAAAAGACAAAGGAGGTATGTCTCTCTGATTAATTGTAATTTGAACCAGTAACTAATATTACTGTTTATAGGAATTAATGGTAATTGCAAATGATTATGAGAATGAAATTAAAGTCCAGAAACATAAAATAAAAGAATTAGAGGACTATTTAGATAATTTACTATTACGTGTGATGGAGACTCATCCGAAGATATTACAAAATCCATATAAAAGAATGCAATCGACGAAAAGGTTTGTAGATAATATTCATTAATATTATATATGTATACAATTTTCGTTAATTAACGGTATACTTTAATACTGTTGCAGTGGTTAATTGAATCATTGATTTGAGAATTTCATGATTATCTTCCATCGATAGAAGTTCGACTAATTTGTTGAGACATCTAATTGTTAAATTTGATTCAAACTGTGCAGCTAAATGTTGTGTAGTGGTTAAAATAATTTATAATGTCAACTATATCTAATTGAGCTAATTCTGTTAAATGTCAATTGTTGGCTTTATTGTAATTGAATTAATAATACTTTATGTATTGAATTCACATTTATTAGTTTAATGTTTTTTCCATTAAAAAATCATTTTATATCGAACAGTGCAATTCAACTAACGTGAAAATTTACACATATTAAGTGAGATTTTATTACTTTTAGATGGTAAAAAATTATGTATTCCAGACTGTCTAAGGTAAACGTTGAGGCCTTATATGTCTATTGACGATATTTAAAATATATTAATTATTTTAATTACTGTGGTAGCTTGTCCAACAATTATTCAACCTAATTTATATAGAATTAAATTTTAGATTTAATCAAAACGTATATGGCACTTTTTAATATTTTGTACGTAAGCGATAGTGTATATTTTGCTAATCCTCAAATATAAGATGAATAATGTTTAATATTAAACAATGATGTTTGTGTTCAACTTATTTCTTGAATTATATAGATTTGTGTTGAGATTTTCTTTCAGAATTTTATTTGCGGTATCAATAAAGACTATTAAATTGTCAGCTACTATCATATGTATATCGAATTCATATGAGTCCAATAAACAAACAGTACAAATACTTTAAAATAAATTTAAAACAAAATTATTTATTTTTGAATTCGCGTATTTTATACTTATTGAGCCTGATATTATCAGATCATAAAGGGATCAAATCATAACAGTCGTTATTCCGAATGAGTTGTATACGTGCTCTGAAAGAAATATACCTCATTTTATATTCGCGATAGGGTGTTAGAAATCACAGATGCATCAACTTCATGAATAATATAATGCAATTGATATTCAACGTACTGTACCGTTACCGTTTAAAAATACACAAAATTTAAATTGTAAGAAATAATAGTTAAATATTTTATTGCATTTGGTTACTACACGTGAATATCGATATGGAATTGATAAAGAGCGCATGCTGCATATGAAATTTTATAAAAATCTAATGTGGAGCTTTCCATTCATGAATGGAGCTATGCGACAAAATGTAGACAATTTGATAAGAAATCAGTAACAAGGAGGAGCTTGTGCCAGTTACCAGTTACTGTGTGCCAGTCACCATTATTAAATCGCCAATTGATAATTAATTGAGTCAGTTTTGGTAAGTAAAAAACTCATTTTTTATGGTTCAACAATCAATTGAATTTAATTTCTTTTTATATTATTTTATCTGACTTATGTTGATGTTTTGAGTGGCATATCGAATTGAATAGACTGTTGGTCTTAAAGACAAAAATATTTGTATCTGTGGATGATAACGTTTCATTACGTTATTCATCAGAAACATATAAATTATGCAACTGATAAAAAAATGATAAATGGTCCATCTCAATTCATGTATACTGATGAGGACTGATGGATTTTTGTTCGTCGAATAAGCAAATAAGAACAACCAAATGCAGAATTTGAAACGTAGAAATATCATTTTCTTGAGATTATCATCGTGATATGAATATAAAATAAATTATTCAAATAATGTTGTTTCGAATAGGTCTGATTGGTTAGAGAACAGTAAGATGCTAATATTGTATTTATTTAGTGTCTGATAAAAGTTTAGATTAAGAATTTTTCACTCCATATATTGGAACAATTTCATAAACTCGCAATTTATATTAAATGAGGTACAGAATTTATCAAATCATATAACTGTTTTGGTCTCATTGGAATAATAATTACAAGGCGAAAACTGTTTTTATATTAAAAACAAACCGTCCTAATTCCTTCATAATGGACGATACAACAAAGAGACATTTACCATTCTCTTATTATTACATAAAAAAAAAGTTGATTGCTTTAAACAATACCACCAGTTCATTTTATTTTCAAAACCACAAAGTTTTTGGACAAGATCTTATCATTTAAATTAGAATTATTCAGTGATTTGAGGCGGTCTCCCTCCATTTACATGAAAATGTAACTGTAAATTTAATGGTTTCTGTTTGTTTTAAGTTCTGGAAAATCAAATTTTACGTGTAATTGACAACACACTTGGTGTTTGGTTGAATTACGGAAGTGTCATGTATACGATGATGGTGGTAAGAAGGGAACATAACAATTCGGTTAACTGATGATGTCTTCATCAGACCGAATGAATGAATTCCCTGTTTGGTTTTTTTTATTCTATTTCATCCAATTGATATTTCAAATAGAGAGTCATTTAGAAATAAAAAAAAAAAATTGAATTTCATCAATTAGCCCTCCATATAATATCATTTTCACATTTTCAAATTGACTCTTGTATGTGGAAAAGGCATGATGAAATTTTAGTGGAGCAGAATACTGTTGGACTGTTGAACTTTCTAAAATGAAATCATCACCACATGGCGACATACATTCGTCATTAATTAATTAAACATGGACGCATCATAACCACAGGACAGGATTGGAAATGACATAAATCTCATTTACCATTTACCGGCTGTTACAAACCAATTTTGATTTGTTTTAAAATTTATCACACTAACGAATTAACTTTTACCATATTTTATGAAACTAACGAAAACACTTCACATATTAATTCTTGAAATGCGTGAACATTATCTGTTAGTTTTCCTAGGGTGAATGAATGGAAAATAAATAAAAAAATGTGTGGAAAATTTTAAAGTGTCTTATGATATTCTAAGCCGCCGAAACGAATCCTTTTCTATACAATGAGATAACATTTTCATTTTCTATTCAACGCTCTTTTGTTATTATCTTGTCATATAATTTCCGCATATTTAAAGGTGTAAATAAAAAAAGAAGAAAAGAATAAACCGCACGTACGAATGGCACATGTGGAAAAGTTATCCATACTGATTAAATGGCAACACTTTGAATATCATGAGGCTAACCAACATTTGAGTACCTCATAGTGGAGTGGAGCAATGGAAAGGAATCAGAGTTTTCACCCTTACGGCTATTGAATCGTTTGCAACGGGTGCATACTGTAGTATCGTTAACAATTTTTCATATTTCCTTATTTCGTTGCGGTATGGACCGATTATTAATGGACCTAGAATACCACATCTAAACTGAATATCAGTAAATTGAAAAATACTTCCGTTGGTATTTATCTGTAAGAATGAAAATCCTTTTATTTATTTTATTTTTTTTTTGTGTTACCATAAAAAGATATACGCAAAATCACCTCTTTGTATGCGAATATTTAAATTGGCGAATACAAACAGGACACAAAAGCTGTCTTTTGATAGTAAAAGTAAAAAAAAATTGTGTCTGATTTATTACCCGGTATGTACATCCGTTAACAGACCATTTATTTTCGTTCAACGATGGTGATAAGGTGTCATGATGTCTTCATGTTAAATCATTCTAAATTCATTAAGGTAGTTGATTTTCATTTCCATTGACTTTGGCGGTAACAAAGATAAAGAAAGAAGGAGTAAATCAAATCATATAGGTACGTTTAACTCCACAAATTCCATTTATTATTTTGGAATAGGTGACTGAATACAATAAAACAAATTGGTATAATTAAACCACCAAGTTTTAGCTGTGTAAATAAAGTATAAAGAAAACTTGAATGACTCCTGAAAAACATAAAATATGATTAATGCGCTCAGTTTAGATAACTTTGTGTGATTTTGTTACATAATAATTTCATTCTGCGGAACATATAAATCACATACTCATACATATTGGATGTTGGATATGAGTTCATATGCCATTAATAGCATTATATTACCTTCACTCTGTAGAAGGTGGTTCTGAATTTGACGATTTATATTCATTATCTAGTTAACTTACAGCAGTTATCACACCTTGCAAACCCATCTTCCATTGGCCTCATTTAATACTGTATGGTATATTGGGCCATCGAGAGTTCACATCATACAGAAAAATTGTATCACAATTAAATGATTATTGTCGGCTAGTTATGAATGAATAAATAAAAAAAAAACAACAATGACAATCGATTATTCGAGTATCGAATAAAGCGAACCAACAATTTATTGATAATTGAAAAAGATATTCTCTGTTGGCTTTATGAAATGGCTTTTTACAGTTCGATAAACGATTTTTCCCATTTCGGGGTTGTAAATGAAAAACAATTTAATATTCAAACCATGAAATCTAAATGGTACAGGCAAATTTGGATTTGTACATTACATCGAGTATCTTGATCTGACGACTATTGTGCCATAAAATTAACAACAAATCTGATTCGATTCAAATGACCAATACACCGGGTGACCAAACCATCATTTTTATGGGAATTAAATTTATTGTGTACAAAATTTTCCTGGTTTTTTGTTACCAGTATCATTTTAAACGCTTCATTGATAATCTACAATCGTTCAATTGTTTTAATTAAAATACACTCTTTGTAAAATTTCATTACAGTAATCATTATATAAATTAGTGGAAATTTTCGATAAATTATTTCAATTAACAGACGGTTGGGTGGGTGACAAAGTATAATTGATTTTTGGTGGAAAATATGTTAAGGTATCGATGTACTTTTAAATGTTTAACAAATTTTATATATAAGACGAAAGAGGAAATTAAAATATTTTGATCAAGTTATATCAGAACATTAACTCAACCCACAGGATACCTTGTAACTGTAAAAATAATCATAATTCATGGTAATGATATTTCATTTTACTTAAATTCATATAAGTATATGTATTACCTGTGAATGAATATTTGCAATGATTTTTAATATGCACTGTTGTATCGGTTGATATTCATGAAGATGAACGGAAGCTATAAAAAAACATCTTATTATATTCACAATAATAGCACATTAGCTGTGTTGAATACATTAATTCAATCATCAATTTACCATAAATATAACCTGAATACTGAATGTTAATAAGATGCCAGATAAGGACAACAGTTCATGGGGAATTGATGTCAGCCAATGTAATGAAGAGGTGCGATGAATGACACCGTTTTGGGATACTTAATCGAATATAGAAATGCCGACGAATCGTTCGTTTATGATATATGGATGGGAGTAATGGAGATCTCATCGTTAAGAAACACCGTGATACCGTGAAACAGATGCTTTTCTACTTTCATTTAGAAAATGTAGAAAATGGAAAATAGCGATTAAATTTGAACAATGTTTCACAATCGAATTTCGTCTATTAAGTTTGTGGTATACCGAATAAACGAGGGGTTGAAAAGGCCTCTTTTTTTTATTTGTTACCACTGTAAGAATTTTCCACGATATAACAATGCAAGAGTATTTCATTCACAGTTGATACAATAAATTGTTGAAGAGTCAAACGAATTGACATGAAATCATCTATAATTTAACATTGACGCACTAAAACATAAAAAACAAGGAAAATAAAACCAAGAAACCGATTGTTCTGTATTGTTTCCATTTTTTATGGTTCATTTATCTGATGTCGATATGAGGCTTCAGCAAGTGTACTAACACTTTTGATGTTTACCAAACATCTAAACAAACGTTGAAGAACAGGAAGAACAAGAGATTTACTAAGGAATCTAAACATCAGTGGTGATTGAGAAGTTGTTGAAATACTTATACTGAATTTGCTCTTGGCATTACTACTAACTGATATTTGCTCAATAAAATACTTTATCAGTGCTCACATAACTGTTATGGAATGCTATCAAACGGAATCAAATCAATTGTGGCGATGTCCCATCATTTAATGATGCAATGAATAGATGGAATTTACCCCATAAAATTGTTCATAGAAAAAGATTCTTAAATGAAAATTGATTTCTGATTAGTGGAAATGTCTTAAATGGTTTAAAACAAAAGGTTTTGCTGGTTTCTATTTATAAAAACTTATTGAATATTATATTTGATCAAGCCAAAAGGATGGAAAACTTGGAAAAAGACATTAAATATACAGGAGTCAACATAAATTTCATGATATTTGTTATCTTTATGTTTACTTTAGTTGTTCGAGTTTTGTCTGTCATTTCGTTTTTCTTGGGGAATATAAAAAAAAGTTATCTGTATCATTTTGAGTTGCTGGTTATTCATATGCCATATATGGTGGAGGAGCTGATATACCACTACTATCTGATGTAACGTTAAAAACTTTTGTAATAATTTTATATTATACGAATGATACGATTGTAAATTGCTAACTTCTTCTCTAAATGAGATATCTGTCTTTCAGATGATGGTACGAAGCGCCCTTTGTTGCAATCTAATTTTGTGAACTAGGGGAATGTGTGTATCGCAACCACAAGTCGATTGTTTTTATCGTTTGACGAATTTCACATTACTTAGCCCTTTAGCAATTCTAGTGAAAATTTATGATAGTGTGAACAAAGCAAAAGAATAATTTTCTTTGCCAAATCCAATAAATTTTATTTGTTGTTGGATCTAATTCTATACGATTTAGAAGGAATTGGTAACATCCTCTTGAACGTTTACATGGATAGATAATGATAATGTGAATTAAATGAATCTATCAAATAAGCTCGTCCGGTCGATTTCTAAGATAAATGAGGATTATGAATTAATGATATTGAAGGGTGTTTAAGGGTCTAATTGACCAAAAACAATTGAAATCAAATGTGTGTTTACGATTATTCATTGAACAATATCATTATGCTGAGCACACTGTATTTTCCTACATTCGAACAATTAGAGAACATCAAGTAATGAGGATTTTCACAAAAACACAAAAAATCCATCGTTTACATAACACAGTCATATGAATGTATAAATTACACTTGAAACTCATCTATAATTAACCGACACCCTTAAATAATCTAAAGAACCCCAAAACATAACTCCGTGTATATTTATTTGGGCAATGAGTGCGGTCATTTTTATATTATATCATGTGAATGTACCATGGTAAACGGCCACATAGGAAATTTATAAGTGAACGCATCGATAACCCCCCAACAAAATAAACTCAATGCCACATAAATTAAGTTATCACACACTCGTCCTTCTTCCTGGCTGTCAATGGAGTGAGTATATTTATACGCCAAACAAATGACTAGAGTTGAGATGACTTTCCTTTTAAAAAATGTATTCATTAAAAATAGAAATTCAAATTTTTCCCAACTGTCCATTGAGTATTTTGACGATACACAAAATTTTAAATTGGGTGAAACATTTTCATTTAGGTGGTAATTAAATTTTTTCCTCTTGGCTATTTTGGGGTAATGACAATTCCATGAATCTGTATAAACATTTGTCAATTTAAATGGTTGATGGCGGTTAATTGATGATACTAGTATTACTGTGTATCACACGAAAACTATATGAATTTCAATCAATTTGGTGATTTATTGTAATTTAAGTTCACCCACATTTGAAGGATTACAAACTAAAAGTAATTTTCATTTGTTTTAATCTTCATTATTCTATTTCTTTAAAATTTTCTGTGTAATTGAATCACAAAGAAATCATGATATGGTTCTATGTATTACCTATGCATTACTTCCCTTTACAATTCGTTTTAATACAATTCATCTGAAAATCCCAGTTGATCTCATTAAAACTGTTCAAAGTATAAAATTACTTATTTTATTTCATTGTGCCATTATCATTTATCTTCATCACATTAAATTCTTAGAGTGAAATACAAGACAATCAAAATAAGGTAACAAAAACTTTTCATCTTATTTCAATAAGATGAAACACTCACTGTATGTTTAATCCCATGCCGAGTTTAAAATAGAAGCATATAATCCTTCTATTAAACGAGGGGTTAAATATGTGCCATTTATTGTCAAGTAGTCCATTCACCTGAAACTGATGTAAAAAGGCTAAATCAGTTTAAAGTTTAAAATAATTACACTTTAACATTCTTTTCTAAAGATTCGAATAACCATAATCTCACCTTCTGAAAAATGAAAAATTATCAATTAAATTCTATTTAAAATAATATACTAGTCAACTATTTTGAATATTATTATCTTGTCCGAATGCAGCAAAAGAATTATCTGTGTATCTTATAATAAATACAAAAGCATTAAATGGTTCAGTAATTCTCCAACTGAAAGCTAATTTCATGCCATCCAAATCCTTTTGGTGATGTATTACAAGTATACAAGTCGTGTCCAGATTTTGTTTTTTAGCAAACAAACAATAATTTCTCATTCCGGAAGAATAAATGAGGTATGTTGTGCAACCGGTGTGGTGGACAACCCTTTCAAAAGTAATTCTCCCTATATAATATCGTTGCACAGATAATAGAAAGGTTTTAAATTTTGTTTTTGCCTAATGCCCATGGTCATTATTCAATCGCCATCGTCGTTTTAAATTGCCTTTTATGGTTTTTTCTGTTATTTATTTCGTTGTTGGTATCACCAGTTGAACCAGAATCGTGCAGAACTGGAAGAATTTTACTGATTGCAATAATCTAACAGAGATTTGTATTGTCTATATCTCACTCTCTACCTGCTCTCCAAGTGGCTGGTAAAATTTGAAGTTCGTGATTCAGAGAATCATTGTATCCAATCGAATAGAATTAGGGTGGTCGGTGCTGTATGTATCCATACACAGTAGCAAACTGTTTTAATTGCTATCATTATTTAATATTAATTACTTACTTTTTTATCATTCAAATTTTAAATGGCCGTTTTCGTAATTAGGAATATAAATTAAAATGGATTTAGTGACCACCATCATAAATCTCATAATCCCTCTTGGCTAGATTTCCAACAGAGTTGGAGGAATCGATTTGGTTTGAATTTACAATAACTCTTTGATTGACGATGTCGTTTAATCATTTGGGGTTTTTTTTATTATTCCAAGAATTGATGAAGAAGGATTGTGTACTTTAGATTGAAATATTTTTAATCCCTCTCACTTTAGTTTTTGCTAACTATAAACAAATTCTCCGATAAAATTGTCTCATTCAAATCTTAAGTGATAAGTTATGTTTGCTTTTAATTATAGATGATCCCTTAACTGAAAGCGGCCGTATTCACATCGGGTATATGCTAAACTATAACATGAACCATCTTAAGTATTTAAAACAGTAGATCCTTAATTGACTTGTTGTATTTTAAGAAAATCTTCAAGGTATTGGAAATTGACAAAAGACCAAAAATGAGTTGGTTTTCTTAGATGACACTTTTCCCAAGCGTATGTGCGATTTAATTCAATTTCATAGATATAATGTTAATGAGATATGATGGCTGTATAGGGGGAGGCCTCATATATAGTCTACAGTATTACGTGAATTCATTATGTATGTATGATGGTGAAAATGTGTCTTCAATTACGATGGAAAAAAAACTTTTCTGTTATACAGAAGTTGAGCGACTGACACTGAATCTAACGAAGAATAATAAACTATTCTGTGAAACATTTAAGGATTTATCTTGTCGAATTATTTCTGATTTATAATTTATAATGAGTAGAGTTCACCGTCCGTTTGCTTATCAACGATAAATTTATTTTAACGGTTTACTGATCGAAGTATGAGAATTTTCTTTGTTACAGTCAAACACTTTCAATAAAATTGACATAATTTTCATGAATATTTATTTTTATTGTAACAAATTTTAAGGATATAAAAGGCTTAATGTAAATGACATCAAGTGGATTAAGAGGAAAATACGGCACAAGAATGAGAAGTGGAGACGTGTTCAAAATCATACAGAAAAAATATTCATAATTTTCCTGAGTTGACGAACATTAAAGTTTTAAGTCTGTGATATGTAATGATATTAAGAGGTGGCACTTTTTTATGCCATATTCTTCAACCCATGGAATTTTGTTTACTGTATGTAAATAATGGCAATGTTATCTACATTATATGTGAAATTGTTTTCATGTAACGTTGTCGATGAAGATGAATTGTCTAATTTAAAAACAATTTTCTTAACCGGAAACAAATTCAATCCCAAGACTACAATTTCCGGTATCAGGAAATTTTTTCTGTTGGTTCACTTCTAAATTAACGAACAAGAAATAATACAGATAAAAACATTACAAACATTAAATAAAAATTAGATATCGTTTTCTCATTTATTTGTACATCATAGCCGAAGGAACGACACAAATATTTGTTTTCAAATGGCAAATTATTACATTAATAATTCAATAGAATTACTCCGTAATGATATTTCATAAATGTCCTATTCGCTTGGCCGGGACGACCCATAACTAAACAAAAAACGGTTTGAGATAAAGTCATTTCACTTAGGAGAGACTTAAAAACTTTCTAGTCTTATCTTGAATGGAACAGAAGGAGACTATATTGTTATTTGAAAAAACTAAAAACTCTTTTGGGGATATTGTTTTGATAGAATACTTCACCACACATATATACCATCCATTGATACAGACGGGGTTCCTTGTATGTTCATATATTAAATAGGATTAAAAATTATTTGATTACGAAAACTTTTTAGTCCAAACTATACCACAATTCATATGCCAATGTAACGTGAAATAGATCAGACAAACTTACATAGAAACTGAAGAAATATCATTGTTGGCAACCCATATTGCTCTTATGTAAAAAGTTTATATTCTTGATAAATATTACGCATAAATTTTAGCTAATCTCACCAATTTTCTCACTTCTTTGTTATTTGAATTGGTGTCTTCCAGTTATTGCTAATAGCTATTTCATGAATGATTATAAAACTTTTACTTCCTTTTCTGGTCAACGGAATCAAAACTAAACAATGTGTTTATATTCACCTGAGATAAATTTGTTAAGACTGAGTCGACTCTACGACATAATATGTAAATAAGACAAACCGACGGAACAAATTAGTTAAATTTTCAAATGAACAATAACAATGTATTGTTCTGTAACACAATCCGAAAGGTTTAATTACGGCAATTTAGATTATTCGCGCACTGATAAAAAAAAAGAAAAGTGGGAGCCAAAGAAAATACTGAATTCCATGTTTCCGGATACAATGACAGAGAAATAAAATTCTCGACACAATTAAGTGGCTCGATGGTTTTGAATAGGGCGATAAGCAAATGCTAAAATTCGGCAGGTGTGAATGTTTTGTTACTCTGAATATGAAACTTTAAAATCATCTCACTTCTTGGATGCCAATAAAATGAAATTCTCGTAATATTATCGTCTGTTTCTTTTTTCGGAAATTCTTTTAATTAACACACAATGGTGGCTTTTAAATGAATTCTGTTACTCATCTTTAGAAATTTATCCCGTTTAGCTTTTTTATTCAAAAGTATTCGTTACAATAAGTGTCAGGTGAAAGAATTTGAAAATGAAATCGTTTTTATTTGTAGTGCAATGAACTGATTTAGATAATAATTTGGATTATTTCTCATGCATTTATTGGTTCGGAAGGCGTGTTTAAAAGACATTGAATAAAACAGTAAAAAAAAAGCTCAACCAGCAGAGGTGGAGCTTTTGCGAAAATTTTATAAGTTTCCATTGAAATGTGTTTCCAACTCATTTAATTACTTTGAATTGCTATCAAGTGTTTCAGCTTGAATGGATAAAAGTATTGCTGTCATGGGTACGATTACTTGTCCATGGAGATGCTGTGAAAAATTTGTGTCTGCAACAACCTAATACTGGATAAATTGAGATACAGATAATAGACATAGTTGAAGGTAAATTGGAATTGGGTTCAATCCAGGTGATTAAAGTCACCGTGGGACCAACACTATTATACGTAAGCTGCTATTTTTTCTCCAATTAAACGATGGTTCCAATCAGTTGCAGACATATATGAGACGACATATAACTAATATCTAGTCAAAATAACATGGATTTTCTAATAGTGATGTTGACCATATGAATGCTGATTTATAATGATGAATTTCACTTACTACACTAAAATGCGTACGAATGTCGCCTTTCATAAAAAGAATGTATTCGTATATCCTAGAGCCAATTTATTTTAAGGATTAGATTAAATGAAAATAAATATAGTCATCTGTAGAATAGAAACGTATGAACGACTTGATACTACTGCCATTTCTGGTAATTCTGTTTATCACATTTTACCCATCGTTATGGTTACATTGTATCTCCATTGCCAGCTACATAATATTTCAAGATATTCCCAGAGGCCAAATTATAGCTATCCAAAAACACATTTAGTGGCACAATTATTAGGTCATATACTCATATGATTGGACCACAATAATAGCTGGTACAGAATGTAACATCATAAAAGATGGTAAATGGTAATTATGTGGTCAAATAATATTTTGCTTAACATACTGTGAAATATTAAAAATCGTATGAATGGTTTTAAACCCAATTCACATGAATCAAAGAGGATATCAAAATGATGATTAATACTCATTGATTTGTCAATGTAGTCACATCCA
Source organism: Coboldia fuscipes (assembly GCA_001014335.1). Lineage (NCBI taxonomy): Eukaryota > Metazoa > Arthropoda > Insecta > Diptera > Scatopsidae > Coboldia > Coboldia fuscipes. The sequence goes on along the minus strand of JXOR01000935.1, from coordinate 331,173 downwards.
AAGAAGTTTAATCTTAAGTCTTTTAACAATAACAAATTATCGATACGTACAGGATTAACGTTGGTTGAATGTCAAAACGAATCTTATTAAAACGATGAAAAAGTTTATAAACGATTCTCCTTAAGCAATCATTGTAATTCCTTCGATTTAATAGAGAAGGGGAGTATCGCATTTGATTAATCCCATTGAATTAAGGTGGCAGCATAACAAATCCAATAAAAACTAATTTCTTTTTACAATACCAATCCTTTACAAATGTATACCAATTTGTCATGTAAATACCGTGCTGAGATTTTCACATTTTTACGTATTCATTTACATTTTGGATTCCAATGTGTTATCAGTGCTCTTAATACAATCTTTATTCTTCATTCAAATATTCACTGCCATTAAGTTGTGTTATTCTTCTCACATTCATTGTTGTTGGTGGTAGCAGCAGTTCTCTCCATTTGTCTCAATATAACGAATTACAATCGCGGACACGAAGAAAAGATATTATGATTATTTGAGTCTCATCCCCGGTGAATATAATCTCTTTACTTCACTCGATTTGTTTCACCATTACCCATCCTCTAAGGTAACAAAAGTTCTAAGACGGTAGAAGAATATTAAGAAAAAGAGAAAAAAATGTATAAGGGGATGATAGAGTACTCTTATGCCAGTTATAGGATACCAAGTATACCAAGATGGTAATGTTAATAGATAATAGTACAGTGATTCAGATTACACACCATCAATTGTATTGCGTGAATTTTTTAAGCAAACAACATAACAAAATGTGAACTAAAGATACACCGAATACTTATTATTCTACTTTTAATGTGTTAAAAACGCCAGAGGGATATAGAATATAATGGAACACTTGCTAAACATTAAATGACATTGAGTACTAGAGTTTCTCATTACCTTCGGTTTCGCCGTTTTGCAAAATCTATAGCAGAAAAATAAACTTTTTTTTTTCGTTCTAACGACCGCAGTTTAGTGAATTAGCTATGCATTTTATGTCGTACATAATTTCTATTCCATGATCATTTAGGGATTTTAAAACATTCTCATACTATATTGCTAAGAAGTTTTGAAAAAAATCCTAATGATGTCTTTTATTGGCTAAATATTGTCTTGTTAAATCCGCGAAAATGGATAAGGTGAAGATTTTGATATCTCTTTACCTCATACCAATTTGACATGAACCACTTGGATGACTTTTATGCTAATGTAATTCCTTGTACCAATAATTTGGGGCGATACTGCTTTATACTGTGGGTAGATGACACAAATTCCGTTTGAACTTAAAACCAAATCCAAATAAACAACATAATTATTTTTAATAAAAAATTTATCCAAAAGCCATATGATTAATTGGAACATTATTAAATTGAGTTTCAATTAATTATCAATAGAATTATTGGCCAATTCAAATATACTCTATGAGATTTAATACATTTTAATTGACTGTAATTGATGGTAACAATTATTTGTTATTTTGATTACATCACTAAACACAAATAATGATATGAAGTAAAATTTAATTAAGTCGACTTCTTAATTAGCTTTTCCTTTATTTGTAAACCATTTCAATGAGTTTAAGTTTACCATTAAATAAAAATATTTGTATGATTGCAACCACAATTCCCATCCACCACCATGAGTTTATAACAATTTAATTATAGGACAAGTGCGTTTACTTCAAATTTTCTTAAACGAAATGATAAAAATAAATTACCATTAAAATCACCATTCAAATGAGATGTTGTGAATTAAAATTTTAAATTCAGACTACATATCGCGCTATACATAAGAGTTAACTCAATTTACTAGAGTTTATATTATTTTGACATGTTCATTAGATTTTCCTGTGTGTACAAAGGCAAGGGGGTGTTCAGTACGAATAGAGTACTCACTGTTTAAATAAATTTACATATTGTTAAGGATTTTTACAGCATAAAACGTTATGCAATTAAATCAACCGATTAAAGGGGTTCTACATTTCCTCTGCTATTAAAATAGAAGTAGGAAGAATAATTAAAGATAAAAACATTTCATATTATATTGGTGGTTTATAATCCCATGTCATTATTTTCCATTGCTGTAAGAAATCCCCAAAAGAACCCAGCAGTAAAATGAAGAAATTAACATTCATACGTTATGTCATTTAACGGGACCACTACCATAACACACCATTGAGATATAAATTTAAATAAAATTCATAGAAATGAAAAATCGATTTAAAAAAAAAAACTCTTTCCTTTGCCACTTCACGACTGGAGGCTTAAAGTTATGAAAGATGTATAATTAAAATTAATGTTAGGCACTGTAAGGATGAGACTAAAATAAAAAAAGTATTCTTAAAATGACATGAATTTAAGTGAGTGTTGCATTAATGACCATAATTAGCTATTAATAAAGATTTTGGTGTAAGAGAGTCTATAACTCGATACCTCTGTCAGTTGCCCACTATCTCATAGGGGAGTATCTGTCCAACCCTTTTTCTTCAACAATGTCCAAGTGTAATATCTTCATGTTATTTCTACAAGCAGGTACGGGTGCACCCATTTCACTTTTAATTTATTGGCATCCCAAAAAGTTCATTTCGTTAAAACACAAGAATTTACTTTGAGAGATTTATCACTTACATAAGTAGCATCGCCTAGAAGACAGTGACCAGTTGAACCCTAAACGATCAAGAAACCTTCTCTCGAATAAGTTAATTCCCCCGTTGAAATTGAATCTCATCTATCATACCCGTTGAATCAAAGCCAACGGTTTTATGAGAATATGAAAATCATCCTATTCGTTTTAATTCGATTTAGAAACGCATAAAGCTCTTATCATGTTTATGGTTCATTTAGTTAGTATAATGCATAACACAACTCACCGAATCCGATAATCTAACATTGATGACTACATATCCCGAATACATATGAGATAAATAATGCTAAAATATACATATCTGCAAATTCATTATTCAATAATCTGTAAATAAAAACCATCAACGAATATTTAATGATGAACCGTTATTTATTGAATTTATCAATATTGAATGATTATTTTATAAAATACTTAAAATTATTAAATACCAACTTTATGACTAGTTATGAGCCGTTACAAATATTAGCTCCATTTAATTTACGTTTAATACAACGTAAAAGATTCTCTTTGACTCACCATATAAACATATAAACTTAAGATGTAATTTACCTATGCCGTTTCTTGTTTATATATTATGGTGAAACATTTAGATTTAAATCACAGTTTAAATGAAATAAAAAAGTACTTCGTTTTTTTTTTCTTGTATAACAAAGAATTCTAGACAAAATAAAAACAATTTATTTTATAAATTAAAAGTTAAAGCAAAAAATCTCCGGTTACGGATAAATTTGTATTTCCATTCTATCCTGAATGAGTGATTTTTAAATGTGATTGACCAGTGAATTGGCCACCACATGTCTGGTTTGATGTCCGATGATTACTATTGTTGTTCATATCATCCGTTGGTTTTTCCATTGACATGATTGTATGACCACTCATGTTTGATGATTTTGGAAAAATCGTTGTTGTCTGTTGTGCGGAATTTTGTGCCACACTGTTTGCATGCCGTTTCAATACCGGATGGTTACCATATGAGGCAAACATTAAACGTTCCTCGTAATCATATTCGCATAAAATCTTATTTTCACACAAATAAAATCTATCACCAACACAGAATCTATTTAATGAATTGGAAAAGAAATTCAAGTAAGCCATTATAAGAATTCACGATTAACCAATTTACCTGTGGTTACATTGTTGGCATGCAAAACATTCCAAATGATATACATTAGACCGAGCTTTCATAACCATCTCAAATGCTGGAATTACTTTATTACAAGCGGCACACAGACCAGTGTTCCCAAATAATCTATCAGTAATAGACGGTATAATGGAATTATTAAATACATCGAATGGATTGTGATCAATGTCTAACTGAATTACCTCAAATAGTCCCGTTTGCATAACATTAAATTCCCTTTGGTGTATAATGTCGAACCGACTTCACCTAATCTACAATCACAGCAGCCACACTTTAAGCAGTCTTCGTGCCATAACATATCCAATGCTCTCAATAGATATCTATCTAAAATCGGTTTACCGCAACCAGCACATAATTGATGATGTCCATTGTTTGTTTGATTATTTGCACCCTGTATGGGTTCTGATTTGGCCAAGTCCATAGTCATCTTACTGTTATAAAAATAAAAGAAATGAAAACCGGCAATGAATAAGGGATGCAAGAATTCGTATTGTGAAAGATTAAGAGATTGTCGATTAAATAAATGTTAGATCATAAAATCTAGTGTGGTGAAAATGTATGATAAAATATGTAATAAACATTAAATTCCATATATTATACATTCACCAAATCCTTCCATTTTGGCTCTACTAAAGTAAACTTTCATATTAACCGTTTTACACGTCTCACCACGGATGAAATACCATGAATCTTAAGGTAACAATATACTAAACTTTAGTACAATGTTTTATTATGAGCACGTTATCACCGCAGTCTACATCAATGTGGTAACCAAAGACTTCTTTAATTTTTTATCGCCTAACTGTACAAAACTAATTAGAATAAGTGCAACCATTAAAAACATTCAAACAGTGGTTAGTTTTTAAATCACGTCTTTCATCACTTTCTACCAGATAAAAAAAGTAAAATAAAAGAAAAAGTTGTGATGAAAGAATTTCCACAGTAAAACATTGTAACTGTGCAACATAGAAGTTTTTAAAGTGAATCGGTACTATTCTTTTGCATCAGTTACGTTGCCTGAGTTAATTCAATGTGATATAGCGATACTATTTTTAACCAAGTGCCGAACAAATCATCAAACCCTTTGAGAGTGGATAACAAAACAGAAGAATAATGTTAAAAATTCAACAATCACTTTTGTATAACTCTGGTAAAATACCTGATACACCCATTCGGTTGGAATGATAAATTTTTTTCAATTCAATGATAACATCACCCGCTTGAATGTTGGAAACATTAAACATTCCGGTTGTTGTGAAACAAAGTTTTTCTTTTTTTTTTTCCTAACGTACGCAACGTTATCAAATAAATGGGCAAAGAATACAAGTAACATAAACGCATATCGAAGCCATGAAAAGTTTATTTTTTTCGTTGGTGGAGATTTATAGCCACCAAACAGTTTCCCAATTCGAATTATTTTTTTTTATTGTTCCTTTTAATTTTCTAGAATTGTAACAAAACGTTTGGAAAATGGTTTGTTTTCACTGATTTTTTGTTTTTGTTTTCATCAATTTATTCACACAAACGTTTTTTGTTGTATCGAGATTAAAAAACACCAGTTCATTATGAGGCGGCACTAGTTGCCAGACGATAAGCTTGGACAAAAGATTTAATTTCTCATTTATGATATCATTTCATGAAACCGTTTCAGTTACATAGGTAAAAGAAAAAAGAAAATTGCACAGAAGTCTTTTTTGAATGAATTGAGACACAAGTACACGTACCATTTAATTAAATAAGAAACCACTCACAATTGTTTTTCTATGAGTTCCATAAATTGTTCCCTTTATTAAATTCCTGGTATATTTTATTCATAATTAATTGTAATTCAATTGATTGAGAAAATAACATTAATTTTAGTCTTTGTTAGTTGAAAAGAATCCAAGGTTCAACATTTATCTTTGAATTTAAAGTTTAAATAAACCATTACCCACTCTAATTATGATTTAATTGGCATTTTGTGGCATTTCAATGGCATTAAATTGGGTTAATTAACGTGTTAAAATGCTTCAATCAAAATGTAAATGAAGAGCAGATTATGGCACACAGGAAATACTGAACGTAATTAATCTTTGAGTTGGTACCGTGAAGGAATCGTTTAGGTTTACCACACAAATATGCTATATTCACTTAAGAGCAACGCTCTTAAACAATTGTACGGCGGTAAGAGACTATTAAATAAAACGTTCATCCGCAAAATTACCGGAACCAGGTTACCTCTTCAACTCATCATAAAATGTGCCAACATCTAAAGGACCATTAGTTGTGTACTAATAACGATTTATATGGAATGGTAGTAACAACTTTAATTTATGTTTAATGTAACAAATCCTTTTTTGTATATCGAATGTGAGACGAATCATAGTTAGTTGATGTATTGAAATATGATCTATGCTATAACCATATGACGTTCATACACTATAATAAATATGCGTCAGGTGTATACACAGAGACCATAATTTATCTATTTTAACAAATTTTCATGTCAGTTTTAATTGTACAACGATCAAATTTTAACTGATTCATATATTCAGTGAAAAGTGATGCGTATAGAAAACGTAACAGCAGTCGTTCCCCCCATTGGTATCGACACCATCAGATGAACAGATATCGTATTGTATTATACAAATCGTCAGTTTGTTTGCCTGAGATAAACATATAAATCTCACCCATCAGGTCTTTTGTAACATCAATATGATAATATGTTGATTCAATCAGTTTGAAATTGAGCATCAACTTGTTCATTTATCTCATATTCACCTTCTGTTTTGTTATTTATTATACCATTGAGGCTTAGTTATGTTACGGAATATAGTAATTAAAATATCTATCATTTTATATGTTAAAGTATGATTATGATTTGATATTTGATTCTAACGGCATAATTATTCACACGACAATATTGAATTTCAAACATTAATTTAGCTCTTTTGAATTTTAAACACCTGGCAATAGTATCTATGTGTTACAAACACGTCCTCCAATTAAAATTCGAGAACATTGATTTCAATGTGTTAAAAATCAAAAGAAGAAAATTAATTACTCTCACTTCCTATGATTAAATCAATTTAATTTTCTCGTTAATCCAAAAAAAAAGGCAACTACTGTTTTTCTTTTAATTTTCTCTAGCCAACATGTAAATCATTTATGGTGAGACTACATCCGATTTGTTTTTTGGCATTTTTTTACGGTAAATTACATGCGATTGTATCCTCCCGAAGCTATGAATATGGAAATTTGATTATAATTTCGGTTTAGCAGAAAATTATTTTAGTTTCCTTTTTCATTTATTATTTATGGTTTTGAGACTGAGTGATTTACTAATTCTCCCTCTCAGAATCAATGTCATTCACTTGTGAGTAATTTCATTGAGATGAAGACCTCTGATTTTTACTAGCCAAAAATTTTATATTTATTTAGTTTTAAAGAAGGGTCTTGTTCTGTCCCATTTATGTATGGTATTCCGTATTCATTTGGCAGTGGGGTGTTTTGTGTATTGCCCCAAGACGTTCAACATGATTGATGACTGATGTTTAGTAAGACATTGTCACAATTGGACTGATACGATAAATACCTTGTATGAGAATAATACGGTTTAATCGTTTCAAATAATGTCCGGACTTCAAAATAATTTCATCATCAGTTGTGTGCTAACTGAATAAATAGAAAGCAACCACGAATTCATATTGTTAAGTAGGCATCATTAATCATACATTGTTTTCTTGTAATCTATCCTTTAAAATTCATAAAACTCACTTTAGAAACCGTAATTTTATTAGAAGGGTTAAATTCCTTGTTTTCAAAACTGTAATTATTAATGTTTACACATAAATTAGATTCCAACACTTTTTATATAACACACAAATTTCAATTTGAACTGTCTTAGCACTGGAAATCTTTCTTTTTTAATTTTGTAGATAAACACATCATCATACAAAAAACTGTTCGTCTCGAATAAAATTTAACTATCCGCACAAATAGGGTCCTTTTAACTCAACGATTCACCACCGACTGACGTTCTGTTAGTAATAAAAATATCGTTATCCTGCGTGAAATGCTGCTAGTGATTCGTACTAGACACTTTTCTCATTCTCCTGTTAGGCGCACAATAGTCAATTCACGTGATGCGCGAGGATATTAATATGATTCAACCCTGTTGACTTATTTTACTGAACTAACATCCCCTATTTTAGATCACTTTAGATTTTAAGTGAAACAATCAAATTTCACATGAAATCAAGTTTGTATGCGGCTACAAACAAAATAAATAATGCTAATTTATTAGAAATTTATTACTATGGTCACCAGCATCCTATAACGATTAATCCATTCTGATCTCATCCTGAATTCATTTTATTTAATAATTTTATCGAATGAACATAACTAGGTGAATCTCATTGATTCATTATTTTGATTTTTTTAGTCTAATGTTTTAATACTCAATTAGCAACACCTTTTGATTTCATACCACCAGTCATATTCTTGGCAGAGAAATGAGCAGCCGCGACAGGATTTCGACAATGGGCGGTCTTGTATCCATTAAATGCGCCCAAATATTTAAATTAAAAACAAAACGAACATTTTTGATAATATATGACCTACATTACATGCAATTGACTTAAAAATAAAAATCTTTGGCCATTAATTGATTTCATTTTTATTTTTAAATCGAATTTAATTCAAATTAGTGGAATGATTTTATATTGATCACCACAAAGATTAGAGAGGACGGTATGCATGATGACTATCCAGTTCAGTTAATATTTAATTCCTTGATTTCAATTCACTAAGGGATGTACAAAATTCACTAAGAATTTGATTAGAATCTTTTTTATCAATCAAATATTATCAAAATTATACAATAACCGAATCATAAGAAGTGAAGTCTAAAGTGTTAATGGCACGTGTTACATTTTTTATCTATTTTGTACAATATTTTTCATACACGTGGCATATGATTTATTAAATATTTCAATCTAGCTGATCTCGATTGTTATTTGGTAACAGTGTTTCATTTCTTTAAAATGTGCCATCGATTTTCCTTGTCCCGTTGATGGTGTTAAACCGCATCAATGACTGAGGGCTGTATACAATGCATCCATTTATCCGTTTAAAATAGTTAATTACATTCGATTCGGTAAGAGCAACCGGAAATAAATCGCATTTTTGTTGGAGAATGTACACTGGTATTCATCTATTTTAATAAATACAATCCCATCCAATTTGTGAGAGAACACATTTGCCAAAATCCATTCGAAATCTATTCTTATTTCAAACGATGGCATTATATTGGGAAAAAAGTGATAATTACATTGATGTCTACATAATGTTTTTCTACTAGTCCATGGACAAGATCATTATGGTCCCTAATTCCATACTGTAACACTAAAGTAGCAACAAAAAGAAATTGTTTACTCAACAAAATTCGGATCCAATTTAGTTTCATTTCCCCCATTTGTTTTTATATGAAAACGATAATTGCCATATAGAGAACAATAATAGTGATGATACGTCTTCCCTTAATGGCAAATTGATCTTAAACTATTTATTTACCCTTTGTAATGATGCGGGACAATAGGCAACAGTTAAAAGAAAATATCAAAACAGACGGATAAATTAATTGCAAATTTGTTTTCCATGTAGTGGCCACAAATAAAAAAGAAGACAAAACAGAAAATAAAACATTAAAGAAGTTTGTCTTAAAGTATGAAAAAACAAATAACGTTAATGTGATTTTTAATTGACCAAGAATCATAAAGTGGAAAACTTTTTTTTCTGTTTTATTTCCTCTAGATTTAAAGACGAATTATTAACTGATGAATATAAGAACAAAATGAATAAAAGAGTTTGTCAGTCTCATGGCAAAATCTAATTAAAACTTTTAAATTTATATGCCATTGGGATCCATAATGTATTGTCATTTCAGTTGAGTTGTGGCTCCATTGGCGTCTTCACCATAGGGAAATGAGCACATTGTTGATTTGATTCGGTTTATTGGATTCGATTTGCTCTGCTAAATTTGCGAATCAATATAATAAAAATTAAATCAGTTGGTTTTGAATGGTAATTAACAAGACACTACATTCTCAATCGAGCTACAGACGAAATTGGTAGTATTTTGACCTCCATTCAATATTAGCGATTCATAGGAAATAAAAACAAAAACACTAGAACTTGACTACCATTACATTTGATAGCCAACTTAGACGGAAGGGTTTAATCTCAGGAGACCCATCAACTAGAATATCCATGTCACAATATAGCTTCATTTACATGGTTACCTAAAATACAAGCAAACATCTGCAACTCTTACAATTGGTAATAACACATTTCTACAACTGTTAAATCTGTTCATGATGTATCAATTCAACGTGTATTTACTATTCTGATTAAAATTCGATTCCTACCAAACAGGACCATCAGTCAGATTAAATAAATTTCTTTATACCAACATGTATCAGGAATTGAGCTTTATAAGGAGATATCGTTTATATTATTTAATTGATATGAATTATAATTGTAAACCTAACAGAATAGGATTAAATATTTCTTTTTTCGTTGATTCTAGTTTAAATAAGGATTGGTATTCAAATGGTACCAATTAGTAAACGAATAAAAAAAATTCAAAATGTTGGTAAACTTAAGTTGTGTCATAATGATATACTGAGGGATCTATAAAAAGGCCAATAATTTTCATAAAAACCAGTAAAATCTATGAGTCAATAAAGCTCAAATATGATTTACCTAATAGATTTTATAAAACAAACACAACGCTACAATCGAGACAAGATTTGTTTGATGACCCCTTTTCAGTTACCAAAAAATTTTACAGAATAAATTGTTCCACAGTCAAGCGTCTTCCTAGTGTAAGCAAAGGATAAACATTACAACAAATGCAATACAAGTCGATTGTTATTTTATGATTACCCTAGTTGAATGTACCACCCATCGTATTAATTGTATACGTTATACAGTCGACGGATACACTGAATTTATAATAACAATTTAATCCATTTAAAGGCATAAAGAGCATATAAATACGTAAATACCATTCACTGGTATCCTAGTTAAATTTAAATAAAAAACCATATACATTACATTACAGTTATACATCATTTATTATTTGTTTAGTCAACTGGACAAATTAAATTTTATATTTGCATTGAAAAATACTAGATATTATATAAATTCATTAAAACGTATTCAATATAATACTGAATAATCCTTATCGACGTTGAAAGAAAAATATTTGGTTGACAACAACAAAATTAGGATATTAATTTTGAATAAAAGATTTACGAATATTATAAAATAAAAACAAGTCATATGATTTTGAAACTAATTATCAAGTTAAGTGTGTTCGATAATTATATTATTCTTTAACTGAGTATTTAAGAGAAAGGAAACACTTAAAAAAATTATCATTGCAGTTACGTTATGTTTTCTTCTACATCATCATTCTGCGATAGAAGGAAATTAGCCGCTTGCATTTCATTCTTATCACATGCGAAGTACGCTTGAACTACCAAATGTTCTGGAAATCCAAGTGCTTTCAGTCGATCAATTGCTTCCTTTTCTTGTTCTGTAACGACTATTTGTTGGCTACTTGGAATTGGTGTTGTTGGTATTGGTGAACTGGCACCACAATTTTCTTCCTCATTGGCAATCTCTTCATTTAACAGATTTATAAAATGATGTTGATTTTGGATAATTAATTGCAGTAATGTTGGATTCGATTGTCCAATTTGGTCAATAAATCCAGTTAGTAAATCAGGATTCCCGCGAATTGCTCGACTCATTGCACGAAATTGTGGTTGTGACCGTAGAAATGTTAATGGATTTTCTTCATTTTCATTCTCCTCAATTGTTTGAGGGTTTTCATAGTTATGAGTAGGATCAGCGGCAGCAATAAAATTTTCCAAATCATGTAAGCCAGAAACTTCTTCAGGTATTCCATTAATTAGATATTCAACAGCTCGATCAGGATTATTAAAACTGGCACGTAATGCTGCATTCACAGCTCCCTCCGAATAGCCCATATCCATGAGTCTTCTCACCATTTGTTTGTACTCATCTTCACTGACAAATGCTTGAGTTCGGCCGTCCGGAAACGCAATTTGACTCAAGGTAAGATTAGGTGAATCTGAAACGGTTGTCTCATTTGTGGTGCTCACCGAACTAGTTGATTTTGGTTGACGCAACATCAATACTATAAACTTTTTCTCGTCAATATTATAGGACTCTACAGTTCGGTCATCTGCCAATATAACACCAGCATATATAAGACATTGTTTCGATACTTCATATTCATTTTTATCCTTTTCAATTTTCTCCTTCAATTGCTTTATCGTATTTTGTCTGTCAACTTCGACTTGAAATGTTTGTTGTTTGAAATTCTTTATTGTTATCTTCATCATTCAAATACAGGTGAGTATTTTAAAAAAAAAATAATAATTTCATATATTTGTTACTGAAATATATAAATGAAATATTCAATGAAGAATAAAAGAAATCATATTGAAATATACCGAAGGGTTCTCTAACATAAGTAATTGAAGTGAGCCCACGGGCCATTAGGAATTCAAAGAAATTGCTCTTTTAATTTAAAATTCAAAAGTAATATCATCAGAAAAATACCTGATACAATGGCTATCATTTTGGACTCACTGATATAAACAAAATTGGAAACTATTGATTTTATGATTTATTCTGTCCCAGATGAGTGCTTTGAGTAAAATTGTATAAAATTCATCACATCCATAACGATCATAAATTGAATATAAAATTTTGTTATCTTAGCCTTTTGGACAGACTGACTACTAAAACTACACGGGTTGAATTGAACGAGGGATACTGCTCACCTGTACACGTGTGTCTAATAACATAAAGTTATTTTGAATTCAATTTTTTTATCCAAAATATTTTACTGCCCTTCTTCTTCAATTCAAATTATGCACTTAATTAGATGGGATAAGGTTAAAGGGGTGTAGTTTCACTTACACTTCACTTCAATCGATGGTATTTTTTATTGCTATTTTACAATGTTTATGCGTCAACATTAAAATTGAATAAAATTTTTATTGTTCCGCCAGAATTTAGTAACAAATTTGTCCCACGAACAAAGATGTGTAATCAAATAAATCATAAATATCAACGCTTACTACCTACATAAATCTATTGACGGTCATCAATATTTGATAAATCATGTTAATGGATATTCTTTATTCTGATTTTAAGTCCATTTCCTATCAACAGGAATATTCGATTTGATTAAAAACATTCGTAACTAACATAATAAATAATAAACAATTTATTAAATCGATGATGGTCACTCATATCAATAGTATGGACGACGATGGTGAAAATCATGCTGTTTATCAGCATAATCAAAGACATTGTGTCTAGTGGAACTCCCAAAATTAAGATTGCTGCTGGGCCTAAATTCTAAGGCTGGAGAATGATATCGCCTGTAATCATGAAAATTTGTTTGATAATCTTCCCTGCGGTGGTCGAGACTATACCGTGGATCCAAATATTCCCGGGGGTCTTCATAAATCGTAATTCTATGACGAGAAAAATACCCTTCATCCTTATCTAGTGGTAATGTTTCAAATGCTGTTTGGGGTGGTAAATGATTTGGTAAACGATGTGCATAGCCATTATTGTAACCATAAGAATTTCCCTGTAACATATTTAAAGAATTAGTTTTATAACATATCCATACAATTTCTCATACTAAATCCAAGTGGTTAATTAAAATGTTGGTAGCCAACTTCCAACGTAAAAAGCATATTTAAATAATAATTTCTTGATAGTAATCGTTGTTAGTCACATTCTGTAACATCTTCATGCATATTAAATTAATTATACGGAAATTGAATTATCCGTATTACTTGACCATTTCTTCATTTCAAGTTCCGTACAGTATACTAACGTACTTTATATGAATTAAGTTTTTATGAGAAAATTCAAAATAATCTTAATTATTTTACCGTTTTTGTTTTTGGCTAACAAATAAACAAGATTAAAAATACATGTAGAAGATTATTTTTCTGTTAAGTGCATAACAAGATAGTAAAGATTCCATTTCCCACATAGTCAATTGAATTGTCTAAATGATTAAACCGTTTTACGTGAACAGAATATCGAATATATAAATTAACTTATCTGCTGTGGGATTTTTATTAATTATCTGTTGGGTGCAAAACAAGACAACATAACACATACATAATTAAACAATAGCGTAAACGAAACTGCAATAGTTAACTTGTATGGTTTAAATTTCTTGATGCTATAGAGTTGAATGGGGCATTAATCAATAATAATAGCTGAGACATGCTGTACACATTAAGATAAGGTAAAGGAATGTACCAAATTACCTGGTATTTATCATAGTCTGTATTTCTGTCCGGATAACTACCATATTGATTGTGGTAATTGCCATGGTATTGATTATAGGGACGGTAACGGTCTCTATCATCTTTCACATAAGTGTATTGTTCCCCCTGGCCATGATTACGATTTTCATATTGACCATGACGATTATCTGCGTAAATATACAAAGACAAAAACAAACAACAAATCGAATTCAATTGATCACAAACATGGTGATTAGAGTTGAATCACTTCCTACCTTGTTCATTATTCACCAAATGATATTTTCTATTTGAATCATTTGATTCATAACCACCTTGACGTCCATCATGTTTTTCACTATTTGCTCCGCTTCTTTTACCTTCATGGTATTTAGCATCGTTTTCATTATTCTTTGTTCCAAATTTCTTATCATACGTTACGCGACCACCACGATCATCGGAATCCTCGTAGAATGAACTATTACTACCACTCTCATCCTTATGGTATGTATTCCGAAAACCTGATTTAATATGTTTCCTATTATGTGATTTATCATTCTCAAAGTCCTCTCCAATTGAATGCTTATTCAAATCGATGTTATTTGAATTCTTAATTTCATCAAACTCGTGGTTATTTGAGTTGTTTTCAAATTGAGAATATTTCCCAAAATCTTGTGCTGCTTTCACATCGGTGGCTTTATCCAAATGTTTATTATTGGAAAATATCCTATGCTCTCCACCTGCTGCTCCGTGTGACCGATCTTCGACTGCTTTTCCTTGAAACGAATGTCCAGAATTATCGTTATCATACGGAAATCTATTTGCATATGAATCTACTGCAAAACCGTCGATGTTAATTAGTAGTAATTCAATGCATAAAACTATTTTTATTATTAAAAATTTCATCTCCGCATCCACCAAACACTATGTTATGTATCAAACCACCAAACACCTTTGAACTTGAATTTAAAATTTTTATTTAAAAAATATCGGTAACAAATTGATTTAATGGAAATGACTAACTAAACTCTAATTTAGATCGACGCAAGTTTATATACCTAATTTTACGATTGGAATTTTGGTAGTAGATTTTAATTCAGCTATGATGATCAATTCAATTGATGATGATTGAATGTATTAATGTTACACCTCAATGATCATCGCACTTCGATGAATTCATACAGACTTAAATTCTCTGTGAAGTACCGACAATATTACGGTAACAATAGTTTAATACTTTAGTTTCGGTCTACGCCATATCTGAGATCTCATACACTGTTGGAAAAGTCAACCCACTGCCCTCTGGGCTATGAGCTGACGGAAATAGAACATGTCGCACAAAGTTCCTACAAACAGTTAAATGTTTCTTTTGTTATAAATTTTTTTATAATTCACCATTAATTCCATCGAACGTACCTTCCTTTAACTAATCCAAGAAACAATTTCCAATTCTTTTTTGGCCCAAAATCATATGGGTTTACATAAATCTGGTTAAGCGCACTAAGTCGCTTTGTCTCCAATTTGTTAATTAACGCCTCGACACTTGTCTCACCTCTAGTTATAAGTCGACCATGCCATATTAACAATGTACCCAGTGCCAAAATAACACCTAAATTAAAGAATTAAAGATTAATAAAAAATTACAATTGAATGCAAATTATTGATAATTAATTACCAATGCAAATAAACGCCATAAACAATAGAGCTCTAAACATAAATTTATTTTCTAGTAAGTTGGATGGAATTGGTAGATCACGGTGTTCCTGTTCTAATATATTTTCATCATACTCTGTCTCCTAGAAAATAAACACCATGTATACTCATATTAAAATAAAATAGTTAAGCAGAATACTAACGATCGGAATGAGATGACCAGTTTTGTTTATATGTACAGGATGTCCCAACAGATGAGTGTCGCTTGTAAACATTAAATTATCACCATAAAATAACACTGAAATTCCTATATCCAATCCAAACAATACTAAGAAGAAGCATCCAATCGTTGTAAATACCATGTATAAGTAAAAATATCTATGGTTACCAAATCCAACGCAATTGTTTAGCCAGGCTGCAAGATATTTCAAATTATTACTTCAATTATCAACCTTAACTAAAGGTGTATAAAATATAAAGCTAAAATAACTGGTTTAAAATTATCTTGTTTTGATATAAACTAAACTTGCATCTAGTCTAGTTCTCCCAATTAAAATATGCTCGCAGACACTATCAAGGTCAATCAGGCATTACCCCCCTCGATTACATTACAAGAAATTATCGATACAATTTTATAATCAACAATGTAATCATCAACATACAAATCTTCGGCAGATCCTCTTTCTCAACTGAAATGCATTTCCGTCAACAAAACTCTACCTCGTTCACTATTTGCTGACTATAAAAGCAAGATCTAGATTGATTTTAAATTATAGTTCGAGTAACTGCAGATTGAAAGACACTACCAAAACAGACGAAAAATGAAGGTAAAAGAACTTCATATTTAATTCAATAATATTAAACTAATTAATTTTTTAATAATTTTAGGTCATTATTGCTCTCTTTGCCCTTTTCGCTTGCGCCATGGCCAGCACAAGTCTAACTTTCCGTAGCCCCTTGGAGGATAGTGCCATCGTCCAATCATCTCGTTATGGACCAAATTTCTCATACAGTACTCTTGAAAATCACGCATACCGTACTTTGAATCCATTGCCATACAATTTCATCAATCCATACGGTTTCAACTACTACAGATCGGCATATCCATTCGGATATAATTACGGATTTAACTATGGTTATGGTTATCCTTATGAATTCGGCCGTCGTTTTGTTTAATTGAGAAATCCTGATTCCAATAAAGACAATTAAATCATAACTCTTTTTGATTCTTTTCATCCGATTTGTTACAGAGAATAATTTTATATTTACTTACGACAATGATGATCCATTTTCAGAATACACCGATTACATATTGAACAATGATGGGTTCGCGGTGGTTTCGGTGCAATACACTTTTTACACATACTAACTGCTTCAGGTATAAACGCCTCCTAAAATTAAGTACAATTTACGTGAATGATTTCGTGAATTAACATGATTTTAACACTGTGTATCTTACCGTTGGGGGATAGCCAGCAGGTGTAATTGCAGCTTTATAATAATGAAATATCACATTTATAAGGAGCCAGTTACCAACAACTAGAAGAATTACAGTCATTATTTTGGATTTATACCACCAGTATGGGAGACCTATCCAATAAGCAATCCCAACTACTGTCGTTGTTAAACATGCAACCGCTACTATACAAAACTAAAATGGTATCAATAAATATCTTCATCATATCGCCAATAACAAATATATACCGGTCCTGTAAATACAATGTATAGTAAATTAATTTAATCATATGTAATTATACACAATAATTGTAATCAGGTTTTACCTAAGAGGTGCGCAAAGTTATCAACGAACCAAAAAAGCGGTTCTAGGCATACATCAGCAACATAGCTCTGATTAACATGTTTGTTGTACATCAACGATTTTCCGCATAGTTTTATATATTCATATCTTCGTCGAATTCTGGACCTATGGATAAATTTATTGCTATTTATTACTGTTTATTATCAATACAAGGAAAATACTTACAATAATTGTTTTGGTGAGAAAAACACTTTAAAGTGAATTCGTGCCATTATTACGGAACTCCAGAGATTGTCAAGATGAGGATGGTAATTTCATTTATTGATGATAATCATGTTACCTGTTAAATCTGCAACTAGTTCCTTACCTGATACCTGATAAATCTCTGATACCTGATAAATCACTGATACAAAAATACCTGATAATATTGTTTACGACTGATAAACAATGAAACCCGAAGCCGAAGTTATTCGGCTAACGGATGACAAGAACTAATGGCGCGCGTTTTAAAAATTAATAGAAAGTACTTGTTTAAAGTTTAAACTGAAGATAATTGAAAACAAAGTTTTATTAATTATAATATTTCCATGAAACGAAATTAGCGACTATACATTATTTATCTTTCTTGTTCAATAATCCATCATGACGGTCATCTTCTAAACATGGGATAGACGAATCACTATTATCCAAATCAGGCAAAATTTTATCTTCTAAATGTTTTTCCAGTTTCTTGTACTTTGTATCATCAATACTCCGCAAATATCCTGGTAGCCAGAAAATAGCTCGAACTAATCTGTGTATAATGGAAATAGTCTTCAAGTTGATTGTAACAATGTCAGTTTGGGAATAATAATATGATCTGGTAATTACCTGATAAAAACCCAGCCAGAAAAAGCGAGAGCTAGACAAACACAAGATGATTCTAGCATGTACACATAATCCACTTTGACCTGTTGGTATTTCATTTCTTCAAGAAATTGAATTTGGATGAAACTTTTTACAAATTTGATAAGTAATCTTTCCTTTCAATGATCCACAATTATTGGACTTGAAACTTGAAATGGACTTTCAACACAATTAACTCGTCATAAGTAATTGTATCTAGTGCAGTCTTCGAATGTTTGGTAATCGAGGAACTATAGAAACATATCATAAATCTATCCTGTGGCATATATGTCTCCTGACAAGACAATCATTTCAATATACAAGGGCACTACATAAACATCAAGGTCAATTACGGTGCCATCAATCAATTCAATTATCATGATATGAATTGAATTCAAACATAACAGTTTATTTATTTATCATTTTAACTATGTATTTCTGGTAACAAAATTAAAGCAAAGTACATATTTAATTCATTATTGCTTTGCATATAAATAATTCTTTATATTCCATTCATTTATATAATCAACTCCAAATTAACTAACAGGATAACAGTAAAAGTAATTCATTTAACAATCCTACTGCGATTGTAAGTTTATAGAAATATTCTAAATAAATCAAATAATATGACACGACTAATTTAACAAATATAAAAGTAAACGATTTTCGATAAATGATTCAGACCACTTTAATTGATAGAGATTATCTCAAATATCTACTGCTTGACTGGATGATTTTTGTTGATCATTATCATCATTTTCAAATTTTAACTCCTTTGACTTCCTTAATAAACTGTGTTGTTGTTTCTGTTTAGCTTTATTCTCATTCATACGTTGTAGAACT
The DNA here is from genome assembly GCA_001014335.1 of Coboldia fuscipes. Classification (NCBI taxonomy): domain Eukaryota; kingdom Metazoa; phylum Arthropoda; class Insecta; order Diptera; family Scatopsidae; genus Coboldia; species Coboldia fuscipes. The sequence continues at coordinate 311,888 of JXOR01000935.1, read as the reverse complement.
GATATTCTGTTACTGTTTGGCGATGTATTATTATATATTGATCGCTTTAAGTTTTCTGGTTCATCAGAGCATACTGGTTTAGCTATCTTATTTGCGATTAGATACTGTTGAAATTCAATTTCCGTTGGACACTTTACGGTAATTTTCTCCTCTTCTCTTATTTCATCTTCTGAATTATCAGCCGATTTACTTACTAATTTTATTTCAGTACCACTCAAGGATACCGGAATCTGTAGTTTACTATTCAATTTAATTAAATTAGACGTTGAGGTTGAAGTTGCTGTTTCTAAGCCATCCATACATTTTCTTGTTTTCTTTCTATGTAACAACTCATCATCTGAAACTCTTCTTTTATTTCCTAGAGTCACAGTTAAATCACATCTACTGCTAAAATTTTCAAAACCATCAATAATTGGTTTGGAACACATACGGTTTGGTATATCAAATACAGCCTGACGTTTCTCAACTGCATCTATTGCCATTTTAAGTGCGGCTTTTCTTACTTCGTTCTCTTCATAATTGAATTTTAGTGCTAATAAACTTTTTTGATTTAGACTCTTAGATTTCCCTAGTTTTGAAATGCCATCGGTTAATTGAAGAAAATTACGTTTTTTTAATTGCGCATTTTGTGGAAGAGATAAAAATTGTTGCTGTTCCTTGTACAATTTTTGTACGTCAGAATCCTTTTTTAACAGATTCGATAAATCATATACAAAATCCTTATTAACTGGTTTAATACGATTGCGTACTGGTCGTTTATTTGTATTTCCGGTAATCGTTGTTAATGATTGATTTTCTGCAACTTGAGATGATCGTGTTATTTTCATAGGTTTCCGTTCCTCAGTCAGGTCTGGCGAATTGGTCTTACTACCTTTAGGTCTACCACGTTTCTTATTATTATTTTCCGTGTTTCCACCAACAGCATCATTTACTTCATCAGTCGATACTTCCAGTAAATTTGCCTTAACATCAACTGTACATTCTTCAATTGGTAATATTACTTGGCTTTGAATAAATTTATTGTTCTCAGTTATGGTATAATCTGCATTCATATCGAAACTTGTTAAATCAACGGACTTTTCCACAATGAATTCTGATACAATATTCAAATCTCCCATTAAATTATGTACACTACCCATATGAAATATAACGTCTGATTTACGATGTGCCTGATAGTCGCACAATTTACAACAATAATTAATACTCTTCTCTTTGCTATAGTGGTACAATGAGATATGTCTTCTCAAATTACTATGATTCGCAAAAGTCTTACCACATATAGAACAAGTAGCACTCTCGGTATTGATACTCCCAAGAACTGATTCTTTAGTTGATTGTATATCAGGTACCTCATGGAACGTCTTTGCCTTTAAACTAAGATTTCCTTCCTTTCCCATTTCCCAAAATACCTCTGGCTCAACACCATTTACCAGTTCTGAATTAATAATTGTGTTACCTTCACATTTTACTGTCTTTAATGTACGTTTCGGTTTTCTTTTATTTATTAGAGAATCTTTATCCGTGTCATTGTTTGCAGTTTCAATGCTATCAGTACTATCTAACACTATACGATTAGTTTCCAATTTGCTATGGAAATTTGATTTTCCAATTATATTTTTAGTAGGTAAATCACCGAAACTATCAGTTGAATTTGATGTATCATCATTATTAATACATTGATTATTGTTAATTATAGGACATTCAATACTGGTTTTTGTCGTATTTGGAATAACTTTCTTTTTTGCTACAAGTTGGCGTATATTCTTCTGGGAACAAGACATCATATGTGCAGTTAACACGGCTTTTCTTTCAAATTGCTTTCCACAATGACTACAGGTTGGTAAGACATGGGAATCGTCGTTATTTAAATTCCACGATTTATTTTTATCATCCATTTTGTCTCTTTGCAGTTGTGTTAATTCACGATTGGCCGATTTTAATTGTACTTCATTTGCACGAATCCGTTTCTTAAGAATATTTTCTCTCATCATTCGTATACGCTTTGCAGATTTCCTACAATAATAGACATTATTAATGTTAATTCGGAAAATTTAACTTGATTATAATATTATATTCACATACTTGTGATCATTACTGAGATGTCTTAATACAGCAGCTGGTTGTAGGAATGTCTTTGAACATGTTGGGCATGGATATACAAATGTTGTAGGAATATGTTTCGTTTTCAAATGCAACTTTAATGTCTTTTGTGTAGCGAATTTACAGTTACCTAAAAAGAAAATACAAAAATTTATTCAGTATTTAATACAATTATTTCAAATGATTTAATACTTACAAATATCACACGAAAATGGTTCTATTTCATAGTTTTGTGTGTTTGGGTCCTCTGAATCATCATGTATTATATTTGGAGTTTCTGGAGAAGTATTCAAACTAATTGACTTTCCGTCAGGACCCAATACTGTTTCATTTTTCAATAACAGTTGATGAATTTCATTTACTTCAGTTTTTATTGTTTGCTCTTCTTGCTTAATGTCTAACGATTGATACACAGCCACATTAGAATCCGGTATATTATCTAATTGTAAATTGGAATATTTCACAAGAATATCCTCCTGTGTTAACTTTGTATTGATTTGATCATAAAAATCAGTTAATTTGAGTAAACAATTATCCTTCTGTTTCGATAATAATTTTTCAACAATTGAGGTCAAGTCTTTTCTTCGTACATCTGTTTGGGATTTATTCGTTTTCTTTAATTTCACATTCGCCTGAGATAAATTTGGTTGCACATATTCTTGTTCAGCATTTATGATTGTTGAAAGTTCTTGATCTATGAACCCATCGGAACGGAAAAAATTATGATGGGTGGCATTAAAACGAGAATTACAGTAAATCCTTTTATGACTAATAAAGTTCAATAAACTTCGGAACATACTCCGACAAACGCGACATTCATAGATAATATCACATTCATTTTTTAACAATTGCTTCACCTAAAATTAAACAATCATAATGACTAATTAATATAAAAAAAACTTGATACAGAAAAACTATTAACTCACTTCAATTGTGCCTTCTTCATAAATTTTTATCAATTCTAAAATGCCATTTATTGATGTCTTAATTGGTTTCCGTAATACACTAAGATCATCTTTTGCATTCGACAAATTTTTATTATCGGCCATTCTGGCAATTAAGGGCTGATGGTGGTATCATCCATTAACTAATAAAAGAAAAACAATTGATAACTGAACTACTCTCCAAGTAAACAACGTAAAAAATTTTCTTGACAACATTACTAATCACCGATGATTAATTCTATGAGAATATACTCGAAAGTAGCAAACCGATGTATTAAGTTCACAAAAACGTCTACCGATTATATGCTAAATGTTTCATAATTAAATTCTTAAAAGAATCCTTTAAGAAAATTATCTACGTGACAAAAAGGTTTATAGATTTTGCGACACTAAATGGGTCCAACAGGTGCGGTAAATCAATTAAACCACACTATCCACATTGCAAACAACGATAATAGCTAACATAAGCTCGTGTATATTACTATCAAATAATTTGCTTGCGTACGAAATCGACAAAGAGTTAACACAATCCTCATCCCAAAGTGCTTAAATTCGTATCACAAATATTATGTGGATTACAAATAATAACTTATCAGACTATTCATTGCTCCGGTGTTCATATGGGTAACAGACACATCCACATAACTGAACACCCAAAATTTACAATGAAATTGAACTCTTGAACATTAAAAACCGAAATCACAATCCAAGTGACGAAATATAAAAGGAACATACTACACATGAAGTCATTTAATGATCAAAAAAGTGATAAATCGTGTATTTATCGATATTGAAACGCATACATAGTGTGCATAGTATAACATATTTATAATGAGAAAAATTTGGAATCTTGCAAATGCAATTAAAAGTTAAAGATTTCAATTTTTCTCAGTTTAATAAAAACACTTGTACTAATTTCTAACTAGATACAGTCATTTTATTCTTTATTTTAATTATCACCATTATGAAACTATCGGATTGAATAGTTTATGAAACTGTTGTGCAATCGTTCACTATCAATTTTAACATAATAGAATATGAGTCGAATGAAACACCACACAAGCAACTACTCTTAATTGTTTTTCATTTCAAGAAAAGTAAAATCATGATGTATTTATTTCATCAATTTGCGGATAATAAAATTAAATGTTTTGCATGCGTTTCTACTTGCCTATGTCACACATTCCACACTACCAAAAGAAGAAACGCTGTATCGGCCTCAATTATAAGTAAATTAAATAAACTAGGTATATATAATAATAAAAATCAAATTCGCTATTTAACGAAGACAATTATCGGTACTCTCCTACCGATATATTTCTAGGTATGTGCACTGATTGCAGTTATACATAAATGGCTGCACAACGTTTCTTCCAAATGTTATAAAAATATTAATTGCATAGCAAAGATTTGTCTCGTCCAAATGGGAATATTTGATTTACTGTCTCGGATAAGTTCTTACTCGAGAACGAGGGTAGACGCTTGTAACACTCATCAATACACATTTACAATTAAATACTTTATGCATATCAAATAATTAGGTCTTTTTATCAAATCTGTACTATTTTTACGACCAACTGGTCAGAATTTAATTCGATTCAAACTGAAACAAAAGAAACATGCGGTGCAAAATAATTTAAAACACCGTCTGATCCGTGGGCAGGTAAATGAGTCAATGCCATTAGTAAATTTTGCAAAAGGCCATCAACTAAATGTTTAAACTTACACACCACTTGTCTTGAGTTGCGATTACAAACTGTTCATATGAATTTTATTTTTCTGAATTCGGCACAGGAAGTTTCTTGAAATATATCAGTAGCCACCAAGATAAATTTTTGTTTGATTAACGACCAAACTGTTTAATCACACCTTGTTGATAGTTGGTTGCTCAGTTTAAGAACTGTTCGATACAAGAACCACCAAATTAAAAATTATAACAATTGAATCTTATGACCAACGAATTACACAAATTTTGTGCTGTAATCAAATCGCCGTCTCTCGGTATCCACATTGAAACAAATTTCACACATTCCAATTTTCTCACCAAATAATGAATCGATGCAATTAGTAATCTGGCCAGGTGCTCACCTGAGTTTTCGACTTGCACCAGCTTCGCTCCGAGCTTACGGTCCTGGGTTAAATAATTGCAATTTTATAATTGCTTATCTCACAATACACCACCACAATATTCCGATTGTGGCACAACAACGTAGTGACAACGACGGTCTCCAGATGGAGCAAGTATCATTCATTCACTGATTGTTCGTGTCAAAACAACACGTGTTTTTAACTGTTGTGAACACATAATTTTCACCTTCGATAGGATCCAACTGGTTTGAATTGCTGTTTAAAAGGTTGCAAATTGATCTAGCAGCCATGGAATATATGGACGACACAGTTTCGGAGCAGGAAACTCTTTCCACCAAGATGTAAGTGTTTTGTTCGTCTGCATGTGTAAATGGATTCTAACTTGGCATTGATTTCAGTCTTTGTTGTGAATGTGGAACCTCAATTGATCCGAATCCTGCCAACATGTGTGTTGCTTGTTTGAGGACACATGTGGACATTACAGCCGGAATTCCGAAGCAAGCTGTACTTTATTTCTGCAGGAATTGTGAACGATATTTACAACCACCGAATGAGTGGATCCATTGTGCTCTGGAAACACGGGAATTACTTGCTATATGTTTGAAAAGACTAAAGGGTTTAAAGGATGTTAAGCTTATTGATGCTGGCTTTGTGTGGACCGAACCTCATTCACGCCGTATCAAAGTGAAACTCACAGTGCATGGTGAAGTAATGGGAGGCACTATGCTACAGCAGGTGTTTATCGTTGAATACACTGTTAATTATCAAATGTGTGAGGATTGTCATCGTACAGAAGCGAAAGACTACTGGCGTTGTGTGGTCCAGGTGAGACAAAGAGCGGAGAATAAGAAAACATTTTTCTATTTGGAACAATTGATGTTGAAGCATAAAGCTCATGCTAAAGCTGTTGGCATTAAACCCGAACATGGAGGTTTGGATTTCTTTTATTCGACAGAATCACATGCTAGGAAATTAATGGACTTTATATCAACGATGTTGCCTGTGAAATGCACTCAATCAAAACGGCTTATTTCCCATGATATCCACAGTAATACTTATAATTATAAATACACATTTTCAATTGATATTGTACCAGTTTCACGAGACAGTTTAGTGTGTCTGAATAAGAAATTGACAAAACAGCTAGGAAGTATTTCACCATTATGTATAATTTTGAGAATTACAAATTCCATTCACTTAATTGATCCACTCACTGCACAAAGTAAGTATTGATTTCATTTGTATATTGAGTTAAGTGTAATTATTGTTATTTGTTTTAGTGGCTGAAATTAATAGTACAGTGTACTATAGGCAACCGTTTGAGGCTATTTGCAACCCAAAACATTTGGTTGAATATATAGTGATGGATGTTGATGTTATTATGGATAAAGATAGAAAAATTTTCCCTGGCCAAGGTCCCTTATCAATGAAACATGTGTTGGCTGATATTTGGGTGGTCAAAGCATCTGAACTTGGATGTACCGAAGAATATATACACACTAAAACACATTTAGGTCATCTGTTAAAAATAGGAGATTCCGTATTGGGATATAATTTGGCCGATTCGAATATTAATGATCCGACATTTGAAAATTTAGACCGCGAAAAGATTCCAGATGTAATTCTTGTCCGAAAACATTATGGTGATAAGTCACTGAGAAGTTCAGCTAGAGCATGGAAATTACAGCATTTAGGCGATGAAGCTACTGTTTTAGAAACTTCTAACAAGTATGAATAATTAGTAATAATTATATTTAGTATTCAATGCATTTTGTTTATATTATTTGTTGTTATAGTGAATACAACGATTTCTTGGAAGATTTAGAAGAAGATCCCCATATGCGACAAAACGTTAACATTTACAAGGATAAATCGAAACAAATAGCAGTTGACACAAATGATATGATGGATCCTTCATTGCCTCAGATTACATTAGAAGAAATGCTTGATGATTTAGTAATTGAGGATGAAGAAATGGCAGAAATAATTGAATAAAATATTTCATGTAAAATAATTAATCTTGTTTTTAATAAACCATTCATGAGTAATCCAATAATTTTTCTCCAGTTATAATTTTTTAAAAGAATACGTTGTTGTTCATCTAGAGAGTACGTCAAATAAATGAAAATGGTATTGTTTAAAACAAATTTGAAGAAACACAAATGGAGCATAAAAATATTCATTGACGAGCTATTCCACATCCTAAAATAAATTTTTTTTAAGCATTTTAAATAACCGCAGCAAAATCATATTAAGTCTTACTGTCGGATCGCAATCTGCACAATGCCAAGAATATCCTCGTTTTTTAGGAGTCTTCTTAAGAGGTGGTTCCAAACAGGAAAAATGATAGTTCTTCTGACACTCGTCACATCTTAAATGTGGATTCCATTAACATTTGATAAAAATTAATTATTCCAGATTAAAGACTTACTTAACAACATTGACAACAGTTCCAATTTGTTGGCAAACATCACATAAATAGTTATTTTCAACAGTATCATTAAGTTGATCTTTTTTATTATTTCCCTTGAAAGATACAGATAAGCGATTTTTTCTTCGCATATTTGGTGAATTTTCATCATCTTGTTGTGATTGTTCATTCTATAAAAATAAAAATAAGCACTATGAGTATGCTTAACTTAACAGTTATAGTAAAATAATTTAAATTCAAAATAAAAAAAAAGATTATCCAATATCTACATAAGGAATTAACAACTAAGTAAAATTGTACACTCTAGAAATAATGTTGAATGTGCAATACCACAAAATAACTAAAAATTGGATAGTCGAAAAGTTTATGAACTTAAGAATTCGATTATTACCAGGAAATTATAAGGATTAAAGACCTACGGCGAAAAAGATTCTGCTTTACAGTTTCTTAATACTGACTATAAAATACATGTTTCTTTTTAGAATTCTATCTGCAGAATTAATATAGTGTAAATAAATATAAATTATTTTTAATCAAAGCAAAACATTTCACTCTATATATCTCGATATTGACTTACTAAGGAATTTGGAGAATGAAGGATGCTGTTATTATCCTCAACAGATTCAACGGAAACTGGCCGAGAACTGCTGTTATGATCAAAAGATCTTACCATATCCGCGGAAACGTAAAGAAATTTTGGCTCCGTTGTTGGCTCACCAGGTAATGGAAGTGTTTTTATCTAAATTCATTTGGGTTTCGATTAATATTAATTCTTAATTTCATATATAATCGAATATAACTATGATTTTGATGTTCGATAATTTCATTCGTTAGAAATAATCCAAAGAGAACCAAATATTTGATACAATGTTTGATAAGCCGTTTCAATTTAGACAATGAATACATTTTAATTTATACACTCGAAATACAATTTATTTAGACTCACCTTGATCTTTATCTTTGGAATGGTATCAGCTGAACTATTATTGGCTGACGATGTGATTGTTCCTTCATTATCCCGACTATGATTCTTCTTCTTACGTTTACGTTTATAATCTTTTCCTAACGATGGTTCACTATCAGAAGTACGCTTTGGACGGTGTTTTTCCTTTCGCTTCTTTCGGATTTGTTTATACTCTAATGTCGTAGTGTTCACAAACTCATTCATGGATTGATTTACAGTTGTCTCTCCGTTAGTTGGTAGATTGTTGACTGATCCCTGATTGTAATCTTGAAGAGATTTACTTCTTGCCAATTGTTTATCCATACGAGCTTGCTGTCTCTTTTCTTTTCGCATTTTTTTATTCATTTTTGACTTGTGAGGAGACGATGATTGTTGTGGATTATTAAATGATATATCTTCAACTGAATTGTTTTGCGAATAATTTACACTGCTTTGATCATTCACCGGGTCTGTGGCATTTCGCGCCACCATATCAATAATATTTTCCATACTTTCGACACTAGTCGTGACCATCATAGATGGACTTTTTAATTTTTTCTGAATTGGTCCATCAGGGCGAGGATATTTCAATGGTCTACCTCTTTTCTTTTTTGACTGAATTCCAGTATCACTAATATTCAATGCATTTATTCCGTTATGAGATATAACATGCTTTTCAATACCATCTAGTGATGCACTCGATGCACGATTAGAAATATTAGTTTGTAATATCATATCGCCAGCTCCTTTACAATCAATTATTTGCTTAGGAGAATCAACTGGCACAATACTACCATCTTTGCTGAATCTAGTACGTGATTTTCGTGGCCGTGGAATGGGAGCAGCATTATCGGATTCATCTGATTTATCGCATTCCGAACAGTGCCAAGTATATAATTTAGTTTTCTTAGGATGTCTAGTCAAGGGTGGATTCAGACATCCCAGATGATATGACAATTTGCAAGAGTCACATTGTGCTAACAAGTGTTGATCATTAATGCGTTTACAGATTCCACACTGGTTTAACATTTCATAAGATGCACATTGCGTACTTAATACTCGATTTGATGAATCATCTATTCCTTGTAAATTTATTAATGGAAATCCAACGCCCATTTTGAGAGCAGCAGCCGTTGGTACTGGCATTGTTCGTGGTTGCAACGCAATTTGTTTCTCAGCATGATGTTCCACTGGCGGATGTATAATTGTATTCGGTACAGGTTTCCCAATGTTATCCACATGCGGCAACGATTTAGTCGGACATAAAGTCTTGATAACAGAAAATAGTTTTATGGCTGATTCTTTTAAGGTTTTCTGCATTGTATTGCTTTCCTTGTTTAATTGAACACACTGCAAATAATATAATCATATTTATTAAAATTTTAATATTTTATATAATTACCAAAACAAAGCTACTTACAGAATCATATTTTTCTCGTAAATATTGTTGTCTCTCTAATAAAGTTTTATTTGATTCCATCTGCTTTTCTAAATTCATTTTAATGTCTCTTAATCGAGAACCTCTTTCTAAATAATATCCGATGAATTCAACACTGAAAGCAGGTGGTATATGCCATTTCTTTCGAACTTCAGCTAAAGCAGCCATCTAAAATAAAGGGTCATTAAGAAAAATTTTGAAAACAAAGAACAATTTCGGTTACTTGTGCTTCTTGGAATTCTAGTGCTTCACCGTCAATACCCATCAGTTCAGCTTTTAATAATAATTTTCGGCATGCTGAAGCACTGGTTGACAAAAGGCGCGGAATTTTCTGAGTTGGCACCCAAGGCTCATGTTTAGTAATTTTATTACTTATATATTTAGCTCGTCGCTTTTTCAATTTACGTTCAATTCGTAGCTGCTCGACCGTTGGTGCATCGGATTTTCTTTTTTCTTTTTCAGCATTCTTACGCTCCATGCACAACTTGAGTGCATTATAGTTGCGTTTACGATGTTTAATTAACATCTTATCGGAATGAATTTTACAATGAGCATAAAATGGGTCGGCTTGATCAGCCTCCTCGGAATGTGCTTCAGATAAAAAACCCGCAGCCTGTGCGCTAAAAATTAAAATTAACTAGTTAATAATTATTATCGAATTAAAATATTCTATACTTCAATTACCAAGTCACGTGAAAGTATGTTTTACACATTCCAGCGTCACATCCAATACAAACACCGGTTCGTGCAAATTTCGAGTCTTCGCATAATGAACACGTTTTAGCTCCCCACTTGTTATATTGCATTTCAAACAAAGTGACCGAGGTCAGTTGATCGACTTCACCAAATGCTACTCCCGGTACATAAAGCGCACAAACTAAATGTACCCATTTACCAACATCTGTTTCTTTAAAAATTCCACCTTTGTTAGGACACAATTCACATACCGGGTCCATAACTCCCGCCTTACATGATTCACAGAACCATGGTTCCGTGGAACAGGATGAAACAGTACTACTGATACTTCCCGAATCACTGATGCCATAACAGCCTTCGTGCACTAATATACCACAATTATCACACTCAACTATCTCATTCGTATCATCACTGTTATCTCCTAGACAGGCACAACAAATTAAAGTATTCAAGATTTTTGTAATATTCGTAACCGCAGTAGCATCCTTCGCCTGCTCTATAAGTTGTGTGACCGACAGAGTTTTTGATGGCGATGAAACGAACTGCTTCATTAAAGCTCTTCCATCAGATTCATCATCCGAATTATCCTCCTCTTCTTCTTCATCTTCTGCGTCCTCATCGTCACTTTGGTCATTGGAATTGTATGAGATATCATCGCTATCATCATCCAAATCTTCGATACGAAAGTCGCTGTCACTTGAACTCTCTCCTAAATCGTCGGCGAGGAGGGTCTTGGTCGTCATGTGTGAATGTCTCTTAATTTTATCGGCTGCAATTATAGCGAAGGACAATGATATTGATAGATAGTTTAGAATGCAATTGAAATTGAATTATGCATGTAATGAGAATAGAAACTAGAATGCAACTTTGTATTCGATTCAATCGGTAGATTGCATTTTAGTTTATGTAAAAATAGTGTGACTACTTACGCGGAGGCATTATTTATTTGCCGTTGATTTCATGAACACGATCCGATATTTAATTCAATTCAAGTTAACAACAAATCAAGTTAAATAATCAAATTCACACAACTTTTCGCTGTTTTTATTTCGTTGACAGTCACTGAAGCTGTCAGTTATAGTCAGTATCCTATCAAAATTTTGAGTACGAATTAACGGTTTACTGTACCACTTTGATGGATCGTATATGTTATACGCATTTGTTGACACAGAATATACCAAAATGATCGTACTAAACAGCAATATAACCCAATTATTAAGAATCATAACAGTTTCTTGATTATGTTTTTAAACAAAAGTTATTTTTGTTTTGTATATGAATTTGGTGGTCGTCCAATTTAATAGACGTATTTAATTTAAATGCTTGCCACGAACGTTTAATTGTGCAGACAAGAAATGGATCAATTGAAGGCAGTGGTAACTGAGAAATTTCGTCATGATGAGATCCTGATTTCTGTAAGTGATAATTTTCTTCCTTTTCTCAGTTATTGATTTATTCGACGTTTACCAATAAAATTTATAATAATCATCCATTCCGAATAGATGTTTAAGGCTTATCAGATAACTATTGGTGACGGCGAACATGAAAATCGATTGCTGGTATTAATCAATAATGTGCAGAATAACACTTACGCTTTGTTCAGTTTTGGTGTAAACCAGAAAAAGTGGCCACCCACTGCGATTAGCGATCTGTATGTTGACCAGGTCTTTGCAATTAACCAGACATTCCAGTTGAATGGTACAACTAGACCTATAGTTGTGTTCAATGATCTAGTTCAAAGATAAATCTAATTTTGGGTCTTGAAATTTTAGGTCAATTGAATGAAAACTCAATATCACCGTATCAGTTTAAAATATCATCTGGGGCCCAACAAATTACATTTTATTACAATCCAGCTGATGGATATGTTGAAGCACCGTTAATAGTGTTAGACGATGATCCGCCAGCAACATCCAATCAATCGATTATTAAGAGTTTCGAAGATTTCGTTGCGGATATAAAATTTGCAATCAAAGGTAAATATTTAAATAATGTCCGGTGCCATTGTATTCATTAAACAATCATCTTTTTAGAATTCAAATCCAGATCGGATGAAAGTGACTTATTTACTTGGCTTTCGGTATATTCACGTGATGATTTAACCGTAATACATCGATCGGTAGCTGAAGGCAGCGCTCCGTTACAAATTCGTGAGAACAAATTTAAACAGGAGTTGGCGAAACGTGAACATGAATACATTTACTTGAAAGATTTTCGGTGAGCTTTGGGTTCTTAGGAATAAGAATATAGTCCATCATCATTAAATTAATTTGATATTTTTAGAATTTATTTGGCTACATGGAACGTAAATGGAAAATCTCCTAATGATATCGTATTGAACGAGTGGCTGTGCCATTTAGATGATGATGAACCACCACCCGATATTTATGCAATTGCATTTCAAGAATTAGATCTGTCTCCAAAGGCTATAACTTTCAGTGAATCACGTCCTGATCCAGTTTGGAAGTATAAATTTGTATTTGACTTGATTAATTCATTTTCTAAATATCACTTGTCTGCGTTTCTTTTAGTACGAAAATAATGGATGGATTACATCCTGCCGCAAAATATGAAATGTTATGTTCCGTCCGTTTAGTTGGTATGATGTTAACTATAGCGGTACGACAAGAATTGCGAAAGAATATACAACATTCCATGCAGACCGTTGGCACCGGAGCACTAAATATAATGGGCAATAAAGGTGGTGTTGGCGTGAGTATGATTCTCAACGAATCATCACTTTGTTTCATTAATTCCCATTTTGCCGCCCATCAAAATGAGGTGGAACGAAGAAACGAAAACCACGATGAAATTATTAGACGATTACAATTTGAACATGGTATCCAGAGATGGAATATCAATGAGCATAAGTACTACAGTAACATAGTGATATAAATATTTAGCTAATGTCTTCTTCTTCGTCATTTCAGCCATATATTTTGGTTTGGGGATTTAAACTACCGAATCGAGTATGCCAACCGTTCGGCATTTGATTCATTTGATAATATGGATTATACGTCTCTATTAAAAAATGATCAACTATTGATTGCTAAAGAAAACCATCGAATATTCCAAGGTTATCAGGAAGCGCCTATTAAATTTCGACCCACCTACAAGTATGATCCAGGCACTTCGAATTGGGATTCATCAGAAAAATGTCGATTACCAGCATGGTGTGATCGAGTGTTGTGGAAAAGTGACACGACTAATTGCATTGAATACACATCCATCATGTCAATGATGATGAGTGATCACAAACCGGTGATTGCAAAATTTACTTGCGGCATAAAAACTCGAGATGATGTCAAGTTCAAGAAAATTCATGAGGAAGTGTTGAAGCGTGTAGATAAATACGAAAACGATAATCAACCGCAAATCAGTGTAGACCGTACTGATATTGACTTTGGTGTGGTCGAATTCAATGAAGTATATACTCAAGATTTTGTGGTGGCCAATAATTGTCACTTGCCAGTGCATTTTGTTTTTAAAGAAAAAAATGGAAGAGGTTCAACAATTTGTGAACCATGGTTTACAGTTGAACCAACAGAAGGTCAATTGTTTACCGGTGAAAGTTTAAGTATTCGTGTAAAATTGTTTGTTAACTCTAGATCAGCAAATAGAGTTCATCAGAAACAAAAGATTAGTGATGTGAAAGCAGTTCTTGATATATTGGTATTACATATTAAAAATGGCCGTGATATTTTCATCACTCTGATCGGTGAATATAAACCGAGTTGTTTCGGGTTCGATGTAGAAACCTTAACTCGATTGCCTCAACCAGTAGCTGAGTTGGACTTGAAGGAATTAATGCTAATTGTAAGATAATATTTATTCATATATCATTGAATACTTGTGCTAATCTGTTACCCATTTATAGGAAAATAGTACCGATTCAGGTGCCCTGAATCGTATACATATACAGCAATATAAATTGATATCAATTCCGAGAGAATTGTTCTTTTTGATCGACTATTTATATAAACCGATTGCAATTGGTACACCGAATTTATTCTCAATCGATAGAAAGTACAGGAATGATCCACAAATTATTGGTATCCGTAACTGGCTAAATCGTTGGTTGATTGATGAACCGTTTCGTAAGAAATCTTAATTAGCTGTATATAAAAGATATTAATGTTTATTAACATCTGTTTCGTCTATATTTTTAGCTGGTAATCCTCACACTGCTGCAGAGGCATTGTTAATGTTATTAGAATCATCACCTAAACCTCTGGTTAGTCCGCTAGAGCCTGATTGTTTGTTTGCCGATACAATGGAAAAGTCAAAAGAAGTAATTAGAATTATTTCGGAGACTCATCGAAATTGTTTTCTATACATTTGTATGTTTCTTCAATACTTGATCCAGAAACAATCGTTGGGCCGGGCTGATATAACGAAATTGGCAATTCTGTTCGGCAAAGCAATGCTAAAAAATCACTATGATGATGTTATGATGGTGAAAGTGAATCTTACGGAACGTGAACGCGATGATCGTCGTACACAATTTATAATGAGATTTTTAGTTAACGATATAAAGGAATTTAGTAAATCCCAAATGGTAATGTAAATTTTAAATTCCTTATAAATTTGTTTAGCTAAATATCGTTGCATGCCTATGTATTCTGTATTCTGTATAGTTTAATTTATTGTTATTTTTAATTATTACTTATTTGTTTGATACGTTATGTTATCATATCGAATTAACTTGAAATTATATTACATAAAATAAGCAACATGCATATACTTAATATTATATAGTCGATATACATTCTTTGTAATAAGAATATTATTAAAATTATAAAAAACTTTAATTCTATTTTACAATGAGTCCAAAGTTGCATCCACATTAAGTATTTTACAGAGTTTATATAAGTTAAATTTTTTAAAGTATCTCATTAAACTAAATTAGTCCCAATTTTCGATTTCGAAGTTAAAATATATGTCACAAAAATTGACCGCACAGCAGCTGTTTCCATAAGTTCGATGAAACAATTTGAGTTTTTTGTACACCGCGTGTATGTGTTTGTGCATGGCTGCAACCAATCAGAGAGTAACAACAAAATCTTGAGACATTAAATTGAACAAAACGTCATCAGCAGCCAAATACAAATAAGAGGTAAAGGCATATTAAAAGACCGGCCAATTTTTCTGAAATTCTTTTTCTTATTTTAAGCGTGGAATTTAACTCACAGGTAGGCAGTTCTGGATTCCATTAGATCAATTAGGACTTATATTAATATTTTATATTAATTTTAATAGAATATTAAGAGTATAATATTTGGTGAATCTTTATCAAATTTAAAAAAGTTTTTGTGTTTCGTGTTAGTTGACAATATAAATTTTATATGTTTTGTGTTTAATCCCACAGGCATTATTATAATGAAGGTTCTGTATTTAACGGTGTTCCTTGCCGTTGTGGCCACATCGTTCGCCGCTGAAGGTGATGTGATAGAAATGACGGATGATAATTTTGAAAATTATGTAGCCACCGACGATACTACCTTGGTCATGTTTTATGCCCCATGGTAAGATTAAATGGGATTTATGCGATGATTCAATAAAAAATTATCTACGTAATTATTTAATTACAGGTGTGGCCATTGTAAACGATTAAAGCCTGAATATGAAAAAGCGGCAAGCATCCTAAAAAATGATGATCCCCCAATAGTTTTAGCAAAGGTAAGTGATTTTCAATACGCTATACCAAAAACATTCTAATGAATTTTGTTTCCGAAATACAGATTGACTGTACGGAAGTAGGTTCAAAAACTTGCTCACAATATTCCGTATCAGGATATCCAACACTTAAGATTTTCCAAAGTGGTTCAGTGAAACGGGATTACAGTGGACCAAGAGAGGCTGATGGTATCGTTAAATATATGCGTTCCCAAGTGGGCCCCGCCTCAAAGGAGTTGAAGAGTCTCAAGGATATTGAGAAGTTCCTTAATGCACAAGAAGTTAATATCGTTGGTTTCTTCGAAAAAGAATCAGACCTGAAAACAACATTCCTTAAATATGCCGATAAAATGAGAGACTCACTTCGATTTGGTCATACTAGCTATCCAGAAGTTTTAGAACAATACAAAGAAACGTATGCAATTAATTGCCTTTTAATGTGTGAATTCACTATTAATGTTGTGTATATTTTATAGAGATGCGATTATTCTATATCGAGCCTCACAATATCAAAATAAATTCGAGGAGTCCCATCTTAAATTCGACGGAAAGAGTCTCGAAGATCTTAAGGCATTCGTAAAGAAGAATATGTGAGTAAACAATTTTTAAAATGCTGAATCAGTATTACATTTCAATTTTATCGTTTTATAGCCATGGATTAGTCGGCCATAGAACACGCACTACAATCGTAGACTTTGAAAAACCATTAATTGTTGCTTACTATGGTGTCGATTATGTTAAGAATGCAAAGGGTACAAATTATTGGAGAAATCGTATCTTAAAGGTAGCAAAGGACTTCGAGGGTCAGCTAACATTTGCTATCAGTAACAAAGATGACTTCCAACATGAAATGAATGAATTCGGGTACGATTATACCGGTGATAAGCCTGTCATTCTTGGACGTAATGCTGCCAACCAAAAATTCCGTATGGAAAAGGAATTCTCGTAAGTGCTACCGTTTATAACAGTAATTTTAAATTATTGTCATCTGAATATTGTATGTAAATTATAGAGTTGATAACTTGAAAGAATTCGCTAATGATTTGTTGGAAGACAATCTAGAGCCATACTTAAAATCAGAATCGATCCCAGATAACAATGACGGACCAGTGAAGGTAGCTGTTGGAAAGAACTTCGATGATGTAGTGATGAACAATGATAAGGATGTGTTGGTGGAATTCTATGCTCCATGGTGTGGTCACTGCAAGAAATTAGAACCAATTTACAAGGAATTAGGAGAGAAATTAGCCGATGAAAATGTTGAAATTGTGAAAATGGATGCCACTGCTAATGATGCTCCAGCAATCTTCGAAGTTCAAGGCTATCCAACTTTATATTGGGTTCCAAAGAGCAATAAACAAAAGCCAGTTCGGTATGAAGGCGGCCGGGAGGTGGATGATTTTATTAAGTATATTGCCAAACATGCTACTAGTGAATTGAAGGGATGGGATCGTAATGGAAAAGAAAAGAAGAAAACCGAACTGTAATCTCATTAATTAGGTATAAAATATAATTTTCATTGCATTTCAATTGTCATCATATAAGAAGCGTTCCAGAAGCACAAAAATGAATTATTATAATTTAAATAGATGATGAAGTTTTTATTAAATAAATCATAATATACAATATATAATTTATCATTTGTTTTGGGTTCATTGTAATTCCATCCATCCAGTGCTGTCCATTACTGGATGATTAGGATCTGATCGTGGAAACGTTGAGATCTCTCGCCAATTTAAACAACGGTCATACTTTATTTACGTTAGGATGTGGATCATTGCCTGATGTCTCGCAGCCAAGAAATTCGCATCCAATTAGGCCGCCTCGAAAACCTGTAGTCCGTGGAAACCTGTCGTATGTGGACAATTATAATTTTTTTAGGTACAAAAAAGATACATTTTAACGAGTACGAAAAATGGAGAAAGTAAATAATAAGTACCATGTTTTGGACTAAATTCCATGTGATGGGCACAATTTGTGATGGAATTCGTACAAACAATGGATGGATGGATTTAGTACACAGTCTAAAATCATAATAAAGGGACTGAGTTTATTACTTTAAAGAGATGTAATTCCAGAACGTATTATACAAGATAACAATTAAATTAAATTAGCTGATTCGTTTAATTAAATTGGAGTTGCCATTAAAATAGGTTGCAATCAACGTTTTGTGAAAGTGAAAATGATTTCCTTTGTGGTACATTTAAGCAAACAATAATTCATATTGATTTTATTGTCGTAAATGAAAACAAAGTGTCTACCTAATGCAATCTTGATTCAAATCAGTAATTCATGATACCGCGATTGTTTAATTGTTAGCAGTGCTTAATTAATTATTAGATTCAGTGCTTCGTTAAGTACAGTAACATAATCTAATTGTGCGTCGTACAGACAGAGAATTGATCTCCACTTATTCAAAAAGAAAAATGACTATAAATCAGACTAAATATGCCTTACTGAGGGAAGTTAAATTAAGGTGCGTGTTCCAATATTTCTAATTTAATTATAAATTCTCGATACTCTAATTTATTTATAAGTAAGTGATTGCATGAATATTGTGATGGGCTTCGCCTATAAATGTAATATTTCACTAGAATTTAGCCTTGTGCATACAATTTTAATTATTTATCGGAACTGGATCATGTTTACAATAACTCATTCGTATCAGTCCTAATTTCTAATAAATAGTTCTGATATTTTTTACATAGACACAATCACACGTACACACAAGTGTGTTTATTAATCTTCTTGTGTGTTATTTCGAGCATCGCAGTTTACGCTTCTTGGAATGTATTTTATAAACAGCACATTAATATACCTGCTCAGATATTCGGTAATCAGTTTAGAATTCTATGAATTAAATAAATCAAAGTAACTTATAAATTATGGTTTTTAGATACACCAATCAGTTGGCGAAGAAAAGCAGAAATATATGCATATGCCTTTCAGACTGGACTGAAGCACGACGATACATCAATCGATGGGATTTTAAGCAATTCTAGTAATTTAACTGATTTACGTGGTGCAACTGATTTACAATATGACGATGAGAGGATTTATATGTCTGAATCTCAATATAAAATTAAAAATGACAAAGATGAGTCGAAATCAAAGTTAATTTGTTATTACTCAATACCCAACTCGGAGGATCAGTATAAGGATTTACACCCTAGAAATATTGATCCATTTATATGCACCCATATTAATATTGGTGTGGCATTGATTGTAAATAATGTAATACAAATTGATGATGTTATGGAAAGGAAATTAAAGGAAACAGCCGCCTTAAGACATGCCAATCCAGACTTGAAAATTCTTTTATGGGTTGGTGGACTTGATGACACTGCTGTTTCCATTAGTCAAATGGTAAAAAATCATACAACTAGAAAAATATTTATAAAATCATTAAAACAAGTGCTAGAAACCTATTTACTCGATGGAATCGATTTAGATTGGGAATTTCCTTCCGCTTACAATAAGGAGCGTCAACATTTTTCTCAATTACTTCATGAAATTCGACGTGAATACGAGCGTGAACATCGTACATATTTGCTAAGTGTTGCTGTAGCAGCTCCCGAAGGAATTGCTTATTTTGCCTATGACGTAAAGGAGATAAATAAATATGTAGATTATGTTAATATTATGACATATGATTATTACTTTTACAGTAGGGGATCACCATTCACAGGTATAAAACTAAGTCATTTATTCTGTAGTTATATGAAAGATTGAAATTCAATATTTTGTAGGTTTGAATGCGCCGTTGTATAAGAGATCATCAGAAAGTGGACTAATCAGTGGACAAAACATTAATGCCACTGTGAATTATTGGCTGAGAAATGGATTAGATCGTAATAAAATTATTATAGGACTACCGACTTATGGTCATTCGTTTGAGCTGGTAAATCCTTTTAACACTGCAATTGGTGCACCAGCGAAGGGATTTGGCTATGTTGGTTCTAAAGGTATGATCTCTATTAATATGTTTCCTAAAACAGTTTTTTAAATCGCTTATATGTATTTGAATTTTTAGGTTTTGTGACATACTCAGATGTGTGTTGGTTCAAAGATAACAATTTCTTTGTAACAACTGTTTTTGATGAGGATACATGTTCACCATATTTGTATGCGGGCACCGAATGGATCTCATTTGATAATGAGCAAAGTCTAGCTTGTAAAACAAAATTTATAAAGGACAATAATTTCGGTGGCGTTATGATATTCTCATTAAACACCGATGATTTTTCATCATACTGTGTAAAATTTAACGAAAATAGGTATGATGAATTAAGCGCATTCCCATTAGTAAGGAAGATAAATTCCATTTTATTTAAATTTTCAAGTGAGTTTGATAAAGGCAGTATTTGAAATATTTTCTGGTTCCCTGTTTTAGATATATAAAATAAAAAGTTAAAATAATTATAATATTATTTGTGATAAATATTTATATATGGGAGATAAATTCCAAATTCCAAAAACAAATCTAATTTATACATAAATAACAAAGTAAGAAACTTTGATAAAAAGATTAAATCATTCCAAATTTATTATTTATAGTTAAAAGCAATAATAATAAAACGCTGCCTTGTATTAATGAACTAGAAACAAATACAAAATTATTAATATAATAACGATAACAAATGGATCGTTCGGTGCCAAAGTTATTTAAGTTATTTGTTCACATCTAAATGATTATATTTTAAAAATATACAATAATTGTTTTATGTGTAGTACGATGAATAAATGATATTCACAATACATTCTAAATAAATTTATTATATATGAAGGCGAGGTGTAACTAAATTACATATTATACATAAATTATTTAGTTCATGAAAAATCTCTTTAATAGTTATATTCAATAAGTAGGAAACAATCCGAGATATGAGATGGTAATTTAAGTAACGACCAGATATATCGCACGGTATTTAACTTTACTAACTTATTAATCTTTGGCCAAGTCTATTAAATTATAAATTGGATTTGGCTGACTGCAACCGTTGTTCACAGAATAGGCTACCAGTTATCGTAGGTGATGTTAACGATTGTGGACGTACTGTGGATGTGGATTGGAAGATGATACTAGATGTTGGTGTAACTGGTGTTGTAACTTTTTCTACATCGCGGTGTTTTATAGGAAACTTGTTTTTCGTACAATTTAAATCTAATTCCAATTTACCAAATGTTGAAGCTCTTGGTCTTAACTTAACTTCATTACTCTTATCAATAACTGAATCCTGACCAGTTTTCATACTATCATTTTGTAGTGACACATCTTCTACATTAGCAATCAAATTTTCCGAACTTGATTCGGCAACACTACTTAACATTGATTTATCAGTAGACATTCTGTCGCTTTCACATCGGTTACCACTGTACTCGCCTGTTGATTCATTTCCACGTAAATTGATTTTCTGTGCTAAAATTACTTTAGCCTCCTCGTAGAATCCAACGTCATATTGAACATCAGAAAATAATTCCTGGACGAAATGACGTGCATATAAACGATATGTATTCTGACCTAATAATTTTGAAGCTTCGGAATAAAGACATACATCTTGGAAGACTGAAGGATTTTTCCGTTTCAAATCTAGTAAAACTGCTTTAGATTGTTTTGACCATACCGGATTGGCCAAATTTGAAATCTGTTCTAATATTGCTAAACTGACACGTTCTGCTGCTAATTCGTGGTGTATTACAGAATTTTGTTTAATTGAAACTGTTTCATCTTCCTGTTTCTCAATAAGTGTCTCAGAAATATTTAAATCCGGATTACTTGTAACACTTGATGTCTCATTATTAGTCGAAATAGACGATACCTCAAGGTTACAATCACTTTCAGTCTTCTCTTTACTCGAAGTTGGGTCTAATCGAACCATATTTGAAGGCGAATGTGTTTCTATAGGTGGTGTTTCATTCGGTGAATTAACAGAATTTTCTCTACTTAAACAATCAGGTCTCAAAATGCCATTCAATCGACAACATTGAATACAATCCGAACGGTTATGTCTATTTTCCCAAAATGTATTATTTGGAGACGATAAGGTTTCAAAAGAATTCCTACTAGTTTTCCTATATGTTTCCGATTGAAATTGAACCCTTTCATTAATAATGCTGTTTGATACTATAGAAGTATTTAATACATCTAACTCTTCGATATATCGTGAAATATAAAAGCGTCCAGATTTTCCTTTTGGAAAAATGTCCATAATATTGCGTGGTAAGCTTATACCTATAATAAATCACTAATTTCAGTAAACATAATCTTCATTGATTAATTTTATAATTACCAATATAACAGGGGCCACTGCTAGTCACATGATTGAACAATTTCGCAGATGTAGCGTATGAATAATTACCAGCTAATGGATCACATCTACAAAAACATATCCAAATTTATATTATTCTAAATTTTGAAAACGATTATAATTTCAAATTCACAACTTACGGTGCAGGGAAAATAATTTCTCCTAATGTATGAAAGTCAATACTTCGCACAACCTTTTTCCGTTCACCCATCAATGCGGTTCTATTTGATCGAATATTAACTTCACCGTTTATAATCTCAGCTAGATCATCAGCGGCTGATTCTGATACTCTTGGACGTGCAGATCGTCTTAATGATCTTAGCATTTTAATACCCTGGGAATCCCTCTGATTTGGTGTAATGTGTCGAAACGATCTATTCACATAGGTAGATCGATTAAAACAATCTGCAGGAATTCTAGCTGCATCTGTTAGATTTGATGTACTAGGTATTGGACTCAGAGTGTGTTGTAAGTCACGTATCAACATTTGTCCAAATATGGAATCACAACTGCTCACCCCAGATGTGTTTGAATCTGTGCCTGAATTAAATCGTATTCGAGACGAATGTGCTTTTGCCAGTAAATTTAATCCTTCTGTTGTTTTTGATTCCGACATTGATCGTTTATGTTTGATTTTTTTTTGTTTCAATATTTCTTCGGGGTGAGATATTGAGACAGTTTTCTGTCGCATTCCAGATGGTTCACCACCCAAACTCTATAATAATATTCGTAAATGTAATTAAAGCGCATAAAATTTGCAATATATGTAGTTATACCTCTGTGATTTTCTCTATTTTCTCAATGTTATCTAGTTTTTCATCGAAAAAACATGGAGCTGATATATCACCGTCCATTGTTTTCAGCTGACAACTGGGGAATATAATAGAATCATCCGTTGTGAAATCCAAACGTTCATAATTGTACGGTGCTAAGTCCTTTGTTCGTAACGATGTATTCGTTGGTGCATACCAATCATCCAATTCCCTTACTGGCCAACAGGTATTTCGTTCATGTCGTACACTAACCCAATCTAAAAATATTCCCAATAAATTTAGTAAATGATGGAATAAACAAATATTATATGAATATTACCAAAATTGCTCAATAAATTAGCACCAGCATTCGTTGAACCAATTAATCCTAGAATTTGAAAAGCAGTTGCTCTTATTGAATACACCTCGTGACATTTTGCTATTGCTATAATCCGTTCAGTCACCCTACAATTTGCCAATATGTAATAATATTATTAAGATGTGTTAAATTATATTAAAAAAATCAATAATATTTACTTTAGTTGTGTAGTATTCAAAAACTCTAATCCTTCTGTACTCGTTGAAGCATGACCTAATGCCCATAGAGCTGCCTTCATATTCAAGCATTCTATTTCATTATTGCACTTTATAAAAGTTAATTTCTGTACTAATTCAATTAAATTTCCTCGTTCCCTAAGTCTCGTTAAGCCCTGCGTTGTTTGTACTAGCTGACCATACAAATGCGGAATTATATTTGGTGATATCGAAGGATTCCGAGTCAAACATGTTCGCCTACTGTAAGTACCATCTTCACTTTTCGTATGCAAAGTTAAACTCGAATGCGTATTTGCTTCGATTAACAATACATAACGTTTATTGTAATAAGTTTGCCAGTAATTTATTTGATAGTCGACGTGAGCCTTTGGGTCATTGATACCTCTCGATATTGAATAGAATCTAGTCATTATGGCTCTGCCATTGTCACCGAGATTATCCAATTTTGGCCATAAACTCACAATTTGTTCTAAATAATCTCTCTCATAGGTAGCCTCTTCGAGAATTTCAAGTGCCGTTAACACAATACTTCGTTCCGTATCTTTTGTTTGATCTACTAACATTTCTAATCCCCAATCCTCGAAATTTTTAATTTTTGCTCTCATTAGAACTAACAGAAATTGAGTGGCATACAAACGAAAACTAACTTGCCGATGTGAAGTCAACGCTGTTCTTAATATTTTACGTGGATATATTTCAATTGTAAAATCAGCATTTGGATCTTCATAGCCAAACGAATAATCTAAACCAGTAATTATTAACTTAAGGTAACAAATGTGATTCGTATTTTCTACTAAACTTTGTAACTGATCAATTATACCCAATTTATTTAATAAAAATAATCCTTTTAGTGTCCGGCATAGACGTCCAATAAATGCAAAATATATCTGGCACATTGTGTTCGCTACATGCAATGGACTAAATAAACAATCGTGTGCACTTCTTGATGATTCGATTGCTGTCAATTGTTCTTTAATATCCTGAAACAGTTCAGTTAATAAACGTGTGGCATACATATCATTTGATTGATCTAGCCAATCAATTAATTCCATTCCAACTGTAATTGTTGTTGATAACTGCTTTCCATGTCCCAGTTCTTGGTGAGAAAAACGATTGCTCGAAGGCATAAAAAAACGTACGATTTTCTTTAAAAATCTACTATGATTTTCATCACGCTTTGTTAATGCATCAGATTTAATAACAGATAGTATAATAGTCCAGTCCCAAGTGTTAACATCTTTATTCGACAATACATTTGATTCACGAATCAGTGATTCATGCTCGCGTATTCCATCGAGGAAACGTCGAAACCTTTTTAATCGCATTTTATCAGATTTTTTTAATGTACCACCAACACTACGATTTTCATTTGGTCCAGTCGATGCCGAAGAACTGGTTGAATCTAAACGAGTTCGTTCTAAAGTTCCATTCATTTGACTCACACCATCATTATCACTAAGGTATAATTGATTACTTGCATCACGATTGAACACATTCGATTTAAAAACTTCACCACTACGTATTATATTATCAAGGAATACACTACATGCTGAGGGACGGTTTCGTAGTATGTCCATGTATTTTTGAAGAGCTATTATTGCAGCTGATGCGTTTTCATTACCTTGTGCAGCATGATCTACTAATTTCGGTAATGCGGCAGATGAATCACTCAAATCCATTGGCAAAAGTGTTTGTATCAATTGTATAATTTTGCCTAAAAGAATTGTAGCGCGCACTGATATAAATGTTTCACTAGTCACAACCACCTGCGTTAAAGCATCCAATATGCCAGAATCAAGTAAACAATACAATAAAAGCGACAACTGCAATTCAACTACATTTGGCACTCTATTCGCTAAGCATGGTAATACTTGTTTTCCTTCCATGGCCACAAAACCCTCTGATAATCGCCAAGAATCCTAAAATACATTTGAATACATTCAATTTATATTCTTATATAATTTATATGCAAAATAAATACTTGATAGTCTGATGGATCTATAACTGCTAATGCCACAGAATACTCATCAGTCCATACTGGCTGAGGTATGTTAAATAATTCGTAAAATAAATCCAATATTGCCTTCTAAAATGTGCATTCAAAAAATCATACATTTCCTTAATAAAAAACTATTTTCATAAAACAAACCCGAACTTCCATTTGATTTAAATGTAGTACATCTACGAGAGCTTTTAGTCCCGATGTATTTGTGGGATTGCCAAATTCAAGTAAACCATTCCAACTGCGTAAAATAGAAAGGAGAGCTAACCGGCTACTCGTAAATCGAAGGTCTCTGGCATGTCTATAAAAAAATATTTTCATGTACTGAATTTATCCAAGAAGACTTAACAATATGCATACTTATTCTTATCCATGATTCCTAATCGGTACGTGAAATCGCAATACGGAGCACCCAAACAATTGAGATTCACTTCAGCCAATTTACGTGTCACTGGCCATTCGAGTAAATGTAGTAAAACACCACACATACTTTCCGATATTCGAGGAATACAACACTCAACTATATTTCTAGTAAGTGCACTAACGCCACCACACGTTATTAACACGATAGGGTTTAAAACTCCACATTCACTTAGAATGGCTAAACATGATCGTAGGAACCGATCACTATCTTCAATCCCATTATCCACATGAGACACAAGGCACCGTATTAGTATGGGGTTAATGTTGTCTGGAGAAACAACCAACATTTTACGAATCTACAAACAATTCAAATTAATCTGTATTCTTAGTTTCGATATATTATGTCTTACCAATTTAAGGGCTTGAATTCGTTCTTCATCATTCTTTGACTGGATATCGAGACTGCGAGCTACCAGATTTGGAAATTGTAAATAATTAAACACTTGTAGATCCTTAGGTGATTTTAGTATATAACGGATGACACGAAATGTAGCTGCTCGAATTTCTGATGTTCGGTGAAAAATAAACGGGCTCAGGCTGTTAACATAAATATAAACAGAATATATTATAATTCGAATATAATATAATTCAGAATAGTGTTTTAATTCGAGGTGTTTAACCATACCAATAAAGTAATTCAACGCAATTATATCCTAAAAGTAACTCGGATTTGTTTTGGCATTGTTTCGCTACATTGCTAAGTGCATTCACCAAACTTAGGAGCTTACGAAGGCTAAAATCTTCCTGAGACTCTTCGTACAAGTGGGATATTATATCGTTCACATTTTCCTCGGGATTTTTTGTTAGATCCAGTTGATATCGACCCTCTGGAGGATAACGATCTGTAAGTAGAATATGCAATGTTGATATTACAAACTTTGTTATATTCTTAATCTATGTTTGCTGCGATTATTTCGCTTTAACTAAGTATGAACATTTTATGTTTATATATTTTGCCATTGTAAATAACCTGTGGTTTAATCTTGATCTTAGAGATAACGATATTAAATATACTGGCGACATACAATTTGATGGACATTTCATACTTCTGTTCGTATTTTCATTGGAAGTGAACTGGATAGGTTTCCTTAAAAATCACAGGTCGATTTTTGGAACCAATTGTTTGTCCTGTGCGAATGTTATTAAACACAGTTCGGTAGTTCTATTGCCAAGAGTTTCGGTGGTCTAAACTATATTTCATAAGGTTTATTTAGGACTCTTCAGTGAATTCCCAAATAAGGTATTAGTCATAATAGTGATTAATGCTAGCAAATATTTGGTTAATATGTACCTTTCGATGGGAAGTTACGACTGCGTCTATGTTGCATATCAAAATATCATATCAGACCAAAAACACAAACACGACAAAATTAAACATTAATTCTATCTACATATAATTATGCGCTGGTGGACATTCGAATTAAATTTGTTTCGACTGATTCGTATTCCTCCACATTTACTTGGCTCAGTTAATTTTAGTTTCTTAAAAGTATCCCTAAGTAACTAACTAAAATGCGTGACAAAATTGTGTCTGCCAAATTTGTGTGCACTTTGGAAGAGGTTCCAAACTTTATTCACTTGTCGAACTGTACTTATTACTTGCTCATAAAGCCACTAATTTAAGATTGATTAATAATTCTGATTACTTGTAAGAGAATTTTGGAGAGAAATCTAATAAAAATATGTTTTCAGCATGGTTCAAATACACAAGCTAGCTGTCTATTTATTTTGTTCGCAATACCGTAATCCGAAGTATTATTTTCATGACTTCGTGTTAGTCGGCTATGTTCTCAACATAGAACTTGTTAAAAGTTGAGATACAGATACGATCCTTTAGCTCAAAAATGCGGCAAATTTCAGAAATATCGTGGTATTTGTCTGATTGACAAACGCTGCGATTTGTTGAAACGTTTTGATTTCCATATTAAATGTAAACAAACGAAAAACGCAAAGCCATTTCATTTGAACGCAGCGACGAAGCAGATTGCAACTTTTGCTGATAATTGAAATGTCGTATGGTCCTGTTATTCAGCTTAATTTGTACACTCGTATGAGATGTAATAACGGCAGCTACTTTGAAAGCGAGCTCTCTTTTGAACCCGATGCCATTTATTTTTATTCGCTTCGCTTTCCAACGCTTCAAGTCTACAAATTAACTTAGTTCATACGAAAATCAGATATCACGTCCCTTGACAGGGAATAAGTACCCAGATTTTGTAAATGGTATTTCAATACAACCTAGTTTCTTCAATTTAGGCTCCCAAATGAGTGTATTATACCATTTAAAAATACATATTCCAATTTCTAGTTCAATTTGTGTCTTATTCTTGTTTGATCTGAGATTGTAGTTACTTGTAGTGGATTTTGAATTTGGACTAGAAATTTTAGACTGTGCAACTGTATGGTACAAATACACAAGCTATGTATGTAGATTCTACATATTGGAGCTACCAATCATACCTAACTTCATATTCTTCCGCTCGTTTAAATTTTAAAAGATATGCGACTTTCCGTAAAGAGAAAATCGAAACTACTTTATAATAAATTTATTCACTTATCCTAATGCTTATCACTTATCCTCATCGATCTATTACTCAATAATTTCAGATGTATAATATTCTTAATACAATAGTTATTTACTATTCCTTTGGTCAATTAATTGTCCTCAGTCTCTGCATAATAGTAACTTGTGTTTTTCTATATCAGTGTATTTCTACCATTAATTGTTAAAACATAAATTATTTCGTCAGTAGTAGTTAGTTTAAAAAACTTATCCACCCTTTTTAAAACTAAGCTCAAATATTCGAAGTAATGTTTAGTGGTTGTATTAGAATGATGAGAAATGATTCTGCGCCTGTACCAATCTGGAGTAGTAACAGCTTTATTTACATTGAGTAAAGAAATAAAAGAAATCTCCACTCCAAATTTTGATAAACAATTAATAGTAAAATAGTAATAAATGAGTTAAAGTGCAATTGAGTTACTATTGAGGATGCTTATGCCTTGTCAATTTTCTATTACAAATCGATTTATAATATACATTGCTATTTTAATATGTTGCTTCATATTATATTGTACTTATGCATATAGCTCTTGCTTTTTAGATAATTTCCAAAAGAAATTTATAAAGGTATGTAATTTATATTTATATAGATTCACATACATAACTGATTCGATTTCTATTGATAGATTGGTAATTTATCAACTGCAATTACAACGACAACTGACCCCGAACAAATTGAGATTTTAGGTTCAATTGTTCGGATAGTTCCTTTGACCGGTGATTATAATTACTCGCATTCAGATACGAAATACCGATTACTGAAAGAGCATAGTCAGAATTTATATCGAAATCTTCCAAAAGCGTTAATTATTGGCGTTAAAAAGAGTGGAACAAGGGCTTTACTAGAGTTTATTCGGCTTCATCCCGATGTAAGGGCAGCAGGTTGTGAAGTTCATTTTTTTGATCGACATTATTCAAAAGGATTGAAATGGTATCGGAGGAATATGCCACCTACTTTGGATGGACAATTAACAATGGAAAAGACTCCAAGCTATTTCATTACAAAAGAAGTACCCGAGCGAGTAAATAAATTGAATCCAAATATGAAGTAGCTATACTAATTGATAGTTGTTAAAACAATTTATTATTAATAATAAATTTATTATTTTAGGCTACTCGTAGTTGTAAGAGATCCAGTAACAAGAGCTGTTTCTGATTATGCCCAAGCTGCCAGTAAAAAATCAGACATGAAGAAATTTGAGGAACTGGCGTTTATAAATGGGACGTGTTCTGCCGTTGATATAAATTGGGGACCGGTTAAGATTGGTATATACTGGAAGCACCTTACGAATTGGTTGAAATACTTTCCATTGTCACAATTTTTATTTGTAAGCGGAGAACGGTTGATAGTTGACCCAGCACTTGAACTCGGCCGTGTACAAGATTTTTTGCGACTGAAAAGAGTTGTGAATGAAAAACATTTTTATTTTAATTCGACCAAGGGCTTTCCCTGCCTATTAAAATCAGAGGCACGATCAACTCCACATTGTTTGGGCAAGACTAAAGGTCGAAATCATCCTCATATTATGGTTGAAGCGATAAACTGTCTAAGAGATTTTTATCGTCCATATAATAAGAAATTTTACGATATGGTTGGCATTAATTTCGGATGGGCATGAATGCTTCACGGATTCGGTTGTTATGTTAATGATATTTATTAATTATGCCAATAGTTAATTGGAGGACAAATAAAATAAACTACTACACAGTTAGGCATGAAAAATATAGCGTAATTAGTAATTATAACAGTTGAATTTGGATCAACTAATTTGAAATTAATAAAGAAACTGATTTATATATTTAATATTGTTTGATAGAGGTATATTGAAACAAAACATTGACTCAAAACTATAAGAAACAGAGCCACCATCAACAAGAAATTTTCTCTTCTCAAGGTCTAAGACAGTGTACTATTATGTTGAATTGTATATTAATTGTATTACCGCTATAAAATCATGCTGTTGCACTGGATAAATACATAGGTGAGTGTTATATTGCAAAAATTATCATTCATTCGATTTCAGAGACAATAAAAACCATAGCATTGGTTAAACAGAGCGTAATTTTCTTCAGTATTGTAACATTTATGATTTACATGAGCTCTCTGTGTTATATAATAATCATAGATCATAGTTGTTGAATGAACTTCATATTTTTATATTCATCCAACACCTGAAACACCTCTAATTGAGTAATCTATACCGCTTTACTAAATCGTCTAATTATTAGGTATACTCTCATATTGACTGTTTATACCTAGTTCTTCGACAATATATATTTGCTACATAACAATGTCTGATACAGAGTTCCATTTCATTTATTTATGTATTGCGATTCGCTTCAATAGAGACTACGAAATTTCCTATAATCTATACGTCGATTATTAGGTCACTGGTTCTATATACAATATCGTATATGTAGTTCAATGTATGACATAAGATAATTATGTGAAGATATTGATATCTCGTTATTTTTAATCGTCGTTGAATTATCTTATTGGAATATTTTCTGCATTTATAAGTGCATTGATAATGGAAACGAAACTATATAACTATTCGTACGTTTTTAGGTAATTAAACGCGGAAAAATATTATGAAGGTTTTTCGATCGGTGCCACTAAATAGTCTTCAATCTAACAAAGACATCATTTGGAACAAATTTTTAAACACGTACATCCACTTGACTGCATAAAGAGATATTTGGTTTAACATACAATCGGCAAGTGGTAAAGTGACTACACAATATATATATTACCACAACCGATAATACAATTCCATAAAAATAAATAAAGAAAAGACCCCACTCATTTAGTAATGGATTCATGCTACCATTTAGTTTTTCGACTACTGTTTAGTCTCGACCCTCGATTCAATTGTATTAAACCGTCATTACAATTTGAGATTATTCTCTACTAGTTAATAGTGAATTATCAGTGATTATTTGTTTGTTATAAAAATTTAATAAACTGGTGATATGAACGGAAGTATTTATAAAATTGTTGATAAACTAAGGGGAAAAAATTAAAAATATCATCGGGTGTGTAAATTACCTGTGATTAGAGATTATCTATTAATGAGACAATCTGATTTGAATTGACTGTAGATTTTATCATGTCATAACAATGCGGTTAAACTTGGTCAAGTTTCTGTTGGTAATTTTAACAAAAACACTTTGAATGGACTTGAATCTCTCTTAAACTGTGTTACGACTTCTATCATTTTAATGATGTTTAGAAATATAATATGACTAATTTGTTTGGACTGTGGTAACAACGTCAATCTACATCCATTAATTGAGTATTGCAAAAAGACTTAAATGTACCATTGAATGTACTAGGAAAGTGATAATGATTTAGTGATTGAATAATAATATAAAGTTCTTAATGGATCATTGACCCAATATAATAAGCAAATATTAAATATCCACTTCATGCTAGTTCGTAAATAAAGAAATAAAACTTTTAAATTCATGGTGTTCATACCAATTGAAATCGAATATGAATAAATGCGTACTGGACAATTACAATGGTAAGTTTTTGTAATATTTTTTTTTCTATTTTTAAATTGAAAGCACAACAAAGCAGAATGTGCTGGAGTCTTTATTCAGTGATAAAGCTATAAATTTAGAAATAAAATTGAACAATTTAATAGAATTGTGATTCACGCTACAATACAATACAGCAGCAGTAATTTTGTCCATGTGCTGAGCATGAGGAATAGAAGATTCAGTTCATTTATTTTCAATGGATGTGGCAGTGAAATCCTTCTAAAGTGGTATGGACGTCCTCATTTCGGAATGAACACATTCGGAATACTTCATTCGGTTTTATTTCTTTGTGGTGAATCTGTTCTCGTGTATTTCGCCAATACCTTTAACAAATAATAAAATGTATGCTGCATCGAGATTAATTCTATCATTTTCATTTGCGTGTTGACTGAAAGGTAGCACAGTATATTTCATTCAATCACAAAGAGATCGTAGACTCGTATATTTACTATCTGATTCATTCAATATTCATATGTTATTGAGAAACAAATTGAATAACAAGTTGATTTAGCTTATGGTGTCGGTTGCATACGGTTATTCAATCAATTTCGTTTTTAAAATTTCCATCTAGATAAAGCAAGTGCTTAAATTTTATTTATTGTACTACGTTTATTAATTGATAGAGAAATATCGTTGTTTTTATCAGACAATTTGTGTTTTGTTAATGCGGTTCGTCTTTATGTAAGATTTTGTGTTTTGTGCTTCTTTTATTGCAAAAACAAGTCGTAGAATCAAGCAACGCGTAATTTGTAACATGATTTACAAAAGATTTTGTGGACTTTATGATCTACAATGAAATAGAATAATTTATGAATTTGTATAAATGAAACATACCAACTTATAAATTTACACATAAAAATAAATAATTGAGTGATTAGTTTCTTTAAATTGTATACAATCATCATTAATTGTTTTACCGACAGCGAGAGAGTAACGGACGCGAATAATAAAAATAAGTTGACTATTTCTCGCATGTATACTAAAGGGTTTTTGCATTTAATTAAGACAAATAATTGGAGTGATTCTGGAAGGTAATACACTAGGAGATACGGAAACAAGAGTTGTGGATTAACGTACAACAGTGTTTTTTTTTCTTTTTGATAAATTCAAATTTACTTGAGTAATGACGTAACCTTTTGAATTTCATTTAAATTTAAATATAATTTGGAATCATTTTTCTCCTTATCCACGACAGTATTTTTCTGATTTTAACTTTCCATCGGTTCCAAAACGATGATTGCGAAACATCAATGTAAATTAATTGGATTCATTTATCTCTTGTGTATTATACACTTACAATCATCGGTTGCCTACAAAATTGGATTGGGTCGTGCAGATTGTACCGGTCCACCAGTGGAAATATATTTTGTAAGTGAGCCAAATAAACGGTAACCTTCAGTAAATGTCAAAACGTAAATTTCATTTTCTTTCTTTTTTTTTAATTTAAAATATATTTGCATTAATTTGCATGCTGATCCATAGATGGGATATGCTGAATTACATCAACGTGGAGAGGGAATACATCTGCGTCAATTTGCTCGGACATTTATTGTGCAAAATGATGATGCACCGGATAGATCACGTATCGTTTACGTTACTGTTGAAGCTGGAATGGTGGCACATGAAGTGCGAACTGAAATACTAAAACGATTACAGCAGAAGTATGATGATATTTATCGACTTGACAATGTAATGATCAGTGGCACTCATACGCATAGTGGGCCTGGTGGATTTTTAATGGATCTCCTATATCACTTACCAACACTGGGATTCGTCAAACAGACATACAATGCACTTGTAAATGGAATCTACATGGTATTATATCACATAAATAAATATGATTACAGTTATTTTAACATACCTTTAATGTCCAATAGAGTATAGAAAAAGCACATGAGGATATGAAATTTGGTTACATCAAATTGGGAAAGACAACCGTTATGGACGCGAATATTAATCGTAGTCCAGCGTCATATTTAAAAAATCCAGAATCAGAGAGGAAATTGTAATTAAAATAAGACAAAATGCACACGATCAGAATTTAAAAACATGCTTTGTTTGATTTCTAGGTATGAATTTGATGTTGATAAAACACTTGTTCAGCTACAATTTTTGGATGAGAATAGAAAGATAAGAGGAGTATTTAATTGGTTCGCTGTTCATCCAGTATCGATGAATAATACAAATCGATACGTGTCCTCGGATAATTTGGGATTCGCTGCATTACAATTGGAGGAATTTTTAAATTTTAAATCGTTACCAGGAAAGGTAAGACTATTTGTTAATACATCAGACGTTGGTTTTCTATAAATTAAATTTAAAAATTGTAATTTTAGGGACCTATAATTGGAGCGTTTGGTTCAACAAATTTAGGTGATGTTTCGCCTAATATAATGGGCCCCAAGTGTGAACTCACTGGAGAACCATGTGATTTTGTAACTTCTTCTTGCCCAAAAGGACATGGAGTATGCTTTGCTTCTGGTCCGGGAAAAAACATGTATGAGAGTACAAAGATAATAGGCACGAGAATAGCGAATGGAGCTAAAGTATATTAATAAGAATTAATTACTCATACAGTATGTTATAATATTTTCATGATTTTAGGATGCCTTGTTGAATAGTCAACATACACAAGAAGTAAATGGAAAAATTAGAAATATTCATCAGTTCCTTGATATGACCAAGGCCAAAACAAAATTTTATGACCCCGATACAAATGTAACTAAAATTGTTCAAGGCTGTTCTCCAGCTATGGGAGAAGCTTTCGCAGCTGGAACAACGGATGGTCCTGGTGTAATGGACTATAAACAAGGAGAAAATTCTGATAATGTGCTATGGACTAAAGTAGTTCGTTATTTAATCCCTCCAACCGAGGAAGATATAGCTTGCCAGAATCCAAAACCTATTTTATTAGCCACTGGAAAACCTGTACCTTATCAGTGGCAACCACATATTATCCCACTACAGGCCTTTCAAATTGGAAATATTATTTTAGTTGGGGTACCTGGTGAATACACCACTATGTCAGGTCGAAGATTGAAACGTAATATAAAGGATATTGTGCAAGAAAAATTAGGTGTAGATATGGAAGTTATAATAGCTGGGTTATCAAATATGTACACGAGTTATATTGCTACTCCAGAAGAATATCAATTGCAGCGTTACGAAGGAGCATCCACAATTTTTGGGCCATACACACAACCAATTCAGTTGGCTCGATTAAGGAAATTAATTAATCTGATGATCTCAGACAATAAGACTGATCCTGGTCCAAATCCTCCGCCACCACCCACAAATATGTTTGATTTCAATACACCAGTTTATTTTGATTGGCATCCATTGGGAAAAAGTTTTGGATCAGTTATACAGCAACCTAAAAATAAATATCAAACAGGCACAACTGTTCGGTCCTCATTTACAGCAGCAAATCCTAGAAATAATTTAAGACATGAAGGAACCTACTTCACTGTTGAGTTTAAATCGAATGATACTTGGACTGTTGTTCGTACTGACGCAAATTGGAATACGAAATTCCATTGGCGACGAACGAATACTGTGTTTGGTTACAGTGAAATTGATTTCTTTTGGAATATTGAATCACACACTGAACCAGGAATATATAGAATCAATCACTATGGCAGTTATAAGCCGCTATTTACAGGACCTGTTGAGTACGAAGGAACTACAATGGAATTCGAAATCGTCGACAGTGATAATTATTTGCAGAGATATGCGATGTAGGATAATCCATATATTCAAACCAAGATTTTTCTAGAGTTTCAGGTAATATAATTATGGAGTACAAATAAGAAATACCGAAAATAAATAGTGATTAATGGTAATGTAATGGGCCATACCTCATAAAATAGATTCGTTAAAATTCAACGTACGGATGATAAATTGAAATTACAAGGATTGTAATTTAAATATTAATTGAAATTGAAATTACAAGGATTGTAATTTAAATTTATGCTTTTTTTACTATATGTATTACCAAATTAGATTTAGTTAATTTAAGATTAAGATTAATTTTATAATGTTGTTTTTTAAAATAATTGATGTACATAATAAAATTAAAGTAATCACGAAATGAATAATGATAATTGATCAACAGTTTCACGTTTTTATATGAATGCGTGAAAGATGAACAGGATGCAGATTATGATTATATGATGAACAGCTTCCGTCCGTTCTTATCTCTCAACTCTTATCAAATTATGAATTTCTCTGCATTATAATTGAATATGAAATATGTCCGTACCAAAAATTGAAAACATGGTACACAAATTGCACGTTTGAAACCTCATTTTGATTATTGTGTACAAAATTATATTGAATTAATTAAATTATATTATAACGTTTAAGTGAAGTTGATGATCTCTTGGAGATATTTCGTGACCTATGTCCTGTGTAAAAATTATGTAGTACGAGACTTACGAACGCGAGAATTCATCCAACTAAGCGAGGATTCCAGCTTATGGAGAGTATCACTTATAGAGTTTTCAATGTAAGTATTGTATCATCTGTTTTATACCATAACCTTGTTCTGAGTGGAAATAATAGGAATTCGCAGTGCATCAATAAAAAATAATAATAGACAGTGCAGTTTGATGATTTAATTTCATGATCCAAGTATTGCTGAATCAACAATAGCAAACAGCTTCAAAGGATATTTGTCGGCAGCAATTCCTAGTTCTGTGATATTGTAGAAGTTAATATTTTACGTAGCCGCTTTTAAATTATATGTGCAATAAAATCAAATAAATTGATCCAGTCACAATCAGTTAAATTCGGAATGGCACAAGGACCAGGACAACTAATGAGTATGGGTGTGATTGAACCGCAGGCCAGACTGAAACAGTTGGCATCTCATGCTAATTCTATTGTAGTCAACTCTAACATTCCAATTCATAGGTAATCTTAAATCTGGATCATACAGCTAATCTTCTGAAAAGAGAACTAAACTAAACAATAACTTATTTGATATTTAAGGTACTATCGATCAGGTATGGAAATGGTAAAGATGGCAAATGTTTATCTATCAGAAGGAAATACTGAGAGTGCCTATATTCTATACATGAAATTTATGATATTGTTCCTGGAAAAGATACAGGCACATTCGGAATATAAAACTGTGCCCACGACTGAGAGAAAACCAATTAAGGAGAAACTGAATCAAATACTACCCTTGACCGAGAAATTGAAAATTAATCTCTTGGAGCGATATCAGAAGGAATATACGAAATTTTTGGCAGAGAAAGAAAAAGAAAAGCTACGGGAAGCTCGATTGGCGGATGAAAATAAGAAACGGCAAGTAAGTAAATGTATCATGAATTTGAAAATCAACTAAACCCTGATACATATATAATAACTTGCTATAATATAAATGTGTAAAATGTATAAAAATCTGTATTAAACCTTTCTTGTAGGGATCAACATTGGCCGATGACATTGCAAATTTGCAAGTTAATTTAAGAGAAGATGTGACACCAACAGCACCTAATTTAAATGATGTTGTGTACCCAAATGATTTCCCATCAGGTACAGCCAAATCAAGTGTTCCCTCTACGGGTCTACTGTTACCAGATAGTGATAAGAAAACACCAAAGTATGATGACATTTTGAATTATTACTCGAATTACTATTAACATCTGTAATTTCTATTTAAGGCCTATATTCGACAGGTCTCTAAAGCCTTCTGCTAGTTTGATGGATGATAGTTTACGTACTGTAGTCATTCCATCAGACACTATGACTCAGTTCCTGACGTTAGCATTCTCAAATACTAATAGTAATATTGAAACATGTGGAATATTAGCTGGCCGTTTGGAATATAATCGGCTATTAATAACTCATGTAATTGTACCAAAGCAGAAGGGGACATCGGATAGTTGTACTGCGACAAACGAAGAGGACTTATTTGCATTTCAGGACACTCATAATCTTATAACGTTTGGTTGGATCCATGTAAGACAAAATTTAATTGGAAACCTTTAAAGCTTTAATAATTAACACGATTATTTATTTTAGACTCATCCAACCCAAACGGCTTTTCTATCATCAGTGGATTTGCATACGCATTGCTCTTATCAATTAATGTTACCAGAGGCTGTGGCAATAGTTTGCGCTCCGAAATATCAAACGTAAATCAAGAATCACTTTATTCGTGAATGATACAAATAGAATACTTATTATTTTTAATTGCTTATTTGCAGAACGGGATTCTTTTGTCTTACACCGAATTATGGCCTGGATTTTATTGCGCAGTGTCGTCAAACTGGATTTCATCCGCATCCAGCTGATCCACCACTATTTATGGTAATTAATTGTTTGAAATTAATTAAGGATTAAGAATTAATATCTTATTATTTTGAAATAGGATGCAGCTCATATTTTTATTGATCGCAGTTTGCATGCTGATATAATTGATTTGCGAAGGTAACAGCCTCTAAAATAATTAAATGTTAAATAGTTAACGCAGCTAATGTTAGTTTATTTGAAAATGTATAACATATTTAAATCTATTTATTGTTAAAATTTGCACTCAATAAGAATAAAATAATTCATTAACATGTCGAAATATTACGATTTATAGGACCGTAAATCTTAAATGTTTAAAAATTCATACCTCCCACTTCTTATTGATGTTAGCGCCACATTTATGACCAAGAAAATAAACATTTTGTAAACATAAATTCATTCTTTTGTTAGTTTTCATCGAAAAAGGAAGCATATCAGAAGAACAATTGTTCCTTCATCTTCTCCAGTAGAATATTTCCTCCTGGCTCAAGTGCATAATTAACAGTAGTGGCGCATCATAGTTTTGTTAAATATTAGTAACTGTATTGTGATTTACTAGACAACTAGTTTGTGGGAAATAGGAAAATTGAACGATTCGTGAACCATTGGTTCCATCGTAAGAGGTAATGGAGAGTTGAAAAACTCATGCGATATGCCGGTATTGATTAGTTTTCTTCGAGTTGTCGTTTAATTCAGACTTGTTATAACAACCAGAGAGTAATAATAGAACTTTTTATTTTAAAGTGGATACTGTGCCGTGTTTAGTGTTCAAGTGCAACGATATCATAACAAAAGGACTAGTAGCTGATGAATCCTTTACATTGAGGATCGATACTGATAGTGTACTATGTTATAATTTAATTTAATTTAGATTGAATAGTGATTTTTTAGGTATGTATCAATATTTTCCTCATCAATTTTAATTACTATTACCATGTTGCATTCATATAAATTGAATAGATTACTGCAAATGTGTTATTCTGAAAGATCCCACGCATTTAGTTGCAAACTATGTATATTAGTGCAATGTAGAGAAAAACAATTTATATACTTTTGAGCAGTTTCCTTGAAGACTTCTATTCTCAATCAAGATCATAAATACCATTGCATAAATGTAATTCAGTTATAATTGATTCTTTATGTGGATATTAATAACATAATTTAGAATTTCATTTCAATTGAATCATATTGACATGTTGTACGCTAGAATTAATGTTCAAAGTTTAATTTACTTTCCAACAATGATCTTTTGATATTTAAATGTGTCCCAATAGAATGTTCTATACCATCGCTAAATGGGAATAAAAGATAGTGAATTATATATCATGGAATTGCGTTACAAGCATTTGAATTTATTTCGACCACACATGAAATTATGTTTAGTGAACAGTTCATATTTATGTTCAATTAAATCGTATGTAATAGTAAAAGTATATTTAATAATCATAAAACCTAACTATTTTGAATTCAATATGAATTTGTGTGAACAGTTTGTTGCCAACACGCAATGAATGTGATCGTAGACTTAAGTTGAGATTCAAATTAAAGATGTATTTCGTTCATCTTATTGTATATACAGATTTATGATTTAGAATGAATGAAAATTTCCATGCTGGCCTTTCATATGTACGCGGTCACGTAGGCATTCAGTAAACAGTGAATAACGTAATTATCTAATGAGAACATCTGAAGATCCTGAATTTATGATGATTTATGCAAAAAAATTGACAAAATTTCTATGTATGAAAAAGTATTCGTATAACAAAGAAATTTTAGGTATTCATCAATTAGTATCAGCAAAATATTAACCACACAAGCTAATCAATTCAAACAATTCCTTCAGTTGCCAACGCATCTGGAATAATAAAATAGAATGTCAATGTATTAAAGATAGCAATAATGTTGATTGGTAAAATTATTGTTGCGAAAATCAAGAAAAATGAATAAGTTATATGGTGAGAATAATTAAAGAGAAAATGAAATACTTGTTTTTTTATTCAATATTTTATCGATGATCCGACTTTGTATAATACCGATCCCATATTGCATAATGTTATTGGCTGCAGATTTTATAAAAATGTCAGAAATTGTTAACATTTCAGTATGTCTCTTTAAAAGTGCAATAATGCATTGCATTTACATTTGTGCAATTGTTTTAACGTTTTTGAACTTTATAGGTATTTTACATTATTGAATTTGTAATATTTTACCTTTTTAGATAATTTGAAATTTCTGTTTGATTAACATTGTCTAACGATTTATTGTCTAAAATACACCAAGATTGTTAATGTTTACATGACCATCTTTTACCGTACATCGATGATATTTAGATTGTAATTTAATTCATTGTTTACTTGTTTTTATTTCATTATATTAGGATACGATAGAACTTATTAAGGTTTAACATGAGGATACTTAATATCAGTTGTTTGGTGACATTTACCTTAATTTATTCGGCGACATTAATTCGTGGCGAACTTTTTACTGCCCTAGTTGATTTGGAACAATTGTTAGACACAGAAAAAATATTAATCGATGATTTAGATAAATATGTTGCCACACAAGAATTTAAAATTGAGAAATTGAAAAGGTAAAATGAATATGAATTACATAATAGAAATATATAAAAACGTAAACATTTTAAATTGTTTATTATAGACTACTTAAAGAGTACCAGCAATTGCATGCAGAAGCAACTGACGATGTTCAAACTTATATTGCAAATCCAATTAATGCATATCGTTTAACTAAGAGACTTACAACAGATTGGTCGAATGTAGAAGATTTGATAAATTTCAATCCTGAGGATGGTGTGTGTTAAAATTTTTGGTATCAATAAGGATATTTGCAGATTTAACGAAATATTTTCTTTTAGAATTCACGTCAAATGTCTCAAATCATAGAATGTATTTGAAATTTCCGACAAATGATGATTTAAACGGTGCTGCAAATGCATTAGTTCGATTGCAAGTAACTTACAATTTAGATACTTCTAGTATCGCTAGAGGTGTATTGAATGGCGTTAAATATACGTATGTAATTGATTGCTCTACATAAAGTGTTTTTACTAACAGTTATTATAATTTAGGACTGAATTGAATTCACATGATTGTTTCGAAATTGGCCGTCAATTATATAATGGAGGTGATTATTATTATACCATTTTATGGATGCAAGAGGCTTTGAATCGATTAGCGAATGAATATGAATTTAATCGAAAGGTTGGTAACAGAGCTAAGAAATCTGATATTCTTGAGTATTTGGCATTCTCAACATTTAAAGAAGGAGATATAGTGAATGCGTTGATCCTAACAAACGAGCTATTAGAATTAGTGCCGGATCATGATAGAGCGAAAGGTAATAAGGAATATTATGAACGAAAGCTAAAGGAAATGAAGGGAGATTCGAACGATATTGAAGACGAACAGCTTGAGGTATTTGTAAAGATATAAAATATATCTTAACTTTATTGCTATTGTTTATTATATTTTAGAGCCATGTTGGTAAGAGACAAGCAGCTACGACAATAGAGGAGAAGGTGAATGAATTATGTCGTGGTGAAGTAGCGAGAGATCCTCAATTAATTGCTACTCTAAAATGTCGGTATATTACAAACTCGATTCCATACCTTAAGATTGCACCATTTAAAATTGAAGAGATGAGTATCCAACCATATATTGTTATATATCATGATGTATTAACAGACAATGAAATTGAAGTTTTCAAAAACATGTCTCGGCCAAGGGTGAGAAATAAAATTTTATAACTAATAAATAAATTCATTAACGATATGTGTTCTAGTTTAAGCGTGCGACAGTTCAGAATTCTGTTACCGGTCAGCAGGAAACAGCACATTATAGAATTAGTAAGTCAGCTTGGCTTAAGGATGCAGAGAATGTGAATGTAGCTAAAATTTCAAGACGAATCGAAGATATGACGGAGCTATCAATGACTACGGCTGAAGAGTTACAAGTAGTAAACTACGGTATTGGGGGACATTATGCAGCTCATTTCGATTTTGCTCGGACTGGAGAAGCGTTCCGATTTGATGAAGAGGAGAAAGGAAATAGAATTGCTACAGTTTTGTTTTACGTATTGAAATAATACATTTTAAAATTTTTATCAGTAATTGCTTTAACAATATAATTCGTTGTAGATGAGCGATGTTGAACAAGGTGGAGCAACAGTATTTCCAATGATAGATCTAACACTGTACCCAAGAAAGGGCACAGCTGCTTTTTGGTATAATTTGTTTGCGTCTGGTGTTGGTGATATATTGACAAAACATGCAGCATGTCCGGTGTTAGCAGGCAGTAAATGGGGTAATTATGATTTTAACCATCAAATGATTAGGAATGTATTCGATTGATTTGAATTTATATTCTAATTCAGTGTGCAATAAATGGATCCATGAAATCGGACAAGAATTTCGTCGACCATGTCTACTCTCTCCAGATCATCCAGAAGATATGACCGAATTTTAATTAG
Source organism: Coboldia fuscipes (assembly GCA_001014335.1). Classification (NCBI taxonomy): domain Eukaryota; kingdom Metazoa; phylum Arthropoda; class Insecta; order Diptera; family Scatopsidae; genus Coboldia; species Coboldia fuscipes. The sequence goes on along the minus strand of JXOR01000935.1, from coordinate 268,635 downwards.
ATATTAAATTTGTATCTCTTGCCAGCAAAATTATCACTAATTGATAAAGAAACCAAAAATTTATATATAATTATACTTTTTTAATTTAATCGTTGCCATTTAACGATTTTTGTAATTTGAATTTAGATTCATTAATAATATAATACTAAGTCGATTAGAGACATGTAAATTTTAGTGAATAAATATTTTAATATTTTCGATCAAATTTGAATCAAGTTTATCAATTCGCTTAAGTTTGTTGTAGTTGTAAAACGAGTAATGCTTTAGTGGAGTTCATTGCATTCGCAGACTGTTCTATATCATATTATTTTGAGGATATAATATTATCGGATGTTATATACTCAGATAGTTGTAACATGTAATGATAATTATTATCCATATATAGAGGTACATTATAGTAAAACGTGATGTAATATTATAATAGGAAACACTTTTTTTACTATCATAATAACCGATATGATTATTCCTGAGTCAATCATTACCAGTGATTGGGTTGTATTGTATTGTATTGTACCGCTTACCAATATAAAGGTGACAACATTCAGATAATAAAGTGTTATTAATTTATTATCCATTAAATGGTTCATTCAATTATAATCTAATTTACATGATTGTAAATTTCTTATTATAGTTGTAGGTGCATTTGAAAATAATTTTTTTTTTAGTTCCGAGTTAGCTATTGTACCTTAAGCATTATATTTGATTATGATTCTATTTTTGGTTCTTATATTGTCATTCACATCAATTGTGAAATGTGAAATTTACTCATCGGTAGCTTCATTGAATGAAGTTTTATTAGTGGAAAAGAAATATATAAGCGTTTTACAAGAATATATAGAGCATTTGAGTAGTAAATTAGAATTAGTAAACGAGTAAGTAATTAATTATTAATATGATCATTAAGCTACAATTGATCAGTTAATTTAAATATGTTTGACAGTATCTTAGATTATTATCAAACGGAAAATGAATCTTTAGAAGAAAATCTGTTAGAAGTTGGACTAAATCCATTGAAAATATATAAAACAATTAAAAGAGTGATTATCGATTGGCATCATGTTGAAACTTTACTACGTTCCAATATGTGGGAAGGTGACATAAACACATTATATAAATAGATAAGTGATTTATAATAATTAAATACTATGGCAGATTTCCAGGAAACAATTGACAGTTACAGAACGGATCGAAATTTGAGCGTAAAAACAGAAGCTTATGGGATTATTGAAGGAGTTATAAGACTTCAAGAAGCATACCGTTTAAACGTCCAGGATATGGTGAATGGAGTTTTAAATTCTGTTAAATATGAGTACTTTTATAGACTATATACTACTGTTAATGAATATGGATTAATTAGCTCTATTAATTTTAGTGTAAATTTCACTAAAAGTGATTGTGTTGAGGTGGCAAATTTCTTATTTTCAATGGCAGAATATAAAATGGCTAAAGAATGGTATATGGCTGCAAAAAATATTAGTACCGAAATAAGTGTTTTAGATGAATTAAATAACGAACAAGTGAATTTTCAAATTAATGATAACCTGGCACGAATTAAAGGAATTGAAGACGAATATGTGAGATAATCATTTAGGAATATTCTCCCTATCTTATATTGATTTATTGCAGATTTGGAAAAATAAGGTGTCATGGTTTGCCAACACAGATCAAGAATTATGCAAAAGAGGGAAACAGTTAAATGAATCTGATGTAGATAGGTTAAAGTGTTATATGGAACACAGTGTATCCCATTTTTTACGGATTGCACCTCTCAAGGTTGAAGAAGTAAAATTAATTCCAAGAATACTAGTTTATCATGAAGTCATATCAGATGACGAAATATCTATTCTAATTGATCTTGCTAAAGATAGAGTAATTATAAGTAATAATCCAATTAAATTCAAATAATGTATTATTCTGCCAATATATTTTTAGTTTATCCGAGTAAATATGAAGGAAGGTGGTTCTAAAGACTATCGTGTAGCCCAAGTTGGATGGTTAGGTGATGAGGAACACCCAATAATCCAAAGAATGTCACAAAGAGTTGAGGATATGACCGGATTAACAATGTCAACTGCCGAAAAATTTCAAATTGGGAACTATGGAATCGGTGGCCATTATGCTCGTCACTATGATAGTGGTATTCAGTATATAAGTTTGAATAGATCGAGGACGAAAATATCAGTTCAAGAACAAATAAATGGACCAAGAATATCAACTGTATTGTTCTATGTGAGTAAACGTTCCTGTTGAGTAAAGATTGATGATTCACAGTATAAGTTATTGCATTGTAGATAAGCGATGTGGAACAAGGTGGTGCCACCGTATTCCCTGAATTGGGAATTGCAGTTAAACCTGAAAAGGGTTCCGCTGTGTTTTGGTATAATTTTGATGAATATGGAGACCCAGACATGTCTACATTACACGCAAGCTGTCCGGTTCTAGTTGGATCTAAATGGAGTAAGCCAATATTAAACCGTTGTACAATTATTTTAATTTATATTTTATTATTTTTAAGTTGCTAACAAATGGATACATGCAAAGGAACAAGAATTCAGGAGGTTATGTCCCATGAAACCAAAGATACACTCAACGACCACTTAACCAACTGAAATTATGTATTTGTGCACTCGTGACCCAATTATTTGTTCATCAATTTTCAGTTTAAATTAAATATAATTATAGTTCTGAAAATGTCTAACATAATTTGGCTAAATAAATTGAAAATCAATTAATGTATTCTATTTGTGGTTTCCTATTGATTTCAATTAAATTTTCATAAACATTTTAATCCAAACTGATTTGATTAATTAAAATTAAAGTCATGGGTGTAATGAACTAAAATGTAATTTGATGTATGGTGTTTTTCACAATTTGTGTCTCATTTTTGAACTGTTGATTGAGTGGCTTATGAAATCCGATTCAACATCCGAATTGTACGTTAGATTATATAGAAAAAAAAATAAATTTTCTGTTTTTAGTAGATCACAAGTTGTTTGTGTGAATCATTATCATTGACATCACTTGAAAATAATTCTTTGATCATAAACGAATTATTAATATCTGTAAAATGTATGTTCAAATTTCAGATTAATGTTTTTGAAATCACTTGAATACCATTTTAAGTTTTTCAGTAATCGCTTGATGTTCTGCAACCAAAAGTGATAAAATTAGATAAATAAGATGAAAAAGAATAACATTAGCACGATTTAAATGAGTTCCAACTAGATTTATTAATCAATAATTATTTTGCACAGGTATTCCATTAAATTTTAATGTTCAAAAACAAAAATTATATATTTTATTTTAACAAACATTTTCTTTTCACTGATAAAATGATCTGTTTTTTTTTTGTTTTATATATCACATTGAATACACATAAAGTTAAATGAATGCAAGAACATCCATACATAATATTTTTATTAACATCATATAACATCATAATACAACAATCATTAAATAGCAATAATTATTTGTGTTAAAATTCATAAATACATATGTTTAGAATTAAAATTCATTAAGAAATGTATGGTTCTTATTTCAATTCAAAATTGGAAAAGAATTATGTATAATTAACTTATAGGGTGCCTTGTACATTAGCATATATTGTTTTTCGAAAATAATATGAGAACGACATTTCATTAAAGCATCGTTTTACCGAATCCAATCTAACAAAATTAAGATGACTGAACAACCATTTATTTTTATATTAAATAATTAAATTATTTGTTGATATTTATATATGCCGCATTTAAAGTAACGATTATAATATTTGTGATATGTGAATGCGCTAAATTATAATAAAGATTAGTTTACCTTTTGCTGTTTAAAGCCAAAACAAAATAATATATTTTTTTAAAAACTTTTTTTTTTTTAAATTGGTCTCATTAATTTCATTTGAAAAATATACATTCATACTTATATAAAATAAATTCATTAATTACGATTGTTTTAAAGTCGCAAAACACAATTTCAATAGAAATATTGGTAAATGGAATACTGGTCTGCCATCAGATTGTCCTCTATTGAGTACCGATATTAACAACTTTTTTGTTTTTAACTTTCAATATGGTTCTTTAAATTAATTTTTCAATATTTTTATAAAAATATTCAATTATATTCAATCTCATTTAATTAATCATTGCTACTTTGCATTATCCCTCGTTTGGAACACACATATATTTTTGTGTAAGGTGAGTATCAAATCATTGGTGATATTAATTAAAAACTTAATATACTTATTATGTTATATATGTTCCATTATTTTAAATTATTATTAATATAATCATTTATGTAAATATCATTTCATTTTATTTGATAAATATGGGTATTCTCTTAATTCTTTTAAATGTGCTGAATATTTGATTATTGTTAGTACTTAGGTGGCACAATAACTAAGTGATACAATTCATATGACTTAACTGATACACATAGCTAACAACGATTGTTTCTTATATTTTATTGTAATCTAAACATTACATTATTTATTTTCAAAATATTGAATTCATTTCTTTTTTTTTGCCTCACTTTCAGTAGAACATTTTCCTGTGTAATACAATACGTTTCAGTTTTATTAACTGATACCCAGAAAACAAAAAGAAAACTTTTTATTTTTATGTTGTGGTTTCCAACAACGTTTTACAATCACATGATAGAAAATATTTGATATGGTGTCAATTTGTTTTTTTGTTAAGTGAAAAATCATTAATTTGTATCAATCATCTAAATACCCTGTGGGATGTGTATTCAATTTATCAAGAAAACCAATTGTAAGTGAATACATGCATGCTTGATTTGTTTTTCGGTTGTTATGTAGTTTTAAATTGTATTCACTTACAATGTTTTCATAGATTTCTTATACATCACATTTCTTTTATTGGGATTCATCTTAATGGGTTTAGGGCTGATTCAAAGTTGAATTTTATCAAAAATTGTAAAGTGAATAGAATAAAAAGGAACAGAAAAGGAATCCTTTGTGAATTAGTTGATATACTGCTTGTTTGTATTTTAATTCATTTGGGTCCATTTAAATTTCATAATTACGAAATTTATTGGCAACATCTGATGACTCATTGCCCCATTCTGGTTTACGGTTCCCATAATATAGGGCAGCACCACCCTCCGATGCTCTACGATGTGCTGGATTTGGATTTGTTGCTGCCAAACCGCCACTGCTAGTCTCTAGCATTCGATCTTTTGTTTTCGGAATTGACCAGTGCATGGACTAAAATAAAATAAAAAAGTTTTCAATTTCAATTTGTAATCAATACCTTTACTGTTGATTTGCATACCTGTTGGACAGAATCGCCCATTCCTTTCCATTGTTTATAGGTCATTTGTACGCCACTTGTCCGCCATTTATCATAGTGAGCTCGTTTGGCAGGATCACATAAAATATCTTTGGCCTCCTACAAGTAATTGTGATATGAATATTGGAAAATGAAAGAATTCTACACCAATCAATTTATTTACTGATTTATAGAAGAATAAAAAAAAAATTCATTAAATCGTACCTGTAATTTTTGAAATTGTGCTTCTGCCTCTTTATCACCAGCATTTTTATCTGGATGGCATTGTAACGCCAACACCTTGTATTCAGCTTGAATCTGTTCAACCTAAAACGATGAATTTCATAAAAAAAAAATTATTAATTTTACACTTATGTACCGTATAATAATAAGATCATTTATTTTAAACATAAAATTCCCTTAAATTCATATGAATTCAAATACTTTAATAAGTGTTTGTTGATGCGCTAGTTAAAGGGATTTGGAAAATTTGAATACCCATCCATTCAACCTCCTTGAACCTATGATAATTGAATTTACATTTTGAGATTTATGAATTCAATGTGAATTAAATTCATTGAAAATTCTATTAAAATCCATTAGCATACGAAATAGTATGAAACAAGTAATTATCTGCAAAATTGAATATGACTCCAAGGTGGAAAGATTAAATTTTGGAAACAATATAAGCAATTGAATACTATTGTAATACTGAAGATTCTAACCGAATAGGATTATTAGAATTTACAGTGGGATGAAACTCATATCACCGGTTTAACCGATCAACCACTGGGATATTTGTTTTTCCACATTTCAAATAGAAATAAAAAGTTGAGAGAAAAACGAACTGAACAATTTGTCATACAGTTTTCCATACGTGGAGTCAACATCAGTATATCATATTCAAAGTACGATGAGAGTTACTTTGCTCTGAATATTTAATAATTATCAAATGATAAAAATAGGTCAAAAGGTCAATGTGATTCCCTTTAAAATGATAAAGTTACATTTCAACTGTTATTTCACATCAAATTCTCAGCTATTCAGAATTCTGTTTAGTCTTAACCGACATCTCCCTTTTTTTTTACTCAATATTGTATTCTTTTTTTATTCAACTTTTATACAATCCACATCATTTTGAATTAGATTACCCAAGGACGTCAATGGTAATGCTCAAGTGATTTCACTCTATATAACATTTCATGTTATTATTCGTTAGTATCTATTTTTTTATCCGTTATGTCTTCGTTTTCCTCCCATAAACACTAGCTCAATGAGTCCTTTTCTGCTATTCTAACACCGTCACCAATGATCACATACATATTTATAATCTTTTATCGCTTATACTTTTTTCACAACTGACTAAGAATAATGAATATTTATTACTCAGTAAAAGAAAAGAACCTTTGTAGGTGATGTTTTACCAAAAAAGACAAGAGAATGTACTAGAAAAAGTAAATAGACGTAGTGGCAATGCTATCACAAAACAAACCCCCTCGTAACACATTTCATTTTTATTTGATGGTTTTGAACAGAATACAAGCAATGAGATGTGATTAAGACTCGAGAATTTAACTGTTATCATTCTAAGATGATTGTATCAAAATGAAATTTTTTTCTCGTTCAGTTCCAATTGGTTTCAGGTTTGGGGGTAAAATTGTCTCTTTATGAAAAATGATTGTTATCCGGCGGCAAAAAGAAACAATCACAGAATTGGTTTAATATATACGTACATTCATACGTTTTTATATGAACGTTTATCGTATTTAAACGGTCCATAGCACTTCACAGGAACGACAGGTGTATATTTACATTATGTACCATCTTTTCATACCCCATAAATGGATTACTACTGAAATTATTTTTGTTTCTTTTCATAGAAATCCTATTTGTCCATACCCAAAGAGATGCCATTAAATTCAATTGAGGATTTAAATTGAAAGTTATTGAAAAAGAACAATAGAATTTTCTATTTAATAAAACAAGAATGGATTAAAAATCTTTACTAATGCATTTATAGTTTCCTAGGCAGTTACGTACTGCATATGGATATTCTTCGGTGTTCAACAATTCAATTTAATTTCGACTAGCAATGTTAAATCTTATTATTCATTATTTTCTAGGCACCTTATTACTTTATTATTTTCAATCAATGTTTATACTCATAGTTGTTATACGTTGAGTCCAGGTATTGGAATTTATGCATATAAATAATAGCAAAACAAACTGTTTGCTTATAACTGCATAAATAATATTTTTGAAAGAACTGAAAAAATACATAAATTGACTGTTTTAATAAAACGAATAACGAACAACTGGATCACCTTGATTGCTAATCAATAAAAATACTCTATTCTTGAAGCTGTTTCGCATTTTTGCTAATTTATTTTGCTTTCCTCGAATTTATTTTTCTTTTTTTTTTTATTATTTCTTTTCTCATTTTTATTTTGATAATGAAAGTCTTTAGTCATACAACAGATTTATCCAATTAATATTATTGAAGTTATGGTCTATCTCTCGTATATACGAGTCATCAAAAAAAAAAACTTTTGTTTGTAAGATTCATCCTAGCAAAGTTGATTTCTGAAGAAATATTTATTTAGAACTTTTCAAGTTACTGTGCTGTATTTGAGATGATGCCTCAATATCGAATTGGTGAATTCCCCCAGTTGAATTGTAAAACACTGATTCATGTTAAGTGCAATACAATTATAGTATAAATCAATAAATATTTTTCTACTTTTTTTTTGTATAAAGTCATGAACAAAATTCAACTGAGTTGAAAAATAAAAACAAATTTAATTTTATTTTTCTATTCATGTTTTAACCCAAGCAATATGAGCATAATTCATTACACTTGACTAAACTTTTGGGGAGAGACGAACACTTTGAATGTAGCACACACATATGTATGGACATACGTATGAGCATGTGTGTGTGTTAAAGTTTAATATTACCAATTGATTTGCCACATATTTTACAGCCTCTTATCACCGAATTTAATATAATCAACGTTATTATATAGCCTTGATGCCATGAAGGTTCATGATTTACTGTGGATTTGTTCTTTTTTTAACACAAGTAACAACACACAGAATTATCTGAATGAATGTTATTACGATTCGATTCGAACTAAAATATAAATGAACTTAACCAGTTTAGTTGATATGAAGTAAATTTAAGTTCACTTTAAAATTATAAAAATGAGATATTTTAAATAAGAGATTTTAATACTCACACTGGATTCAGGTGCACAATTCAGCATCGCATAATAATCTTCATCGGCTGAGCGTTTATAATTAAGTATATCATCAACACCACTCATTTTGATAATTAATCGGATTGAAATTCCTTTAGAGCGTAAAAACAACGGTCGTTCTTTAAATTAATTCTTTTGTCCCTTCTGGCCCAAAAAACATTTAATCCAGACAGACACTTAACGCAATTTCATAAAATCAATTGTTCGAATATATTTGGTTTGAAACAAAACCTGAAATTCTGTCAATATCAACGTTAATCACTTCTTTCACTTTTACGAGCGGTTTCACAAAGAACAAAATACCAAATTTATTTTAAATGAAACTTATTCACTTAACACCTAGTGTTCACTAAAAATTACTTGTTTTAAACAGGTACGTTTCATACTATGAATTCACTACACTCTTTTCAATAGAGTGTCTAAAGAGTGACTGAAAATCTGGTATTTGTATTTTGTTGTCGTCGTTCAAACGAATATCTGTTCAATGGAGCTTTTTTTTTAAATCATTGAAAAGTTTCTCTTTCATTCCAATTTCATAAATCGTTCAGGTGTAATGATATGGGGTAATAAAATACTGTTTACTACTGTTTCCATTTAATTTCAGCGCATTTAATTTATGAAAACAGAAGATGAATGATTTTATTGAATTTCTATCGTTTTTAAAGCACAGATTTGAATAGTTAAAATTGCAATTCTACAGAAATCCAATATAAATTGTGGAACGAAAGTGAAATAATTACAGTGTCAATATGTCATCCAATCTCCAGAAATCACGACGCAATTCGTTGGCCGGGAGAACATATTTATCGGAAAGAAGTCACATTCATCGTTTTAAAAAAGCTTCTCTCTTGCTAAAATTATTTGCCAAAGTAGATACATTAAATTTGCAACTGTATACATTTTGTGTACGGAAAAAAAAACTTTGTAGGCGGTGGGGGATGTTAGTTGCTGCGCACAATAAAACGGGGAAAATACGTCTTGTCATCATAATTGTACATTTCATGTATGGTCCAAGGAAAATATGATAATTTCTTAGTTTATCGGATGTATATGGAATCGTTACTTCTAATCTTATTGAAGTAGAAAGTGATATAAGTAATAATATATAACTTAATGGAATTGGCTTTAAAAGTACAAGTATAAGGGGAACTGAGAGAGCTTTAGAAAAACTCTCAAAACTTTTAAAAAGAAACTCTCCACGGAAATAACGTTGATTGTGTTTGAATACTGTAAGCCCCGGTAGTAATACTCGACGAATATAACGGAAAGTCAGTTCTATTTTGAATATTGTATTAACAATATTTGAAGAAAATAAGAAATATGCTTGTACACGTGAATATGAATGTAGCATATATTGTTAAATATCAATTGAACTTTTATTTAAATCAATTATTTGCTATCTACGAGAGGGAAAATAAATCAAGCAATGAATTACCTGAATCATTTATGAAATATACAGAAGATTCAACTGTTTGCACCTCCGGAGAAATAAATTCTTTCAATGGGTTTATGGTATCGTAAGTTTCCCTAAACAACTATAACAATAAATTCATTTTCATCACATTTCAATAATTTTAATTGTCTATTCAAAATTGTAAATGAAAAGTTAATTGTAGCGGCCATAGGACTTGGCATTTTCCAATTAAAGGCTATTTAGTAGTTAATTTCTATATATAGAATATATAGTTCCCCACTGGTTTGTATTCGAAGCCCATAAATTTTGAGCCAATAAATGTCTTGTCTATATCAGAATACAAGTTCCAATTGAATCTGAGTGATGCTGTGTTAGGTCGGCAGTCTCGTCCGATCTACGTAATCATGTGCAGAGCGGAGTAACAGTAGGATATTAGAGACAAATCGCGGAAAATTTCTGTTAAAATCGCGTCGCGCGTGAGAATGCATGAATTCTATGTATGCGAACTTTTATGTATATTTGTATGAATAGATTCGGTTATTTTTTTCGGATTATACATCAATTCTGTTTTTATGCTTCTTGGCTGAACTGAAAGATTGAAAATGAAAATATTGAAAATTTAGTGTATTTTTTATGGTTTTTTTTTTTTTTTACTTTGTGGGAAATAGGCTCGGTCTATCTTGAGACTAATGTTGTTTCATTAGTTAGGTTATAGCATAGGAACGGTCAGGATAGTGGGCAAAATAGAAAATAAAAATATAAGATCATTAAATAATTAATTGAATTTTGTGTTTTAATATAATTTATTTTTTATTTTTCTTTTGGCTGATACTAAAAACGTGTGCGTATATTAAATATTCGCAAATTTATATGTGTGATTCGGTAATCTGCTCCTGAGTATCTTTCATAATATATAATTGAGTGAAGAATTTTTAAAATAATTATTTTAAATTTGATTTTACTTCAATTGCTAAAAGCAAGGGATGATTCAAATTTTCCAACATTTCGGTTGGATCAGTGTGAAAGATTAATAAGAAGAAAATAAAATTATTGGTTAACTTAAGTGGATTCAATTCAATTAACCATTGATTAGTGAATTTTATAGCAAAAAAATTAAAGTGAATAAGAAAGAAAATCTGAAGACAAAAATTCAATACTTTTAGTTTATTAATAATTGTGATTTAGAGAGTTATAAACAAGTCAGGGGCATACCTGATTTTCACATCATTTCGGTGGGAATATTTTATTTGTAAACCTTTTTTTTTTGGGTTTCTTAAAAGTCAAGGTTCTTGTTTTGGAGGTGAGAAAAACAAAAAAAAATGGCAGAAGTAGAGGAAACATTTGAAACTGAAGTACGCCGTAAGGTCGTACGTACCAGTTATAAAATACAGGAAGTAAGTAACAAAGAAAAATAATTTATTAAGTTCTTTCGTCATCAACTAAAATAAAGGGGGGTACACACCCGTTATGAAATCCATCAATAAACTTGTATAATTGAATAGAAAATAATTCCGGTCGATCAATATATGAAATTTTCGTTTCTAAATTATTTCATAATAAATCTCGAATGTGAATGAGCTGAAATGAAAACTTGGAATAGCCTGAGCTCAAGAAAATATTGAAAAGAAAATTTATAGAACAGTGATTGCGACCACTTGAGAATATTTTTATATATTCACTGTTTGATTATAAAGAAAATAAAATAATTGAGAACATTTTATTTTTCTTTCGCTGTAAATGATTTATATTGGTTTTCAATTTGATCAGTTGGACTAGAGTTCTTTCTATTCAGTCAATTATTAGAAATTAGTGACTATCGTTGGAATAATTCTCGACCATGTTTAATGTTTTCTACAATAATCATTCTGAATGATAAATCTTGTATAAGACATTCACGATATTTATGTAACCATTTTTATGTGATTGAGTTATTTAAAGCATTGAGACCAGATTCATGGTACTAGTTGCTTAAAATGTTCTTTCTATTATGTATATACTCATTATGTCAAGATTTCATATGGTTGTCCACTGGGAAATTAGTAATTTTATGGTTTTCACCAATTCTATCGTTCTATTATAAATTGATAATTTTATTGTGAATTACTTTTGTACAACAATTAGTCTTGTACAATTAATTGAGCGAAGTATGAATGAAACACAATCAATAATTGAATTTTCCCAATTGAAAGCTCTAAAATGGGATGGTGGTTACATATAAAAATGTTTTTCATGACAGCATTTGGAATTAAATAGAAAGTCGCAAGAAAACGCGACAGGTGGTCCGAATTATAGTGAGATGGCTTCCTCATTCATTAGTTGGTGTTTTATTATTTTCGTTCAAAAATTTATTTATATGATGTTTTTCAAACAAAATTTATGTCGTACTATTTGATTTCGTTATACATGTTAATTAGTTTTACATCGTCGTAATGGTGTAGCTGAAATCAAAACGGAAAACTGCATTTAACTGTACTGATTACTCTAAAATTTCTGACTGTTTCATCTTTTTTTCATATGATTTTAGGCGGCTGAGATAAATTAATAAAATTAAGAAACCAGTATTAAGTAATGACGTTAATTTATCAATTTAGTTTAAACACTGCTTTTATTGCGAATAAAGAAAACCACTCTTTGTTACAATTCATATGTGCAACTATACGAATAAAGAATTATCTTGAGTTATTACAGTCTAAAGATCAACGATATTTTCGTATTATAATCAATTACAATTTGATGAGCCACTTTTCTGGTCCAAATGAAATAAGATTTTGTTTCCGTTTGATTTTCTGAATTTTCTTTGTTGAAACACAACGAGATTGTTTGCCTATGTACATGGAATTGACACAAATACGAATTTTTTTTTTTACTTTGTAATTTTTTTTTCTGTCGTTTATACTCTATTGGCCTGTGATTATCTTCACAACTGAAAGACTGACACTGGTAACAGCTCTAAACAAAATTTTAATAAATCTATTTTTAAGAGAGTTAAATGAGTTTGTTCTCCAATTTTAATGACGTCATATAGAAAATTTTTTATTTACCCAAACGCTTTGTATAAAAATGAAAAATTTAAAAAAAAATGTGTGTAGAGCGTATAAAGAATTTGAGAACAATACGAGCGAAAATATTTTTTTGCGGATTCTTTATGAACTATCGTGTAAACTTAATATACAAATTTGATGATTTGTGGCAACAATTGTTATATTAAATTGACTCGAATGATAAATCGAACCAAAAAGCAGATGGGATGCAGTTAATTGGCAAAGCACAAAAGAAAGAAAATGAATGAAAATTTATAGACAGTGTGTGGGGTCTTTAATTTGTAGTTTTTGGCACGTATGATTTGTTCCGGTTTTCACTGTTGCATTAAGTGAATTAAATATAACGATTGATAGGAGACATTGTCCCATTTGCATTGTAGACTTTGTTACCGATATGATATCCATTAGTTTGTTATGGAAGCTGTGGGGTGGCAACCTTCAATCTCAATTACGTCAAATATTGATCCATTATGTCATCTTAAGATATTAAATGGTCTCTAGTTGGATCATTAAAAGAGAGAACTTGAATTCATATTTGCTAGTTGATTGGTTAGGAAAAAAACATGAGTCAACATACGTTGATAACTTCAAAACGTGTGAACTTTATAAATAGATGGTAAGATCTATTAATCATTTGGTGGAGGTCCATTCAGAGAATTCTATAAAGTATTAGTGTGTGTTTTTTTATAAGCTTAACTGCTGTTTGTTGTCTACCTACAGCTGAAAATACTTAAAGGTGCATACCAACTAGTAATAGAAAACATAAAAATAATTTTTTGTTTATTCAGTTGTTGGAATCGAAATGACCTTGCAAATTATAAAATTTTAAAATAATATTCTGTTGATCGTTTATGACAATAATTGGTGAAAAACAAATGAAAATAGGCCAAAAGCATTTTTTTGATATCGGCCAATTTGTGACATTGATCGGGGCCATGAATCCCATCAAATAAATAAATTTTATTAAAGGAGATTTAAACAATGAGACGGATTCATCATTGGGTACGGATAGCAGAGCATAATATTGTGGAGTATTCCATACAAACAAATATGGATGAAATTCAAATTCATTCACCTTATACAGCGGCACTTTTCTTTTACTAGAATTCTGTAAAAATTTTCCACGTTTATATTTCTATACTTAGTTGAAGAATGTATACAAATAGATTTCCATTTATTTGGTTGCTTTAAAAGCTTTATAAATAGATCGACTTAAGAGAATTTTTATTCCGGTAATAAACTAGATAATCATCAGGCAAATAACAGAAATCAGTAAATTTCTGTTTGTACTATACTCGAAAAATAAATTGAATTGTTGCGTTTTACCTGTTAGATAATTCACGTATTGCTTCCTTTTGTCACACACCAACTATTTTTGTCATATTGAGCTTGTACCTGTGAATCCACCTAAATGATACATAAACACGGTGTCGATTTGATTAGATTAAATAAGAAAATTAAAAAAAAAAACAGTTTAAATACCAATTCGATTCGTCGAAATACATCGTTCAATATTTTTATTACAAATAAAAACCGAATCAAAATGTTATTCTACACCTGACCAGAATCATTCATTTCAGTATTTTTTAATCATCCGTAACGTGGTGTATTCGCAGGAGTGAAGTCTTAAAAAAAAATACCGAGATCCAGACTAGAGATACAAACTCGTTGGATGTGTTGTGAATACAAACATTTAGTTAATTTCAGTTCTTTTATAAAAACATCATTTTTCCGTTATAGTTTTTTAAACTTTATTCTTATTTTGAATGTATTCGTATGTTTTATTTTTCTTATTTCGAATTCAAACATGAATTTCCATTTGAAATTTTTAGTTTTTCTCGCTCCAATGGATTTTAATATTTTCCGTTAAACGGTGCTCTAAACGCAATATTTATGTAGATTGTGCTCAATTCATTCTCACTGAGATATACACGATCACACATTTATCATTCCCCTAAGTGTTGGCTGGTTTTCTTACAGTCCATTCGATTCTTATACAACTGAATAAATGTTTCCACTTCATGCGCATTTATAAAATAGAAATTAATATAAAAAAGAAAAATATATATTTTCATAATAATCTTCTAAAAAGACTAAAATTTCCACTTGGAAGACAATCGTTGAATTTTAGTTAAGTTCTGAGTGTTGTAGGTGCCACTACCAATAAGGCAGTATTCAATATGGAACAGAAGGAATTCAAGTGAAATTCATTTATTGGTTTTCCAAAATTTTTTTTTATATAATTTCCGTATGCAATTATTGATCACGGATTTTTCTTCTTAGAATATCCTATCAGAACCGTCTAGTGTTAAAGGCAAATAGAACAGAAGTTATTATTTTTCTCTTCTGGTTTTGTCATTTAAATGTGTAATTTATGAATCAAAATAGCGGTGATGATAAATTGATTGAATTATTAAAATTCTTGTTACGAAATACCTATCAGATTTATTTTAAATCAGAAATTCTCTTTGCTTGTCATTTTGTGTGTCGGTAAACGTTATAATTCATTTTATTATTTAAATTTCCCGTGGATACTAAGAACAAAGAAAACCTAGTTAACTATAGGAAAATGGATTGTGTGATTGTGATTCCTTGTATTGGATAATCTCAACAAGAGAAAGATTATATATAGAGATTAAATGGAAAGTTCAAGGAATTCTTTGAACCTCTATATTGGTGCTATTTACTTTAATTACTTATTGTATTTTCATTTTGGTGGAAATTGTGATCAATAGATATTGATTGGTTCGGAGAACTGACAGAGGAATACAGTTAGCTGTCGTTTAATTTGTGAATGTATAAATAAATAAGATCCATTTTGGATAAGTTAGTGATTTTACTTTTACTTCATTTTGACTGATATTTGTTATTTATATTTAAAAAAAAAAAATAAAAAAGAAAATCAGTAAAAATGGTGTCTGAAAACGAATTAGAACTTTATCAAGAATGGACAAAGAAGTTCGTGAAGAAAACTCACACAAAGGTCAGTATACGCCTCGTTGAATTTTAATGGATTGCCACTAAAAGGACATTGATCATAAATAAGCTTCCATTATTGGCATTAATTTAATAATTGACTGCCAATCTTTTATTTTTTCTTACACTGTGGATATGTGCAATTAAAAATAAATTTGAATAAAAAAAAAACATAATAATTTCTCATTGGCGGTTTTTTTTTCCTCACACTACGATCATTTATGTTACTAAATTTAGTAATTCATTGTGATCTGTATTATACTTAGAGTCGTAGTACATTAGAGTATCTGGTAAAATCTAGAGAAAAATAAACGCATCATGAATAGATGTTCTGTTTCATGTACAACGAAAATGTTCTTAGATTCGTTACATGAAAATTGTTTTAATGTTGGTTGGGATTTAATGAGAGAATAACATGCGGTTGAAAAAGATTTATCCGAGAGTTCATTGCACGCATTGGGATAAATATAAAAATACAGTCCCTCAATAACTAGCTGAATTGAAGTGAATGTGATAAGCAACATAGATGATGTTTCTGTTCATCTAAGTTACATATGCATTTATAGCGGATATGCTGAAGGAAATTGTGTAAACAACTCAATGTGATTGATTTTCGTACACAATTTTAATTTAGAGCAGAGACAGAGAAGAAGTTTAAAAACAGAAAACAAACTACCCCAATAAGATTGAATTTTGAATGTATTTTAAAGCGTCAACAATATGGTACATTTAAACCATTTGAGAAATGCAATTCATGCAATTTTATGGTAAATTAAAGGTAAACCTAGAAAATTTTTAATTACCGTTTGGTATTTGAGAAGTCATTTATTTTCTAATTATTCCTAAACTATGGTTACAGTACTTCACTTATTTCACTACATATCAACGAAATATGTTATTAATTTCTAGTTCATAGTGACTATAAACCTACAGTCTAATAATAGTATTGATAAAATAAAAAGTAAACGCGAATTTAAGTTCTGATAGAAGCAGACACTCTATGCAAAATTGTTTCTAAAGTCACCTAAATTTAAAGTGTTAATTGTATATTCATACATACTAATAACGCCGCTAATATACTTGACGCATTTCTTATTATTTTGGCAGCTAATTTATTGTATGAAATGTATCATTTGGTCATGAATTATTTTAATTGGTTGTCTAATTTCATAAGTTGAGATACGATAACAGAGGTATCGGTCATTATCAATTGACACATTTCCTGCTTCTGTAGTTCTTTGAATACGATTAAACTGTAAGGGAAATATTATCAAAAATCATTCATATCGTTATGTTGTATGTACAGACACATAATTGAATTAATAATGGAATGTAAGAAAATTATTTGTAGATTACCGGTTCATTAGTCATTGGTAATGGTTAAACAATAGATGAAATTTTTGGTTTGATCCAAAATAAATAAATGGTTTTTCTCATCATAGAACATTTGAAGTGGTTGTATTGGAACTATATTTTACACACAGAGAGAGAAAAATAAAAGAAAATACTAAAATACAGACACATGAAAATCTATAAATACCATTTTCATTAAAAATAAGATGATCTCCAAGTATAGACCTTTGGGTGATTGCCAAGGAATCGTGGTGCGCGACTCATTCTGCGCACAAATTTATAATTCACATGGTTTGTTATTCTCTCATTTGTAATTTTTTTTTTATTTTCAATTTTCTTAAATATTGACTACACATAGAAAAATTTCCCATCGAAATAAATAAATAATATGCGATTAAATGAAAGATCGAGAGAGAAAGAGAGAGAGAAAGATGTGAATCATTTGGACGGAAAACTGAAAATCATTTAATAAATGATCATTTCCTAAGAAATATTTTAAAATGAAAAATCAAAAATGAATTATAAGTAATGGATTATGATTTAATTAATATTTTATTATTCTACGTATTTTGATTTAAAATCATGAAGAATTTAAATTTGAATTGTATATTAATAAATACTATGTGGAAATGATTTTATAAATTATTATGGCACAACTGATTCTGTACAACTGAATAATATTTTGATTGAAAAAAGCCATTTGCATTTGTTGCGATTTTACTTTGTATCATTGCAATAGTCAAGTGTATGACTAGAGGACACAGGATAATAGGAAACATTCGCTACATTTTGATATTGCAATGGTCTAAACCGATGAATATTCTTGGGTTGGAAGTAACAAAGAAAATGTATAAAATGTAAAAAATTTGTAGAATTTATAAGAGGGACTTTTATGACCAATTTATTCAAGTGACGATGAAAGCGGAACTGTAATTTGAAATTGAATAGTTGTTCCGATGATTGAAATTTTCTCGTTTCCTCCTCTTCCGTGATATGGGCGCCATCGAGCGATTGAATTTGAATGCATTGATCCGATCATATGTTATTTTCATAACACCGCATTCCAGTAAAGTGGTTGCTATTCCAGTAATATTAATTCCAAATCGTTCGCGGTGTAACTGTACATTAAATTCGGCCCATGGTACTCAAATTTACGTACCGACTGATTAAATTCAAGTGTGATACCATACAATTTCTTGCTACTCATTGAAGTCGCTGGAACTCATATTAGGTGCAAGACTGCTTGTGGCTGGAACGTTGTATTACACACTGTAGAGTATTCATTCCATTCGAGTGCCGTGCGTTAAATTAAATAAATTCTGACTGCAGCAGAAAAAAGTTCTCGTATTTATATATTTGAATTTGATTAAGTATTGCCTATTAGTGTGTTCCAAAGTGATAACTAAGTTCTACTTTTTAATTGTGTTCATCAACTCAGATTCCAGATTTAATTGAAATGGTAATTGTGATTTGAATTACTACATTATCGAGATTGGGATTGACCCAACCCAAATAATTCTGGTGGTAGTTACTTTTTCCCATCGAATGGATCACCGTCTTTATTTTACGATTTGGTCGTCTTGAACTTGGTGACTTAAGTATTAAATGTGTGCGAAATTCGTGAATTTGTGTAAGCCTCAATTACACTAAAATTTTTCCCATCTGACGTCAGTCTTTCCGGGAAGGGCTAATCTTCTGGTGATAATCATTTCTAGTTGAGATCTTTCAATGAAAGTGTCTCTAAAACAATCAGTGTGCTTGTTTCAAAGTTATATCAATTTAAATGGACTGAAAGAGGAATAGATATTGATATTGAAATCAGCCACTTCTAAGTAATTCAATTTAACTCTAAGTCAAAAGAAACCCACTAAAGTAAGCCGACGTAAGAGTTATTGATTTTTCTTGAACAAAAGACTCGACAAGAGTCATATATCAACAAGAAATTATATTATAATGAAGTCACGAATTGCCCTTAAATGTTTTCATGGTTTTCAGTAAACCGTATAGGAGTCAACTGTTCTATGAGAGACGAGTACTCCGATGAAATGAGACATAAGCTAATTAAAGTTAATTGTACATAAATTATCATTAAAAGTGTTACTTGTCGGTTGTTTAGCAGTTCATAATATGATTCGTAAAGTACTAAGAGAACGCATAAGCGCGATATCGTACACATTCAATTTGAACAAATTAGTTAATAAGTTTTAATTAAACAATAATTGATGGTGCAAATTAAATGAGCTAAACAAATTGTTTGCATACCACCCATCATTGTGAGATAACTAAACAAAATAAAAATATTAATGATAGGGATTTCCAGGTCATCATACAGATTTTGAACCAGATGGGTGTTGGCCTTATAACTAAATTACAAATTCAATAATTTTAATTTAATATGAGTAATACTTCTGTTACATTTGTTTTGTAATTCGTACATGTAATTGTAAATTTATATCATTCAATTCATTCATTGCATTTGAATGACGGATCAATAGGTAGTTACAATCTACTATGTAGTAAATCGGGCCGATTATACATTTGGTTACAAATATTTGGGCTTAATTCATTTCCCACAATTGATTCATTAAATTGAATGAATACTGAAATCACCCATTAATATAAACCGTAATTCTATTAGTATTACATAATCAGTTAATGATTCTTTGTATTTATTTTTTAATTTGTTGGCAATCTCAAAATTAATTTAATTGCAACAAGATTGTTTATTTTTATACAAAAGAAATTCGGAAAAAAATCACCAGAAACTCACGATTTTTATACACGATTCTTAAACTTGTATTATGCTGGTTCACCTTAAAAAATTTAACAGTGATGGGAACAAATTACTATTACCATTGTGTGCTAATGAACAGTCGTTTTAAATGTGAAGGGTTCGTTGTTTAACGATATTTAAGATGTAGTGAAAATCATAAAGCATAAAGACAATTTATTTTAGCACAACAGTACAAAGATGACAATGTCTGCTTCTTTATGAAACCATAATACTACATTGAAACTATGGATTATAAAGAGAAATTTAGTTGAGTGAAATATTACAAATAAATCTTCAACAGAATCTAGATGATACTTCAGAAAGCTTTTTGTTTAAACTAGTCTAAGTACACACACTTTCTAAATCATTGTATACAAATCGGTGAAAGAAAGTAGAGTAGTATGAGATGTAGTAATTTATTATAAGCTTTATGAAGATGAAGTCTCCATCGTAAAGATATTTGGACTTGCAGAAACACTCTTATTTATTGGAACTTCTATAATTAAAGAAACCAGTAAACAGTATCGTATCGTGGTCCATGATAAAAAATTTAAAACTTTGTTAAAATTGGAACCACTTGAATTGATCATTGATTCCAAATATGGTTTTCTGTTTCATTTGGATTCAATACACCGTATGGTTTCTCACTATGTTGGATTAATCGTCACGACACTGTCAATTGATGTTACATGCTCAACCGTCTATATGTTTTGGGATTCATTTTTTCTTAATGAATTAGAGAATCGACAGTTTTAGCTGGAGAGTCAAAAAGCTTTAATACTAACATAGAAATAATTAGTTTTATTGGGAAGAACCTTTGATGACATGATGTCATCACTATTATATTAAAATGTTTTGTTTTTTAAAATTTAAAGTGGCTTTGTTGTCTCCGATATTTTAATTGCAATAAACAAAACATTCAGTATTCTAGAAACAGGCGGTAATAGGTAACGGTACATAACATACATACATAGAAGAAGATAACTTTATAATTCATGATTATGTATCTTTATTTACATTACCTGGTTAATGACCGATGTGGTAAATTTTGTAAAGAAATCTGAATTAATATATCAAATACTTTCAATTTTATGTTTGGGTATTGAATATTCATAAATTCTTTATTGAATTTTTGTTTTATGCTAAATTTGGTTGAATATCATACAGTAATTTCAACCGTCAGTCATGTGTGCTGTATAAAATTTTGAACGCATTAAAACAGTACCAATGAGTCTTAGGGTGATTATTAAATGGAACATTTTTGTAAGAAATAAAAAACATAACTGCAAACAATCGTGTATTAAAAACTGGTTTCCATACGTACACTGGGTAAAAGTATGTTGTGCTGTTTACTTGCAAATAAAAATGAAACAGAGTAAATCACTTCGGCTTATGTAATGTCATGTACACTCTTATAACGTTATCAAGTAATTCATTTTATGTTAATTATAACATTATCTAATGGCGAAATTAGTGTATGGTTTATACTGTATACATAAATAAATTCATAATAAGATGTTTACAGATAGCCTTACTTGTATACAACCAGCTTATTATATTATCTATATTTTGTAA
Organism: Coboldia fuscipes; assembly: GCA_001014335.1. NCBI lineage: Eukaryota > Metazoa > Arthropoda > Insecta > Diptera > Scatopsidae > Coboldia > Coboldia fuscipes. The sequence continues at coordinate 246,959 of JXOR01000935.1, read as the reverse complement.
TTTGCAATAAATTGACCGATCCGTTTATATTATCTTCGTATAACTAGAAACAGATATTTGAAATGTTATCAAATTGCATTGGTTAAATCCAAAATATAAATAATATTCTTTATTTTTTAATTATTTTGTGTTCTTTATTACAGACTTCATCGTCTACGAAAACAACAACCATGACTACACCCGCTAATATGCTTTATGGCAAGGATCTTAGCGAATATGATGAAGTTGATGTCGACGAATTATTGGCACAATTGTCTGCTGATGAGATTAAAATTTTAGCAAAAGAAGTTGATCCAGATGTAAGTTTTATAAACCAATAACAATTTTAATTCTTGAATATTTGAAATTGAATTAATTTATATACGTTCTTTTAGGATTCTTTTCTTCCACCTAGCCAACGTAATAATTATGAATGTGAGAAGGAGGCAACTGGGCCTCTAGACAGAAAGAAGTTAATTGAACACATTAATAAACAAGCTATGGAAACACCAGATGTGCCCGACGTTGAGCCCTATGTAAAGGGAGTAGTTCGTGGCAAGAAATGGGTTCCACCGCCTCCTGAAAAACATGAAATTGAAGCAGAGGAGAGGATCGCCATTGATTTGGGTGATGAATATGAACATGCATTAGAAGATGCATCACAGGAAGAAATAATCGATTTGGCAGGTATATACTTACACTATAGTGCAGTTTATTTAAAATCAGTTGTTTGTTATAAATTTGTATTTATGTTATCTTTTAGCTATTCTTGGCTTCCATTCAATGATGAATCAAGATCAATATCATGCATCGTTATTAAATAAAGGACAACCAATTGGCCTTGGATGGGATGGTATCACTAAATCATCTCCACAAAAATTATTTCCACAAGATCCACCAAATAATGCAGATGTAGAAGATTCAATTAAACGTGTTAAAGATGATGATCAGAAATTCACTGAACTAAACTTTAACAATATTAAGGTAGACACATGTGCATCATATTTACGGTTCTATTATCAATAAATTATTTGCATGTCTATTTGTAGAACATTTCTGATGAGAAATTTGAACAATTGTTTGCTGCATTACCCGGAAATGAACATCTGGAGGTATTGTCTTTAACAAATGTAGGTCTCACTGATCGGACTGCAATTTTATTGGCTGATGCGATTGAAAAAAATAAAACTTTGAGAGTATTAAATGTGGAGACCAATTTCATAAGTCCTGCCGTAATTGTAAGATTAGTAAAGGCGCTTTTACAAGCTAAACGCATTGAAGAGTTTCGAGCTACAAATCAGGTATACATTGATAATTACATTACTTAAACTTGGCAATTGTTTATGTATTGACTTTATTTGTGTGATTGCTTCAACATTTTAGAGATCATCTGTGCTGGGTAATAAAATTGAAATGGAGATAACTGACTTGGTGGAAAAGAATACATCACTGTTGAGATTAGGTTTACATTTGGAATACAATGATGCTCGACACAGAATTGCAAATCATTTGCAACGTAACATTGATAGGAGTAAGTACACAATATGATTATATCTGTAACCATGGATCAATATTTAATACCGATCGGTACCTACTATCGGATTTTCACAGAAAAGCAAAAAAAAAAAATTACAGATTTCGATGAGTTTTAAGGAATTTGTTGCGAAATCTTATTTTGATTTTATCAGAAATGTTAGCATCCGATATATTCTAAATGTGAATAGTAAACCTGGAAATTTAAAATCAATCGAATGCCAATATTAAACTGTTGATTCTGCTCATTATTAGGTGAAGGTGCTGAGCACAGACAAGGTACAGCGCAGCATAAAGATAAAACCGTCAACGGTGCTGCACAATTGTTGACAAAATTGTCTTCTGCATCAACGTCAATGACTTCAAGCAAATTGGATGAGGCTCATAAAATTTAGAGTCTCTCAATTTGTTTGTTCATTTTAAATAATATTAATTTCTTTTCAAAATTTTTGATTACACTGTAAATATTCATATGCGATTTGGACAGTGTAATCGATTAAATGATTTTTCTGGTTTAAAACATATTATTCAAAATTCAATTCGAAATGAGTACTACTTCTACTCTAAGAATTCTTGATTTCCTGTTTGGCAGGTAATACGTAAACCTAAAATTTGTTACCAGGCAAATAACGTTTTACTTCTTAACTTGTTGACTCACAAAGTTCAGTGTGTTCCTTCGTATCCCTATTTATATAGTTATCTGATGTTGAGGAGTTCTTGTTTATTTAATTGTGTTGGATTCCTCGTTTCTGTTATGAAATAACTATTACCAAACTCTGTTTGATTTTACTGAACATTCGTAAAAAAACAATATTGGGAGTGTCAATGAATAGAATGACAATAATAATTAGTTACATGTAAGGCAATAATGTACACATTTGAAAGATCCTGGTCAAGGATGATATTTGTGTACAGGAAACCGTCATATAAATGAATTAAATCAAAAACGAACCAATTTAACGTTATTTTATTGGTTGTTCGTAATTGAATTTGGCTTATGTCCAATTATTTTTATTAAAGTAATTTTCTGTAGCGTGAAAGAACGTGAAAATATATTTAGGATTTAAATTATTCTTCTTATTTTTTTTTCTTTCTTTCACATAAGTCTCTTATTTTGATATATCTTTATACACGCGTTTAACTATTTATTGGCAAGCGAATCTTCCCCAATAATATACTATACTTTATTTTATTTGTCTGTTTCATATGTTTTTAAGACAGTTTCGGTTGATAATTTGTTTTGGTATGATCCGTTATACAGATTTAATGTGCGCAAATCTTGTGTATGTAAAAAAAAAACAAAATAAAATAAAATAAAACTAACATCAAAAATAAAATAGTAAAGAGGAAAAAAATATATATTTTGTCTAAATACTCAAATAAGTTTAGCTAAATTTCATTATGTGAATTTCTCATTTCGTTGAGAATATTCACGAGAAACGACTCAATCACATAATTCTTAAAAGTCGTATGACCCAGTTATTCATTAAAATTAAATATCAATCTATTCAATTCCCTCCTATCGTAGTGATTGTCTTATTAATTTGACTCTGAATGGACTCAGTTAAATTCAATTTGAAAAAAATTTCCACATTTCAATTTTGCTTTGAATTATCCCTCTAATTAATGTTTACATTTCCCCGTTGATTCGTTTTTTTAACCTTTATGTATACCGTTACTAAATACAATGCATATAATTATAATCTAATCTTATTTTCAATGTTCGAACATTTTGTCTTATATTTTGTTTTATGTTTCTTTAAAAATTTTTTATTTGTTTTGTTGCTAAAAAAAAAACAAACAAACAAACAAAACAATACCTGGAATATTGAAAAAAAAAAACTTAAAAAAGTTGTACGAGTGAAAAAAATAAAACCAAATTTACCCAAATTGAATATAATTGCTGCAAATGAAGAAATTGATCCTAGTACAGTAGTAAAACGAAGACGTCCTACTGAATCACCATTCTTAACACCGACCCCATCTCCATCGCCGAGTCCATCTCCAGTACCACCGAATGATGATATTGAAACGGAATTTGATCCGGATAATGTTGTGATACGGGGTAGTCCCAGTGACACGGGCGATGAACCGGACGACGAGATCCAGAATTAAATCGTCTAATTTAGTTCTCAGCAAATAGAATTTCACATTTCTGTTATAAAAAATTGAATTCACATTATAGAAAATATTCTGTACGCTTTCTCGTTCTTCTGTTAATCTTTTCATCCATGATGCCATATTACTTGTGAGTCAACTATCATCAAATACATTTGTTTTATGTACTATTGTTCCTTGTTGAATAGTTAATCAATGTTCATTCACGGAAATGCATTCTAAATAACCACCACAATAAAATAATGAAGGAGTGATGATGGTTTTCCATTGTGAACCAAATTTGAAAATCTCCTTGTTATTCACTCATTTTTGTCATAATCTCTCATCAAACTCAGCTGAATTTATTTAACTTAAATGTTTTATTTTTTAATTTACATATTTAATTAAAACTGATTCTGTTGTAATTTTATCTGCTTCGTCAACTGATCTTATGTTGTTGTGATAAAACCAAAACTGAAGAAAAATCTACTAGGACTGAATTAAAATTCTGATTAATTGATTTACAACTCTATTTACATGTGCAATACTGCCATTTACAATTGACTTACCCAATTATAATTTTGTTGAATTTTATTTACCACCAATCTTGTGATAATCAATGAAAGAAATTATTATTAATTCTGTTTTAATTAGAGTTAGATGAATATCATTGCTGTTTTGTTAAGTTTTATTTTTTTTTTTATTCTTGTTACTTTCTCTTCAATTACTCATAACACATGATTACAAAGTACACGAATATAACTAAAGAACATGATGAAGTCCTTACGTGTATTGTAGCAAATAATCGTATCATTTATTCTTGTTAATTCAACGGTTCAGTTTAAAAACTTGTTCAATAGTTTTTTAAGTAAAAATCATTATTTTTTAATTTTGATTATTGTACCAGATGAACAACGATTAAACAATTTACGTACAACTAATTATAATTTTTATAATACATGGCAATCAAAGTGTTTACTAAATACACAATGCATACAGCTTCAATTATCACACACATGCTAATTTACAAAAATTAAATTTTTATAATTCCAGTACGAAAAGATCTTGATTTGCGTCTACAATTCAGATTTTTTAATAAATTACATAGAAAAGGGACTATGATAAAATGAGATGTGTTTTATATGAAAGGTATATTCAATATTAGATAAAAAAAAAAAAAAGAAAGATGCTTTTGATGATGAATTTGCTAATGGATTAGATTTTCTTTCTGCTTCTAACTATTCTAACATCAGTTTATATATAAACATTTCATTATTATGAATATATTCGATATGAGTATTGTTTTTGTAAGTTTCATTTATTATTTGTAATATAAAAATTATTGAATAGTGAAAAAAAAAAAGTTAATACTGATTGAATACTGAATTTGTGGAATTAAAATAATGAATTGATGTAGCATTGGACATGCCCTTTATGTGAACGCGATATTTTGTGTCTTATTCTTTTTAGTATCAGTCAAACGGCGGGTTGATTATAAATGCATGATTGAATTTTTAAATTAATTTGAATATTTCGTGATCGGAAAACATGAATTATAATTTTTTTTTTTGTGAAAAGCTTTAACTTTTATAGCTGAGATATAGACATTGAATTAATAAATGAATAATAAAAATGTAAAATGAATCAGGATTAAAATGAAATGAAAATAATATAAAGATAAGAATCGATATAGAATATTGGCTTGTTGAAAGCTAACGCTTTTATTATTAAAAAATGAATTGCAGGCGAGCAGTTTGGTAGGTGATTACTGTAAATTGTATAAATCTTATTAAAATGAATGAACAAGAATCTTAAAGTTTTTCTCGTTTGCATAAATAACCTATCAAAAAAAAAAAAAACAGTAAATTATTCGTTCATAGTTTACTGTGAACTTCAGTTCATTGTATCTTGTTAATTTGTTTTTCAAAATGAGTTTATTTTTTTCTGTTAAACATCGTTACTCTAATCTTAGAATAAATGAAGTTGTCAAAAGTCAAAGACTTGAGGTTGAGGACTTTAAATCTTTTTTTTTTGTTTTGTATACAGGACAGGACTACATAATACACTATAAAAACACTAAAACAATTCAATGACAATGAAACTAAACAAATGAATTAAATCAATATCAGAGTGTTGGTTGGAAATTTTAATGAAAATGCAATGAGACTAAAATGAAAATTTCAATTTTTCAATAATCCAATTGCATGTAAATCTTAGCTTACCATAATAATTATTTTTTAATTAATTAATCAATCGATTGATTAATTCATTTAACATGCGATTTTACGTTTTTTTGGTTTTCTTTTATTTATATACATTAACTCTTATAATTAGCAATTGATACGTGATTGACAATACAATTTTGTCTTTTTATTTTTATTTCTTCTCTCTCATTTCTTTCCTAGGATGTTCTTTACCTACTTTAATGTATTCACAACGGACTTAATTAAATTTTAGTTAATTTATAATTTAAATATGTAATGAATTACACAAATTTTAAACGTATGGTAGATATACATATAAAAAAATACAGGCAACTCCAAATATAACGTTGATAAATAACTTCAAGTAAATATCCAAATCTTTATCGTTCTTATTATATTCTTAGAGTTTTCTGTTTATTTTATTTGATACAAAAATAACCGTTGATTTGTTATTCTCGCGCTTCTTAATATTCTACTAACAATCTAATTTCCATTAATTACCTGTAAATTTTGTATTGTTTTCACGTACCTTGAATATGCGCCATTAAAATTAATTGATTAACGAATGATAAATGATTGTGTTTCTTAGTTGACTCTGTGTTTAGGACAACAGCTGCATATTTTCCAAAAATGTTTTTTTTCTTCTCTCTTATGTGTTATGCTGTATTCATTATACCATGGTTAATCATCAATTGCTGTTTAATTAATTCGTTAACGCTCAACAGAAAGCGCAATAGCCAATTAAATTGGTTATTCCCAAATGTTGTTTGTGGAAATATTATGAATCCTCAAGTAAAAATGATGAAACTTGTATTATGGCTAATGCATAAAAAGAAAATGCTTTTTTACCCTATCCGCTCTTCATATAAAATGGAGAATAAGAACAACTAATCGATAAAAACAATATTTGTGAATGCGAGAATTGAATTTTGTTGTGTTTAGCCAGAGGGTATACATAATTCCATTAAGTTTTAATATTGATTTTCATTAACCAGTCGCAGCTCTTCCTTAATGTGATTTTAATATAAATGTTTTACTGTTATTTCTAACATTAAAAATACCTTTTATTATCAAATGGTATAGCATTAATTGTATTTTCCTATTTGTTTTTCTTTTTTTTTTCCAATTATTTTTACAGTACGCCAAAACCGACTAAGCCAACGAAAATAAAGTGACATCAGTTGTGTAAAAATAAATTTTTAAAAAGAGAAAAAAAAAATATTAAAGAATGCCATTATCAACATTTGATTTTAATAAAAACCTTAGAAATATAAATGATTCACAAGAAAATTAAAAAAAAAAAAAATAAGAAAAATCGACATACCGAAAATGCACGTCAATATTTGAAGGAATCGTATGTACCAATAATTATATTCCTTAGCAAATTTAAATATTAATCAATTGCAAATATTTAATTATTTATGCACATTGAGCTTTATTATTTGTAATCAATTTGGTGATGGTTGCTTCTTGATTATATTCACACAATTATTAATCACTGTACAAACAAATTTATAATTGCAATTACATACAACATTCATTTTTATTATTAATTATATATCAGTTGATTACAATTTGTATTTACTTTCTATTCCACTTGATTTTATTTATAAAAAATTTAAAGTAATTAATTGGTACTTGACTGTTATTATCTATTGGGCTTTATTTTTTGGGTTGGGTTTTTGTTAAATATTAATTATCAATTTTATTTATTCGTGGGGTTGTTTTATTTATCAGTGACACTGTACGAGTGTCCAGTAATTATGGGAACAGTATGAAAATTTTTAATTTGATTTATTTATAAATTTTAATCAAAATTAAAAATTTTTGCTTATTTGTTGATAATTAGGTTTGGTGTAAACGATTAAAAAATGTATTTATTGCGTAATTTCAAATTATTATTGTTTAATTATTTACTTTGTGTTCTGGTAGATACATTTATGAGTTGAAAATTTACGTAAATTATTTTAATACTTAAATTCAGTATAAATAAATGGCTTTTATCATTTTCATATTTTGCACTGACAAGAAACTGTAGAGACAACAAAAGAAAAAAAAAGGCAAAAAAATAACTGATGTAATTTATTTTGGTGTTTGTTAGAAGTGGTCTCATAATTTAATTACTTTATTTTTTGTAATTTTATTAATTATTATGTATTTTTATATCTTTTTTGCGTTCATTTTTGTTTTATTCATTATATTTTAATTGTATTCATATTAATTTAAGAAAACAATCAAAGCAAAGCTAATGGGTGGTGCTGGCACTGTAAATTTATTTATAAAATATTCAGTTGAATTAATTTATTCCGTTTAACATATTTCCAGGTGTTCGCCAATATCGTGTTGGTCATTTTCAGCGTAACTGCACTGTTGGATTTTTGTGAACAACAATGGAAAAGCAGATGTCACGTATATGAAACCACACCAGAAGAAAGTAAACAACAATTCAAATCGATTTTTGGCATTAACACAAAATTTAACAACAACCATCTGTAGAATAATTATTATTTTTCGTTTTACTTATCTGTTGCTGAATGCTTATGGTTAATTGGGACAGGAATAGTGAATTGTATGAATATCAAATTCTTGTCGCCCATTTCCATTAAACTTCTTTAATACGAAATTAGATTTTAATCAATACAACGGTGATACATGGCTTGGATTAAAACATAAAATGGAAAAAAAAAAAAACCACAACAAATATTTTAGATTATTTATTTCACTTTATTAATTGTATATCACAACGTAGATGAAAGATTTATTATTATTTGTTCTTGTATATCCTAATTTAATGAAATTGAATGTTACACGGTCTTTAATGAAAAATTAAGAACACACAGTCCTTTTGTTTTACCACTTAAGGTATTTAATTAGAAAAGACTAATCAAAACATTTAAGTTAAAAATAATTAATTGTCATTAAGAATGAAACCAATTCAATTTGCATGAAGTTTAAGTGGTAACTCTTTTATTGTTTATTATTTTATTATAATTTTGAATTTTTAATTTAATTGTACTATAGTTTTCCGTTAAACTTCTGTCAAATAGATAATAATCTGTATATAATTGAAAGAAAAAATGAAAGTAAAATCATGTTTGCTAAATAGGAAGAATTATTTTTTTTTTTGTATTGTAGTTTTAGAATTTAATGATGATAAATCAAAGTGTTTTTAATATATTTTTGGTGTAGCTGAACAACATGACAAGATTTTAAAGATCCTATGAAATTTCATACACATTTTAATTGCTTATTATTTTAAAACAAATTTTTTTTTTTATTTATGAATCTTTGGAACAAGTTCATATTATTTTATAATTCTTTTTTGTCATTGTGATATGTAGAAATGAACGTAAAAAGAAAATATTTAAAAAAAATAAAATTTCTTAATTTCGGCTTCAATGAAAATATGTTCAATCCATCTTGTTAGGATTTAAACAACAAAAAAAAAATTAATTAATTTTTATGTTTAGTGACACTATTAGCATTAAGAAATAAGAAATTCATTTTTTGGTAGACGAACGAAACAAATGTTATATTAATCAAATGGATTAATTTATTTAATTGTAAGTGAAAAAGTTTAACTTTTCTTTTTTTTTCATTTTCATTTTATAAGTTTTATTTTCTTTGGACATGATAATATGTAATGGTCCATAATTTAGAATATTTATGAACTTCATAATTTGTATATCACCATTTTTAATTATTTTTACTATCTAGCCATTGCAATATTGCTATTTAATTACAAATGAATTGATATTAAAATGAAATAAGTGAAACAACCAATATGCTATCATAAAATCATGAGATAAAAAGTAATTCGTAAATTATGTATAAAAATAATTGCTTTAATGGAGATTAGTAATTCAATAAGGAGAATTAAAATATAATTATGAAGAAAAATAATTTAGTGTTTCAAATGAATCATTATATTGATTTTCATCCATTGACAATTCTTCATCTGTACACAATTTTGACTGAACATCCAATGAGGCAAGATATTGTTTCGATGATCTGGGTACTCATTGAATTAGATTTTTGGTAAAAAAAAAAAAAATGAAACGAGATTAAAATCACAATTTAAAATCAATTAACAAGATCATAATGCAGAAGATCCGATTGTAATCTACTGATATCCAAATAGAATTTTTATATAAAACGAAGAAAAAAAAAATCCCTAAAATTCATATTATGATTACCCATGTCTATTTGATAACAATTTAGAACCACTTAATGGGATATGCCAATTAGGGGAATACTGATTAAATAGACCTCTTGTACCTGATCGAAATGGCAAAATGTAATTCATTCTAAAATAATAAAATTTCGGCATATTGAATATCATTGAACCATGTAAATAAACGATTTCCAACCCTCTAGCTAATGCGGGTCAAATACCACATCGATTGACAAGCAATACGTCTGGTTTTGTCTTGTCAATTCAATTTACTTAGCTAAACCATTATATTGGGATAAAAAGTAATTGAAATTAATTTCATGTTGGCTTAAATAACAATAAAATATTGTAATTTATTATAAGATTTACTTTAAAATTTGTATCTTAAAATATCAACCATTGTATTCATTCCTTAAACAGGCATTCTTTCCATTTCAAGTCAATTGAATTTTCTAACGTTTTTCATTTTATGTTTGTTACTTCATTAACTCCCGTTGCATATTATTACGGTGTTTTAATTAAGGTGGTTGGCATTCTATCAGCCGCCTCCGGGATTTTCCGGTTGTCTTACCATTTGTTGCACTAAATTCAGAGATATGAATGTAATAACATTGGTGTATATATTCAAATGAATATTCTATTTGATTGCTTTAGAATCTTAAACAAAATCAGAAAATGAAAAAGAAATATCCGAATTGCGCACATAAAGAATGTCGACAGATACGCAATTTCATCCTCCGGAACTGACAAATCAAAATCTCTTTTTACATTCAAATAATATTATAATATTACAACCTAAACTGTTTCCAGTATGTTTCATATTTACACCTTAAGGCAATAGGATGATTCGATTCCCCTGAGGGATGTCTTGTATTAAAAATACAAAACAAAAAATACAAAATTTGAATAGTTTTTTTTCTTCATTTCAGCAATTCTGTTGCAATAAACGGAAGTTAATGTTGGTTGGCTTACGCTTCTCATTCCCTTTTGTAGTGCCTAAGAGATATACCAACACCCGATTTTGAGGTGGGATCTCTGATTTTTTTTTTTTTTTTAATTTTTGGTGGCACAAAGCCTATGCAAAGCGTCTAGAATATTTCCACTTGAATTCAAACTGCCGGAAACCATTTAATCTGAACGAATTTTGTTTAACAATCGTGAGTTTTCTTGTGGATGTTGAAACAATGTGACAGAAGGTCTAAGTTAGTGTTCACATAATTATCTCCACCCTGGAGTCTAGTGACTGTATATTATGTAACACGATTAATTTGTTGTCAACGGAACTCTTTTATGTTTTTACGAATAATTTAGTTACTCTTTGGTTTTGCCTTTCAGCATTTTAAACTAAATATTTTTTGGTCGGTGAGTAGATGATAAATAGAAAAACAGTAAAAGTTTTCTAATTAAAATGTCATATAATTAGGCCAACAGTATAGAAATAGCCATTATAAACTGTATGTAATTAAATGGACATGTTAACTATGGTACCATTAACAACAATATCATTATCGATTGTTCAACAAAAACTGAATGCCGCAACGCAAACAAAAATAGTTTATAAAGGATTTTCTATCACAATGTCATTCTCACCTCTTTCATTCAGTGGAAATAGTGCGATATTGATTCCGATTTTTTTTCATTTGGCTTTTAAAACTCAACGGCACCGGTTACAATTTCTAATAAATTTCCTCAATCAATTCCTTGATATCTGTTTTGTACATTAGAATTATTATTTTCATCTTCATACAGAATTGTAGAATAGAACATCGTCCTAAGTCCAATCACAGCGTTAAGATAAAGATTAAATGATTCCAGTTCCTTTTTTTGGGATTGTAATAACAAATTTTATGGGAAATGAAACGGGTGACTGTCATCGACCCAGTGAAATTGGCGACGTCGCGGCGCTCAATGGTTTTCAATGAAATTATTGATTTAGTTTATGTGTATGAGGGGGTAGTTCTGGTAGCGGTGAAATCTATATCGGGTAATTCAAGTTGTTCAACTCATTGGTTTATGAAGAACAACGAAATTTTTATATACAACTTTTTTTTAGCTACCCACCAAGACCAGAATCAAGATCAATTTAACTTGATATTTTTCATGTATCACTTTTATTCTTTGGTATGTATATGATTGTTACATGGCTACAAAGTAGTCATCACCATATGGATAAAAGCCTTGTGCCTTATTGTATACGTTTTTATCGAAAGAATTAGTTTAGATAAGAGTGAAATCATACCTTTTCTGTTTTTTTTTTTATTTTGCTATTCAACTATTTAGGTCGCCAATAAGATTCATAGTTATTACATTTCGACGTCACTAGCCTGACGGTCTTGTTATGCCTTACATGGTCTTTTACACTGTTTGGTAATAACGAAAAGAATAATATGAATGGAATAAATATATTGCCCCATATAATTTAATGTATAAAATGATTAATTCATTCCGTTTTTATATGAAGAAAATTCACTTGACTGTTTTTCCGCTATAACACGGTAGTGAATTACTAACACATACACATGACATGAACGAATATTAACAATAAAAATCCATCTCTTGATCTTTCATATTTTTACCGTGCAATTTTTATTGAACTTCAACATTTTCATCTGAACAAGTGTGAGGGTATTGCTCATAAAACATAAATCCTTCTATTATAATACTTTTAAGATACGACATAACGGATAGATATTATGAATGGGATTAGAGGCGTGTTAAAGAAATCGAAAACTTCTCAAAATAGATAAACTGGACCATCGAGAGTTATCCAAAAAGAGAAAATATATATTTAACAGAAGCATTATAATAACAACTTGATAAAACATCTGATTCCTTATTTAATCTTTTCTAACTCATGCTCTGATATAATCATACTTATTGATCGTTTTATCAGAAACTAGAAAACCATAAAATTACCTTCAAGTACTTTACATCCATATGTGATTATATAAATATGTCAGATGAATTAAAAGAATATTCGATTTGGAATTTACCAAAATGGGTAACTCGTTCGTGTATATAAAACGTTGGTCTGCGTTGCTTTCACAACGGAAATTCATCAAGGATCTCTCCAAATTGAATTCAAGTTCCGACAGTTTTACTGTGTCACTAGCGGGCATTCAATGAAACAAAAGTTTTTTGTTCTCTTCACCTTTTTTGTTATATGGGAGTTTGGTTGATAAACGGTTTATGTACTTTAAAATATCAACGAGTTGAAGAAAATTGAATTTTGTCCTTTTCATTTGTCTCGGTTGGAAAAGTTCGTTTATTTTTTTCTTTTTAATGTGGGGACCCATAAGCAAGAAAAAAAGTTTTAGTTGTTAGTTTTCATTTAATTTAACTGATCAATAGATGTGATGCGAAATTAATTTGAGAATATTTAAACTAATTTGCGGTTTCAATATAATACGACAACCATAATTTAGTCACACTTGTTCACACAGATAATAATATTCCATAACAGAGGACACATTCACCATGGAACCAATTTCAACGTCTTTCATTAAATCGACCCAAAATTCACGTATATGAATACTCGTACTTCGAACGTAGTAAGAATTATCAAAACAAAATTTGTAGTTTGTGGATGCTTTTGAAATTATGGTAACAGAACTTATGAGCAAAACTATTCTGATAATGTGAAAAGAAAACTTTTGCCTTAATTTAATATAATCCAAAGGTAACGACTTATTTTTATGCTACATTTTCACAGAAAATGAAAAATGGGAAAATGCTAACAGGTGATTTATGTTTCGCAACAAATAATGATGAGTCTTAACAAATATTCATCAGAGTATATCCATTCGTATTTATATTTCTGTTATGATATCAAGCACAATATTTCTTCAATTCAGTTTATAATGAATTTAGAATATTTAGTAAATGCTAAAACTGTTTTAAATACTGAGCGATTGAAACGCAGGCGCATGCTGGATGCAGAGTTGCATAAAGTGCGTCAATAGTCAAGGCAAAATACGATATTGAAATTGATTTAAAATCATGAATGGAAAATGTTGAAGCTTTAAATCACCGAAGAGCTTTATATTTATTCACTTATAGTGTCAACTTGAAATTTAATTTAAAGACTAAAATATGAAAAATCATAATTGGAGAGTTATAATTAAATAAAGATTACATTAAATAACAAAAATCGACGATGTAATTATGTAAAACGTTCAAAGGAACTGAAGATATTTGCTTGAAATTTTACATTTAGTTAACTCGCTCTCTGTTATAAGCTACCAATCATGAATTCCCCTTCATTTAAAAGTAGAGGTAGTCATCCGTAACTTAGATTGAGCCGAGTAAAAGTTAAACGTTCAATGTTTGTGAGGTCGCGTTTGTGTAATTTTACCATCAGTTCAACTTCAGTCGTCGTACCATTAAGTAACAATCAAAAGAAATTGTTGCGTGTTTGTGGAAATAGGAAAATCCACTTTTCCTATATTTTCCAGTAAGGAAATCAAAATAATCGTTTTGTGTCAAATCGTTGGATTTTTATTCTACATTCAGCCAGCAATTCATTATTCTTAATGCTCTGCTACAGTGTTACTAAGTGAATGGAATAATCAAAGAGTTGAATGTAACTCTTGCATTTAGTGTGAAGTTATTGATTTCGATAATCAGTTTATTAGTGAAAGAAAATTAAACAGAAAACATAAATTAAGTGACTCCTATTTTATTTAAGTGTTTGGCGATAAAAATGGAAATGTCGATTAAATTCACAGTGTTCCTAATTTTAGTTGGTCATGTAATAGCGAAAAGAGCACCACTTCAATCATTGTTGGATAAAATACGTGATGATACTGATCTGTCGCAGGTAATCCAAATAAGATAAATAAAAACTGAATTTTCTTAACCGAAAATAATAAATTGCGATCAGTGATATTGAAGAGTTTGTTATTATTTAACGAAAGTTTTAATTGTTTTGTTATAAATTGTGAATAATGTGTTTAAAGTAAATTCTAAAGTGGGTGAGGCCACTACTTAGTCATGGAAGATGTTGGCAACGGCCCAGTAATAACTCTTCAAATGACCATACCATTGAGTCACTTTATTTTTAATGGCATATTGGTGGCATTTCTAGAAGTTTAAGTTAATTAATCCAAATTTTAATTATAATTTTATTAATCGAATTTGTTATTTTCATTTCGGAAAGTTTTTGTAAACAATTTTATTTATACAGTTTGCATCGTGTCAAATGGTAACCAAATCGTATACATTTGAAACATAATATTCTAAACAAATTAAATCAACTACAAATACATCATTTATGATTGTATTTCTTTAATAACAATTTCTACTGTATCCATAATAAAATGGAATACATTCAACCGCACGATCATTCGGTTTAGTTTGAAACAACCTGTTTTACTAATGTGATGAGTTTGATTCGAATTAATGAGAATTAAAACAGTTTTTGTTGACGAATACTGCAAAGTGAATTTAAATTCAATTGCAGGACTAAAACTTTAGATCATTGGACAAATTGGGTTTCATTAGAAAATTGAATTCCTTCCTACATTGATAGAATATCTTATAGGAATAGCTTTAACTCAAGTCAATTGAATTTATTAGTACGCGATGGCGGCGATCGTAGTCTCAATATGTGTACACAAAATACATGTAACATGTGTATTCAGTTGGTGGTAGCTTATTAATATATTAAAAACCGGTCTCACCTTAATTCAGCCGATATAAAACAACGGATTTGACTTAATATAAAACTTCCTTCTGGCAATGAGATCGAACATGGAATTTGTTACTTTACAGGATTCCATATTGACTGCAAAAACAATATTAAATCATTGCAAATATAAAATGAAATATGCACTGATCTGTTTAACATAATGATATTGTTGTTTATTGATAGTAAAAATAACAGTCCCTATTAGATCAATGGAATTTCATTAACAAAAATCAAAACATTGTCAGCTTATAACAATAGGATAACGAGCGGCTCTTTACTTTTATGACAATCGGAATAAAAAAATATCAACGAGAGGTCCCTTTTAGTTATGATACATTATTTAGTAATTTTGATATGGATCTGATTTCGGTTGTATTGTGATGAACCACATGACTGCGCTTGATCTAGTTATCATGGATTTATGTATGTGAAATAATGTCATTTTATTTATGTAAGTTAATATAGTACAACAAGACTATTGAAAGAAGAATCCCCTTGTCAGTTACGATGGGAAAGACCAATCGCATGGAGTGCAGACAAACGCATGTCGTTAGACGGATACGCAACACTCGTTCAAAAATACTCGATGGATTACAGTCAATTGAATACAGTGCATAATTGATCAATCCATAAATAAACAAAGTTGATAAAAATAACATTGGAATTTGAATTTATATTTTGTGAATCGTATGTTTTAATATCCCTAAAGTAATAGGAAACATTTCTATTCTTAAAATGTTTGGCATTTAAAAGGGACTCAAGTTTTTGTTACTTCACAATTTTCATTCATTTTCCTTTTTTTTTATATTAAAAGGGACGGTTGATAACAATCACGCATTGAGAATTACATTCAATAATGTTTGGCTTATCACTCTAAAGAATTTACAATTCCGTTATGAAGATTTTCTAGATACGATGGTAAGGACATCATAAAGCATAAAGTCATGGTAGTAAATGACTTTTTGTCAAGCAATTTGTGATTTTTATTCCTGTTTTCTATCATTTGATTGCAACGTAATCTCATCACCCTTGAAAAAAAGAAAATTGATCCATAATTTGTGTGAAATTTCACAGAGTGAAATAAATCTCTATTAGTTAAATCGGATTGAGTTGTTCCACGCAAAGGGATTCAGATAAAAATTTAGTTGTCGTCTTTTGGCTTCCTATTTGGCAAATAACCTCACGTACCATATTTTCTAGATGAGAATAAACAAATGCTATACTGACTTTCAATGCGTACAAGTGATTATGTGATTACTTGCGAATAAATTCATTCCATCTTTATTTGCAACTCATTTTGCTGAAACAAGATGAAAATACTAAAACATCGAATCAGAATAATGAAAGGAAACTGAGTGTCTTAAAAAAAAAATTGTTTTTGATTAAATTAAACAACTAATCGAATTATCAAACAGTTTGTTATAGAATGACTAAACGTATATTATATGTAAGCCAACATAAGAGTTGACTTTTTTGCTAACGGGTGCATTTTCTTCTCTAGCACAAATTAAAAACGGAAACGAAATTATTACTTAACACATTGATGTTTTAAGTAACAAAGTGTATCTTGTGCTCAATAAAAATTTATCTTTTGGAATTTATTTAAGTGTTAAATTAATGTAATACTGCACGATTGTTTGAAAATTAAATGGGGGACAAATATTCTAAGAAAAGGGAAGACGAAAACATAATTATCTTAGGAATATCTTCTTTTGTCATTTGATTCGAACAAAAAAGTTATGAAGGCATACACACTTGAAATAATATTTATAAAATTAAATTGAAAATATTCTGTTGATACATAGAATAACTTCGTTAGAAAGTGTGGGTTTCTTAGACTGCTCAATTAATTTAATCAATTAAAGTAAATGAGTTTGAGAATATTTAGTTGGTTTTGTAACGCATTCTTAAACTGAGGGTAGTAAGACTAAATCAACTTTAATTAGAATTCTTTTTTTTTCACTCTCGTTTGGCGGAATATGTATGTGTTTAACACTTAAAGAGATTTTGTCTTTTATTTTTTGTTTCATATCTCATTGCCATTCTATATTGACTTGATTTTAATGGAGTTCAAGGAGCTCTCAGCATCCATTTAATAATTCATTCAATTCAATGAGTAATATTCGGTTTTGGTTTCTTTTAAAAAATTTTCATTCATCGTATGCTTGATAAATTGCGAAATTTTAAAAGAGAATATGCAAATCAGTTTTTTAAAGAAAGAATTATAAATAAGCTTATGGATTATTTATGGTCTGCCTTCAATAAAAGGAAAATAACAGTTCACCAGAAAAGGAGAGAATTCAGTTAGGTTTTTCATTTCTTCTGATGACCCAAAAATCAAGTGTTTCGTAATCAATGCAGTTGATTTTCGCCATTCTATATAATTCCCAGATGTTAAAGTTAGTAGTTGAATTCACTAGGTAATAGGAAATCGATATTTGCTCTAGAAAAACCGTTTTTTATTTTATTTGATATACAGCAGAAATATTGTACGAGTATGTGATAAGAAGTACGTAAATGTGCCCTCGATTCAGTCGGGAAAATTACATTCATAATATCTCTCTCTTTTGCACATCGCGTAGAGAGCCAAGGTCAGTGGAAAATATTCTGCATTGCAGTTTTCCCTGAAATTGCACACAGTTCCATTCCATGAAGATTACATAAAGTCCACCAGCATAGTTTCATTTGGTTACATTATATTCCATTTAGGTAATTTGATATCATTTCAGAATCAATGGAATGGTATGGTAAATTAATTACACGTAAATTATGGTGAAATCATAATCATTGGGTTAACTAAATCATAGTTTACTTTAAATTTGAGACAATAAGTTAAAACCAATTGTCAATTATTAAAGCAATTTTATTCATTATAATTGGACTAATTAATAAACACAAGTGTCTTCTTGTTGAAGTCGAGCACTCTGAAGTAGACTAATTAATATAGAAATATTTGGAATATTCTTTGCCAACCCTATTACAAGTATGTAACAATAAGTGGTTGCATATGACATTTAAATGGGTCATTTTTCTATGAGTGGTTACTCTTATCCCTTCAGGTTCTGTGGTTGAATATTAATTGATGGTTTTCCTTATTTTTGACCCAACGGCGTGTGGTCGATTCTTGGGGTTACATTTCTATGCAATTCATTCAAACATAAAAGAATACTTCGTATAAAAAATCATAAAAGAAACCATTAGTCGAACGTTAACAGGAAAATCAATAGTTTGATACCATATTGGACGGATGGTTGGATTTTCAATGCAAACGTTCACAATTAGCGGCTTACAATGGCAGAATGATATTCTATTTACAGTATTATATAATGCAGTTTATATATAAAATTCTTTATGTAATCAAAAGAAAAAAGTTGAAAACTTTAATCGTATTGAAATCTAAGTGGCACAGAAATCGATCGTTGAGTAGTATATTGAAAGGTTTCGCTTGACAATATCTTAACTTGGCTAAGAAAAATGAAGCCAAGGAAACAGGAAGTGATTGAACTTGATTTGCACAGCAATCCATTTTGATTCGTCTTCTTATTTTATTGCACATAAATTAAATTGAAATTCCCCTAGAAAATTAAACATTTAGTCCATTTTCTTAGGGACCAATCAGATATCATTCTGCGATAAATAACATCAATGCAAATCTTAATAAGATTTAAATTAATTGTTACTACTAATAGGGATGAGTTACTGTTGAACTGTAAATTTCATCTTAAATTGATTATATGATATCGATTAAAAAGGATTTAAATTGTGTAGAGAAGTAAAAATTCGATTTAAACTAGATAATTTGATTTCATTCCAATGAAACATCTCTTACACGTTCAAATGTTACGTTCCTTTGGATAAAATTCAATTGCTTTCCGATGGGCGAACACTGATAAAGTTCACTATCAACGGTTGATGGCATCCCGCTGTACAATCATAAAATTCAATAATCCTTATATTGAATTCGTCGCTGTTCACTATTCTGAATTAGAGAATACAATTGAATCGGCAAGGTCTTAATATCGTAATCAATAAAATCAAAACTCCTGAAATCAATAGAAAACCATTTCGTTTATTTCTTTTCTTTTTGGTAATATTGAAAATTGTTTGAATCCAGGGGAAATGTTATAGCAATTGCATAAAAACAGTGTAACCGGAACATAAAATCATGGTTCATGCTGTGCTTAAATTGAGATTGAAAATTTCAGTGTTAGTTGAAATTGGAAACAGTAGCTGAAATAACAAATGTGTTTTTCAATGATGATACCTCATACGTAAAATAAAAAAAAAAACCAAACTGTATAAATAAGAAATAAAAAAAGAAGTACCAAATGAAAAGAGTATTGAATCACTTTCAATTTTGGTTCATATCGATAGGGTGGTCCATATCGGTTAAAATGATTTGTGGTCGGTTAGAATATGCAAATAATATTCCCATAAACATAAACTATACAATAGAGGGAACGTTTTATTAGATTTTCGGGGAGAAAAACAAGAATATTATGATTTTCATCGTCGCCTCCATCTCCTGCTAACATAATAATACAATTCTATTTGTTTTTCTATTCAATTTATGTTTTCAACTTCGTTGAATTTATGTTCAGGGGTGCATATCTATTGATAAATATGATAAAATTCCTTTTTTTTCGTTTTTTAATTTGATAAAATTTGATGAGTTTAAAAACATTTTTGAGTTATGAATTATGAGTTTTAATTAAAGTATTGCAATTTAAAAACTAAAACTTTTTTCTATTTTAATAATACAAAATTGTTGAGTGTCTATCCCTATAAAATAAACAAATGTAATGACGTCTTTGTAACCCTCTGATCGGTGACGCTACCACGAAAATTTCTATATTTGGTAGAATTATAGAAATGTAGATTGATGTATAAATATATCCCATTCAGTGTAATATCAAGGCCAAGAAGAGAAAAATTCAATGTTGAGTATTTGCTTTTGCATTGTTTTGTAATTAAATATTTAAAAGGTCAGGATGAAAAATAAAACTCAGTTTCACGCATGAACACTGTTTCGACTTCAAATCTCTTGTGTGATGGTGGTTTTATTAAAAACCTTCAGTTGATGTGAAATACCCACAGCATCCTTTTAATGTGTGTTACTATAAAAACCACTCAAACGCAATTTGAAGTTACAAAAAAAAATCGCGAATTCATATCACTGTTGTCAGGATTTTATATAGAGATTACATTTGCTAATGGATTCACTGGAGATTCACTATTTACTAAAGTTAAAAATTTTCTTTCATCATTTTAGTTCTATGACCTGATTGAACAAAATGCTATAGCAATATCAGCACTGGAACAACGGCCTTTGACCATATTTGCACCAACAAATGCTGCCTTCCAAAAATATCATGGAAATAAAACGCATGTTTTATACCATATGTGTAAGTTTGAAATTTGTCAACACAACTACTTAATCATTAATTAATAAACAAAACGGATTATTCATAACGTACATTATGTTGAATCGTAATAAACAACATTGCGTCATTAATTTTAATTTTTATATTCTAATTGTGAATATGGACATCTCTTTTAGGTACTGTGGCACTGACATTAGATAATCTGGGTCCACAAATTACAACAGATTTTGATGGTAATCCACCTGTGTTTGTGACCAGAAGACGAAAGGATGACCAAGAAAGTATTTGGGTTAATAATGCACTCATTATTAAATCGAGATCTGATGTAAAGATCCATAATGCGAATAATAAACGTCAGGTAGGTACAACCATACATACATAATATTATGATTCTATTCAGTGCAAATGAAGCCATATGAAATAATAGCATACGGTTGAATTGAAATGTGACATTTAAAGAGAAATATGTTAGCAATTATGTAAAATAATGGAATAATGGTAGAATGAAATCATGCAACCGATCAATAAGGACAGTCTGTCTCTCGTCCGTTGTATTACTGTGTTTGTTTCTCGTCTGCTGTGTATACAATAAACATGAATATTAATGTTGGTTGTCTATCCATTGGGTTTACTTGATTACAGATTCTGCATGTGATTGATGATGTACTCACACCTCTAACTGTGAATCAGGCAACACAATTGGACTTTTATAATTTTGATGCATTCCAATTTTTGACTAACTCAGAAGCACTAGAAATTGGCGGTTATCGTACAAGGTAACTTTAATATACGATTAAATAGACTTTTTTTTTATTCTGGTTTATTACATTTAATACATCATTTTTATGTGACCAAACGCAGAACATATCGTCAAAAAGTGATGGCTCATAACAAGGGATCAATTCTACAAGCTGATGGTGGACACACTTTCTTTATACCAATTGATGAGGGATTTAAGGTTGGTTACTATTCATTTTTAGTATCAATCAAATGCTATCGCTTAAATAAATATCGATTTACTCATAATTCAAACAATAAATCGAAACCATTTTTGTATTTTTCTTTTGACTCCTTAAAATACAGTACCATCTTCGTCCTGATTTGATTGATAACAAAGTGATTGATGGCCACGTAATACCTGGTAAAGTTATATTCACTGCATCTGCACCTATTGAAGAGCCATTAGAAACAGCAGCGTTTCACGATAATTTAAAAATCACAGCCAGTTTCTTTGACGTTGGTGAAGGTAGAGCCATAAAACGTAAGTACTAGAAATTTTCAAATTACAAAATAACAAAATTAAAAAAAAAAAAAACAATTCTGAACCGGGGGACTATAAAATAATCCATCGTTTTGTATAACATGTAGACTATGTGAAATCAAACACTTTGATCAGTTCCAGCCAGTATACAACTGGTACTGTGATGGCTGAAATTGTACGGGCCAATATACCAGTAAGAAACGGTGTTGTTCATTTGATAAATCGACCTCTAATTGTTGTTGACACGACACTTAAAGAGTTCTTAAACGTGAGTACATTCAATTAGTATTTCAATTTATAACAAAAGAAAAATAAATATAAAATGCTGTGAATTAGAAACAATTAAATGAGTGCAAGTTTTAGTGACATTAAGACCGAATGTATAAAAATAATTAGCTGAGTGCCATATCAAAGTTAATTAAACCCATAGCCACTATTCGGTTAGTTTGATAATCTGTTAAATTTTCTTTATGGGTAAAAATATTGATTTTCTACATTGTGGGTGAAAAGTGCAGTCTGCAGTGACTGTTATTCATCGACCACTTTAAGATTTATTGCTTTGATACATGAACTCTAACGCTTTAGTTTATTGTATGTGGATACAGACATCGTCTGTCTGCATAGTATACTATTGAATTGGTCTTTGATTCGTTGTTGTGGCCAAATAATTACAAACTATAAGTTATTCGCAATGATAATAAACTAAATCGATTTTAGCAATCACAATTTGCTTAATAGATAAATTATTCTTTTGTGTGTTTAATGGAGTGCGAAATTTCTTAAAATGTTAAATAATAAAGAATAGAATAAACTTGGGGCTTTTAATCCCCCCGCCAATCGCAAGGGTAAATAAACAAAAAAAAAACTTGATTACCTTAGACACGCGAACCACAGAAACCTACAATGACATAAATTGCCTAAAATATTTCGGTATTTTACTTACCGAATATTCCCCACATAACTGGAAAAATAATATTTTTACCCAAAAGTGACGTAGCAAGGAATCCAAAATGTACAGAAAAATAAATAAGAAAATTAAAAGCAAAAAAATCCAACAGCAAATATAGGAAGAATGTTTTATGTGAGGAATGTTACTTAGATAATATAATCGATTTTCTTATTTTTATATTTTTATTTTCTTATAAGTAAAAATGCCTATAAAAAAGTTCGTTATAATTTTTTGTTTATAATCATTAAGCACGCATTTATTATAGGACGAGTATTAAAAGAATCAAAATTGTCACATGCTGCAAATAGTCTATATTACTTAGTAATAAGAATAGAAGCTCTATCGTGTTACAGCACTTGCTTTTACTTTTACCTATTGTTTGGAACCCATAAAATATAATTCAAGAAACCAACATAGAAAAATCTTAAATAGAATATGAATAGATATACTTATTGAATATAATAAAACTCACCCTCTACCTACAGTTCCCATATATTTTATCTTATGCCATATCTGGAATTTAGATGAATTATGAGTTCAATAAATACCAGTAAAACTTTTGCTTTCATTTAGTTAGTAAAATACGATGAAAATATTTGTACGCGAATTACTTACACTACATTACATAACATCAAAAAAAAAAAAAATTACATAAATTTCTCTCATTTTTTTTTGTGATTATTAACCCAAACGATAATAATTTATTGTTGTCTAACAGGATCTTCGACATATATGTATTGATCGTTGAATATACGATAACAAAATAAGGGAATTCATTGTATCTAAATTTAATTTTGAATTTTGTTTGAAGTAAAATTTTAGTATACGAATTTAACTACCTTCCCCCCAAAATAGCATAAAATAGAGCAATTTTGATTATGTAGAAGCATAATGTTCTCCGATATATTTAATAACCATTCAATCAGCATCCTGAATAATACATATTACATATACATCTATATTTAGAATCTCCTAGAGAGTAGATTAATATAATACAATTTATTTATAATTAGTTAGAGAATTTTGCAATTTAAAAAAAAAAGAAGAAGATTATTTACTAATTTATTTATAAAATTTTATTTAAACTTAAGGCTAATTATATACTTACATGTTTGTATGTAAATTTTATACTATTTATAACATATTGTTTTCCATGTTTCATCATGTGGAAATAACTTCATACTCGTACTACATACAGTCTCACAAGGTAATATTCAATATATTTACAATTAATTATCCTTTCATAATTTCTCTCTATACGATATAAATAATTTTCTGTTTCATTTGTTAATTTCTTAATTATTTTATGTTGTTAGAATTTAATTTATGTAAGTCATTTTAGTCTTATTTATTAATAATGATGAACGTGATAGTTTATCAAAACCATAATTCTTTTTATCATTCTATCATCTATTTAATAATTATGTTCCTTATGTTTGATGTGTAATAACCATATTATAATTTTATATTCTCTCTATCTCATTTGATAAATACACACACATTTATACTGAAAATACCCGAAAACGGAAAATATTAACAATCTCATGTTCATTTACCTTTCGTCAAAATCTCATTGTATCCACTAATGATCACATGCGCGATAGTCCAATTTATCTGGAATCTTTTAATGCAAAAATAAATAAAATCTCGTGTTTTATTATTAATTCAAAACTCGTTTGTTTTTTCTGTTATTTTCATTTGAATTGTTAAAAGAAAAACCTTTAGGCCATAAAAGAGCTCATCTTTAGTATTTCATTTTTAACAAGAATAAAAATAAGGGAAATACACCGGTTGATTTGCATTTAGGATATTAGCTCGATGCTCATAGAATATTATTCACCCAATTTTACATGTTTGTTCACATGTTCTTTCAGCCATAATTCCATATCATAATTTTTCTATTCACATGATTAATTTGATGAAAAAATAAATTTTTTACCTCATAATTTCGACTGAAAATGTATTATGATTTACGTAGATGGAATGTCAATAATAATGTGCAGATCTGGCTACCATACATAAATAGAATCATAATTTTATATTCAATAGACATCTTGAAATAACATTACATGAAATTAGAGTGTTAAGAGGAATATTGGTGATTGATATAGAATACCCCTTAACAGAAGAGTTTAATTAGGAGGGTGATATAGTATCGTCCATTGTATTTCCCTTAAAAGTCCTTTTGCGTATCATCAAATTAACTTAACCATAACGATCAGTTACAGAATTACCATTCATTTTAATTCCATCATCTTTACAATCAAAATGCTTTATGCAATAATTGCACTGCATCTAACATTTCAAAATATACGTATCGTTAACAAAATACTAAAAAATAAATCAATAACAATTTTATTTTGATTATTAAAATAATTAAATAGAAAATGACAATAATCTTAAAAGTTTCTAATTGATGTTTCTTTTCCAATTTATTTTCGAATTTAATAATTGGGGTGTCCTGCATCCGCGTCTAATTATTTGTATTCACAATGTGTATTTAACCAATATCAATAAAAACATGGTATATTCAACCTGGTTTCAATCAAAAATACTAAATAATAAATAAAAAAAAATATTCAACCATTTTACTCTGGTCTATGGGGATTAAATACTTTAAACCTCGTTTCATAATCGTAACATAATTAATTACATTATGGTAATCAATTAATTAGTATATGAATGTAAGTACGACTTTTTACAAATTTATTTTTCCTTTTTTAATTTAATTACTCAATGATTTTCTGTTTTAAATTGTTTTTCTTTTATGGTTTTTCTATAATTTCACTATAAAAAATAATAAATTCATTTTAGATTTGTTCCTCTAACTCTTTGTGAAATTCTAACCTGTTTTATTTAGTTTTTTCTTTATTAATTAACCGAAACGTAAACACTCAAAATACTTATGCATCAACAGTATTAAATTAATTTTGTATTTATTTTATTATTCATTTCAACTAAATTAAAAGAATTACTCTGTATAAAATTTACTCAAATGAAATCAAATAATATTAATCAAAATTTAATTTTTACACACGTTTTGGTTAAGAACATAAACAACATTTAATTATGAATAGCTGTACACATTTAACACCAACAAAATTATTAATTAGAAACTGATAAACAGATTCGCTTCTCAGATATTTAAAAAAAAAGAATGGAAAATGTATTAATTAATAGAGAAAAATTGAAAATTCTATCCTAATCAGAAGCAAAGGGCAATCATTTAATTCACTTATTTTGTCACATTATCTGTTTTTTATTTTGTCTATGTAACGCTGTACATACACGAATATTTTTAGCTTAATGCTCTCCCCTCTGCTAATTGTATCATAATATCATAATTAGAGGGAAATTGCTTCACATACATTTTGTTTATTTCCTATACATACATCAGATGTATCCTTTTACGTGTTTGAAATTTTTTGGCTCATCTTAAAATTTTGATGGCATAACATCATTACTTGTCTCATAATATAAATTAATACAACACCCATGGAATCATATTATTTCCCTGTAATTTTAATATGAACAACCATACACTTTCAACGCGCTCAGTGTTTCATCTACTACAAAGAACAAAGTCAATTATAATGCTAAACATTTATTCAGATGTTGGTCTCACATTCAAATTTGAAATTTCGAATGAATCTTAGTAAAAAAGTAAATATAAAAAAACTGTCAAATACTTTAATGTAGAAGTTGATGCTACTAATAACAATGTTTTTATATGACTGCAAGTTGACTATAAAATTTATGGTTTTAATGTTGCTATTTTCATATAAATATTATGAAAATTTATTTGTTATATTAACAAACAAGCAAAAAGGAATACATAATAAGGAAGAAATGGAATAATATTGTAATCTAAGGACTGTCACTGAGTACATCCAATAAAAATGGTTTTTATTTGACACCATGGACTATAAAAAAGAAATCCATTTGTTTATCTTACGGGGGTGTCATACCAAGTAACCATAATAGATCTTTGAAACTAAACGTACTGTATAAAATAGTGAAACGCTAAATTACTGAGACAAGTATTTCTATTTCCCATCCAAATATTGTAATTCTCAGTTTTTATTTTCCTTTAACACTGAATGTATCTAATGTTTAATGTTAAGCCTCTTAATTTCGCTAACGTTTCTCAACGCCATCTTATAGTATAAATATTTTATAATGATTTTCCACAGCACATGTGATTAAGTGATAGCTAATGAAATTTACATGAAGTTAATTAACTGTTAGCTGTCATTTCTGTACCATCATTATGGGATTGGAAAATACATAGTGTGTTAGATATATAAATGTAATTAGGTTTTATTATGCAACATTGATTAATGACTATAATATACACATTGAACATAATCTTTTTCTATGTAAATTGAGTTGAATTTAAACCAAATTGTTAATAGAAATGTAAATGACATCCTTAATGAAATAATGTTTTCACCAAATCAACTGTAAATTTGATTGTGGATGAAAATTTACTTCATAAAATTCAACATTTCACTGCTTTACTTGTTGACTACTCTTTCTGTATTTTGTTTTTTTTTTTCTTTATTTTTCACTTCTGAATCCATGTACAAAATGAATATAGGCTAGTGCTTTTTTTTCTGGCTAAGAAAATGAAAAAGTTTGTTTCAAATTTAACAATCAATTTTCTATTCTTCTAATGAACTGCATAATAATTCTATCAATGTCAATCCACAATGAATGTAATTGTATGAAACACATAAAATTTAATCAAGAATATCGCACAATAGAGACTCTTATAAGAACCATCACATTGTAAAAAGAATTAAGGTAAATTATATCTCAAATACTTTGATTGATTTTATTAACCATCAAATTGTAATTATCGATTTGATGAATAATTATATCAAGTGGATTCATTAATGTGCATTTACACATCAGCATTCAGCATGAATTTAATATCACCAATACCCAAAATTAATCCTGATTTAATCCTATTTAAATCAAATGTTTTTATTATTATGTTTCGTTTTTGTATCGATTAACAATAATGCATTAATTGTAAAACTTCTATCAAAACACAATAAATTAACATGTTACTCTGAATACTTGCCTGTGTAGGACGAAGGATTATTGTCCAGATTCCATGACATCATTGCGGATAATAGTGATATTAGTGATGGTAGTTTTATGGACCGTATTAACCGGATGAGCCAAGATCCCACACAACGGTATACTCTATTTGCTCCAAGTAATGAAGCATGGGCTAGTCCAAATATACGTCACATCTTGGGGTAAGCAACGATAACAGATTAATTTAGCACAATTAATCCATTTGATTAATAGTCAAGTTATTTTGGGATTAATTCAATTAATTCATTTGTTTGCAGCAACAAAACTAAAATGCGCGAAATCCTGAATCTTCATATTGTGTATGGAAAGTTGGATACAGATCAAATCAAACGTGACAATATGAATGGCGTAAGTTGAAAATCATTTCATTTAATCACTGGCGGTTCATAGTCATAACGTTATTTCTTCTTTGGATTTTAGATTACTCACGTGCCCACATTTGCTGATAAAAAGAATTTAATATTCAATGTGCTGCAGTACAAGAATGGAAGCCAACGGTTCACAGTTGAAGGTGGTGGAGTCAATGCTACTATTATCCAACCGAATATTGCTACCCAGAATGGTTATGTGCATATCATAGATCACGTTCTAGGTGTTCCATTCACCACTGTATATGAGAAATTGCGTACCGATCCAATGCTAAAGTAAGAAATTTCATTACGTGAATTACCATCTGTTTTGGTACAGTGTGGTGTGATTCTCAACAGTTTACCTTATTAACTTTGAAATGTTTTCTTTCTTTATTATATCGGTATTGTTTCCAGTACTACTTTCTTCTTAGGCGAACGGACTGAATTTAATGAACAATTAGCACGACGAGATATGCGATTCACCTATTTCGTGGCCAGTAATAAAGCGTGGCGGGATACTGATTTATTATATCCATCGGCATTTAAGAAGATGTTCATGTCAGACTATAAAAATCATGTAAGCCAAGAAACAACTCGTTGAATTAAATTCACTGTATTCATTGTACATTGTTTGTTACAATATTAGGCATTAAATATTTTGGAGAGGCATTTGGTTATAGCGGATGAAGCATTCACAATGACCCGATTATGGGAATTGGCTGGATATAGTGACAACCAAGAATTATCTTTATCAACAATGCGGGATCAATTAAAAATTCGTATCTTCTCAGAAAATAAACGTAAGTTCTTCTATCATTCATAGTTACTTTTATTATTTTTGAATTGAATTCTATTCGTTTATGTTTTGTTTTTTGAATATGAATCACAACAATAGAAACTGTTCTCTTATTTTCGAACAACATAAAAATATTACACAAGAAATTTTTAAGTAATAGTCAAACATTTATCTTATGTATAAGAGGATCCCATCTTATAAAGGTCTTAGTTTAGTTTACATTTTATATGTTTCACTCACCACATTAGACATAATGATCCCAGAATAAAATGCTTCATAGAGATTCATAGCAATTACATTCTCATCTTAGATGAAATACAAAACAGTTCAGTAAAATACCAAAGAAAATTCAGATGTTTTTAATTTTTTTTCTTTTTGGTTTACAACTTGCTTCTGTAAGAACTTTTCCACATGATAATTAGTGACGATAGTTTAAATCCTTTTCAACTAACTATTAATTCAAATTAATAATTTTCTTGCATTGTATTGTTTTTTTGATTAAAAGCTACTTAAGAAAATACTTTTATTTATTTATCCTATAAATTCTGTGCCATTTTATATCAAAAAAACCAAAATATACCTTATTAGAATCATCTGGATATATTGAATATTATAAATCGGGTGAGTCCACATAATTCAACTAGAGTCTCATAATCTAGCAATCATCATTTGAATCAAGATCTTTAGTTTTTTATTTGTTTTTTTAAAACGATTTCTTTTATGTATTTGTCTAACAAATATGTTGCAAACGTTTTATGACTATAATTTAACGTAATTAATATTTATTATCAATTAGAAAAATTATGATTGAATCATAATCATAATTTTAATTGTAATTATTCTTGTATTTTTATTTATTCTGCACATAATCTGAAACGAAATATGTAAATTTATATGCATGGTCATATGCTGTTCACATTTACCAGTAGCTATTCGTTGTTAATTTTATTTTATTCTGTTCGAGTCCATCCGGAATAGGGAATAATAAAAGTATAAGTTCTTAGTCATTCTATTCGCAATTGATGGAAATAATTCAATCTTGTACTTACTGAATAAAACATTCAACCATGTATGAGTGCTGGCATATTAATATCGCCCTCAAATTTATATTCATCATAGTTGAGAGGGGGATATAATATCGTTCATTTAAGTTTCTTTAATTTTTCTATTGTAGACAGTTTCTATGTTCTGCATTCCATAATTTACAATTTATCTTCCGTTTTGATTCCGTAGTGGTTATATACAATATGGTGCATGTGAAATGCATTTGAATATTTTATTGATTTTTGTTGGTAAGCACATTCAAATATAAGCAAACAAAACGCACACTGTTCAGTATTTTACGTAACTAAATGACGATACCATCTAAATGTACTTAATTCAATTAATTACAGGACTATCTAATTAATCTATTTTAAATTAAATTAATTATTAATAATTGTTTCGATGTGTTTGTTTTGATAATCATTTCAGGCTTTTCGATAATGTGGAACAATCAACGGATCGGTGTAATCCGTCCCGATGTAGAATGCACCAATGGAATAATTCATGTACTTGAGCATCCGTTGCTCGTAGAATCTGATATTCGAATTGCCTTATCGGGTGTTGGGAGATTACAACAATTTCTGATCGGAAATATAGCAATGGTGTTAATTGTTCAACTTCTTTTGTAAATTTCCTGTAAAATTTAACATCACAAATTAGAAAGTGAGTAATTATAGTAACTCAATTATCTCCTTTTCTATTAACTAATGATTTATATTCAATTGCTTTTTATGTATTTCTCATTCCAGATACTCTTTAATTTAGAAGTACATACATAGATAATATGTGATCAGATAGGCAAAAGAATAAATTTAAATAATTCGAATGTATAGATTTTCCTATATCTCGTTAATAACCGAATTCCAAACTAAAAAAAAATTTCAAGATGAAGGGAATTCCGTGATTAAAAACCGGATTGGATATTTATGGGATTGATATTTAATACCAATTAAATTGCAATAATGAATCATATTAAAATATGATGGCACTCTAGCTCTTTGTCTATATAGCTCGGTGCAGACAATGATTTCATTTATTTTATTTTGTTTTTTATTGTGAAAGAAAATCCCTCGTTTTAAACCAAACTTATGTAATTTAATTTTTATTCTAAAACTGCCGCACATAAAATTAAGGAAATGGTAACAAAAACCGATAAATAAAACTCATAACACGTTAGTAAATGAATATCATTAAAAAACAAAAAAAAAATGTTCTAATGTCCATACCACTCCATACATACTTTATGACTAAAAGAGAAACACATGGATATACCATAAAATAAAGAAAATTTGAAAAATAGCTATGTAAGTATATGAAATGCAATTAGATAAACTATTTTAATCAATATAATGAATAAAAAGTTAAAATCCATATTGCTTTTACCACTATAATTTCAATGAACGACATGAGATAGATTAAAAACGGTTTTCTATTTGAAATTAAGTTTTTATCAAGGATTTTATGTATTACAATGTCATCATTGCCGTCTATTTATTTAAGCAGTTTAAATTCAAATGAAAATTTAAATCAATTCGGCATTTTAAAATGTTAGTTGATACGTATAAATTAGTCAACCATGAAGTGGTCTTAGATTTCATTAAATGAATAATTATGAATTAAATGTATCTTAGTGAAGTACCATATTAAATTGTATCTAATTTGATTTTGAGATCTAAAAAGAAGAAAATTAATTTGAAAAACAAAAATATTGATAAAGATGTTAATAACATTAAGGATTTGCGGCTTGCAAGATGAATATATTTTAAAAAACATTTGTGGTAAATTGATAAGAATTCAACCAACAAATAATTTACTCTTAGTTATTTGATAAGGAATATGATTTTAATATTGAATTTTGTTTCCTTTTTTTTTAAATGCTTTCACTCAACCAAATAAACAATTGGATGTTTACAGTGAATAGAAATAAAAACTATTTCATTTTGCTTGATATGGATTAAGAATAAATTAATTTATTTTCATTAATCACATCCATGATTGTATAATAATTTCATGAGTAGTTATTCTATAAGGATTATAGTTCTGTTATACATAAAAGTATTTAGTTTAAATTGAATACGATACTACAACACTATCTGATGATGAAATGAAAATTGACAATGCTTTTAATGTTAATCTGATTAAGACGTATGTAGTGCGATTGTATTGTTGCAAATGATGGCTTGTATTGTATTTATGTTTTATCAACATGATATGCTTCTCAAATTTTAAATAGGAATGAAATTACAAAAAAAAAAAATACCAACCAATTAGTTTGTATGTAGCTAAGTTCAAAGATACCGTTTTTAAATGGTAACGATAACAAAATGAAAAAGATAAAACAAAAATGAAATTATTGAAGAAAATAATGTTATTTGAAAATGAATTAACTGCTGTTTGACTTAGTTTAGTTAAGATTTAAATTATTTTTATATAAGAATGGGACAAATGAGTACGTTAAAATTGATATATTGAGTGAAAATCATGCTAAAAGAAAATTTATGAAAATGTAGGTCCTTAAACTTATGGATGATTAAAAATAGAGCTTATCGTAATGAGATTTACCTTACAAAAATTATTCATATAATCTTTTATTGGTGATACTTTATAACCATTTACAGTTTACTTTTATTCCCCTCGTTTGTGTGTGTCGTGCCCGCAGTTCCAAATAGATTAGCAAAAGGAAATTATGATTAGCTATCTCAATTTCTCATTCTACCCTACCGCTAAGGAACTGTCTTTCAATTGGACGACATTGAAAAATGTGAGAATCCTTTTTGGCCGATGCAATTATTACAGCTGAATAACGGACAAAGCCCTTTGAATTGTGATGCTGAAGGGTCATCTATTCAATTTGGATTGAATATTTATCAAACGCAGATTTGTAATTATCGAAATCCATTGACTTTGGACTGAACAGGATAACAGCTTGTATCATTAAATCAAATGAAAATCAGTACCAACATACAGTAACCACCGTAAAACAGAATATTTATTTCCATCAACAAAAATAATTGTACGAACCCAACCAATTCACGCATATGAGGTGTGGGATGTGTGTAACTTAATGACGAAATAATTCAATAATATTTCAATATAAGAGATTGAATAAATTAAAACGGGGCGTTGTTGGTGGCCTAAGGGCGTACTGAGGGTTAACTTCAATTACATTATAACAAGTTACATTTGGACCCTTTTGATTGCACTCTATTTTCATATATTTCAGATTATTCCAATAAAATGAATTTGAATGAACGGAAAATGATTTTTTTTTTATAGCAAAAATTATTTATCTAAAAAAATTAATGATAACTAGGAAGAGGAATACACATTTTACGAATATACAGAAGACTCGATATAAACAAGAAAGGGATTTACTTCAGCACAGTTGGAATATTTTTCAGGCGCCGTATTGTCGCATATCGATTACCAAAACATTCCGACAATAAAACCAAAGAAAACTCAAGAGAAAAATAGCAAGCAAACTGAATATACTGATACATTACAGGCGACAAAGGCCATTTGTTTGTAAAGAACCTTCAAATAGGTGCAAATATTATGTAATCTGATTTATCAATAAAAGTGAAATTGTTTAACAATATGTGCAAACAGTATGACGTATGACCTTAAGCTTTTATTTAACTCCACAGTAAATAGAATCACTGTACAAATGATGAAAATAAAAGTAACGGCCAATAAAGTAATGAAAATCTAAACTAAATTATTTCCGTGATTACCTCGTTATCAGCTAATCATGTGGTAATTGAATGCAATCCAACTAACTTGTATTTTAACTTTCAGTTTTTATCGGCATAATTGGCATCATTTATTAAGCACGATATATCTCGTGTCACTTTATCTTATTTAAATTGTACATCAAATATTATTTAATAAAATATGTGTAATCATAGATTCAACTCGTTACTGTTCTGAATAAAATTGATGATATGAGATGAATTAAAAATTTCATCAACTAAATGAATTCAGTTGTAATTGAAATTCATAAACAGTTAGTTGTACAGTACTTGTGCCTAAAGCTCACCTGAATATTTTAATAAATGAAAAGTAAAAACACTAGTTGATATTGATTAAAAAGTAATTCAATGTTAGTGTTCTCGTGTTGTCTATTTAATATGTGTACGATTATGTAATGGTAATGAATTGTCATGGACCAACTATAAATACATCCATATTATATCTAATTGAAATAACCATGTCCATGATTAAGGTTAATATTAATCGGATAATAATTTTGTCATTTTGTAGGCTACAGGTACTAATTAACTATATAGGAGTATGAGACATCAATTAATTATCTATTTACATTAAATTGTATGATGGTTATTGAATATTTGTTCTAGTCGATGAATCAGTATGTTAATTCACATATTTATTTGTTTGTATATATTTTTGGTATCTGGAAATTATTATAAGCATCAACAGTCAATTATTAAGTACCAATTTTTGCTGATCTATTCTCATACGGTAAATTATTTGATGCTTATAATAACGAAAAATCACACTCTGGACGAATGGGTTCTGGGTTTTTACGAATTTTCAAGTTTTTGTTGTGCCATTTTATTTGGCGAGAATCATTTGTGTTTTATCTATCGTAGAGTTGAGTTAACAAATCAATTTTAATTTTTTAACAAAAAGCTTTAAGTTTAAGTGAACCATATTAGATTGCCTTATAGTGTACTGAAATGGTTTCATCGTATGATATAAAATGTGATGATATCCAAACAGCAAGTGGTTCTCATGATAATAAAGCTTATTGTAATGTATCACATATTCAATTCATAAAGATTTAATTGAAATTTTTATGAAATTATTTAGTGCCATCAAACGATGATCCAGAAGAATTACAATTGACTAATGCTAAGTCAGCGAAATCCATTGATCGTAAACGAAAAAGAGATTGGAAAGATGTTATAAAAAATAAGGTCTTCATTTGCACCTGGTTACCGTTTTATGATAAGGAAACTGGCATATCAGATTTAATTACTGGGATAACTTTAGGTGATGATCAATATGATTGATTACAATCGGTACCTTAAATTATCACCAAAGATTTATATTCGCAGGTTTAACATTAATACCACAGAGTATTGCTTATGCATCGTTGGCCAATTTACCATCACAATATGGATTGTATGCGGCATTTATGGGTAATAAAAAGTGATCACATTAATTACCATTTAAAGGACACGCTCATGAATTGTTTTATGTTTCATCTTTAAAAATAAAAGGTTCCATCGTTTACATATTCTTTGGCACCGTAAAAGAAGTGTCAATTGGACCCACCAGTTTAATGGCTTTACTTACACTTCAATACACAATTGGAAAACCACCTGAGTTCGCTGTTATCCTTGGATTTTTATCTGGTTGTATTGAATTGTGTATGGGATTATTTCGATTAGGTATTAATTCGTTTTTTACAATTTATTCGTAATTCCATTTTAAATTTGCTAATATTTAGGATTCATTGTTGAGTTTATATCAATTCCGGTTACCAGTGCCTTCACTTCTGCCACATCATTGATTATTATTGGTGCCCAATTGAAAAATTTATTTGGTATTTCTTATAAATCGAAGGGTTTCGCTGATTCAATCATATATTTTTTTCAAAGGATTGGTAATGTTGAATTTGGTGATATTACCCTTAGTATATGTTGTTGCACTTTCTTATTGGCGTTTCGTGTAAGTCAGATATGCCTTCTATTTAGTTCAATTGAATTTAACTAAATTGATTATTATTATTATTATAGTCATTAAAGGATTTAAAGGTACACAATCAGCATGGAAAAAAAGCAATTTGGTATTTGAGTTTGTCAAGAAATGCTATGATCGTTTTATTCACCGCAATTGTTGCATACTTTTGGGTGGGCGACGTTCCATTTAAATTGTCTGGTAAATTTCAATATTTCTTATTGATTTACAAATTTAAATTCAATTAATTATATTCAGGTAAAGTTGAACCAGGGATTCCTACTTTTGAAATACCACCATTTAGTATAACGCATGGAAACACGACGTATAATTTCGTAGATATCTGTTATGAATTAGGGAGTGGAATTATTGTTGTGCCATTGGTAGCTGTACTAGCAAACGTTGCAATAGCAAAATCCTTCGGTGAGTTACAATTTAAATAATACTCCAATCTAATTTTAAAGGATATTAATTAATGTGTTAAATTGTCTGTATAGCCAGTGGAAAAACAATTGATGCCACACAGGAAATGTTGACATTAGGTGTTTGCAACATAATTGGTGGTTGCTTTAAATCAATGCCCACTTGTGGAGCATTTACTCGGTCAGCAGTTAGTCACGCAAGTGGTGTACGAACTCCATTATCTGGACTTTATTCTGCGAGTATAACACTACTATCATTGAGTTTATTAACACCGTACTTTTATTACATACCAAAAGCAACGTTGGCTGCTGTATTATGCTGTGCAGTCTTTTTTATGGTAACACGAATTAATTACGTATGTATATGTGTTCCAGTATTATCCTTATTATCAATCTTTTCAGATTGATTACGAACTACCGAAAACATTATGGAAACAAAATAAATTGGATTTTTGTACGTGGCTAATGTGTCTCTTAATTTGTTTAGCAATTGGTGTTGAATTAGGATTACTTTTTGGCATTGTCTTTAATTCACTGTACTTGCTGTATATTTGGGCAAGACCACGGCTTCAAATCAATATAAATTCTATTAGAAACATTGAGTTTCTAGAAATCATACCAAATTCAGGACTATTTTTCCCAGCCATTGGCTACATGCGCTCAGAAATTAATAGTGCAAATGAGATAACTGGACACCATTTACCAATTGTAATTCATTGTAATCGATTTATTGGGTTTGACTATACAACGATTCATGTAAGCATCTACCTCAATCAAACTGTGTCACAGAATAACATTTAATAATTTGGCTTCTTAAAATTTCAGGGACTAAAGCATTTGGCAATGGAGTTAGAAAAACAAAAGCAAATGTTGATTTTACTGCAACTCCATCCATCTCAACAGAAGTTTTTCGAACAAACTTTATCGTTCAAAATTTGTCATAATGTTTGTAGCCTAGAAGAAACACTAAGACTACACAATTATACAAATGTAGAGGAAAAGACAGACTATCACGTTACCGTTATAGAAAATATGGACCATGAAATGAAATCCGTGGAAAATAAAAATAATTAAATCGTTGAAAATTTAGAATAAGATATAAGAACTTACTGTTATGAAATGTGTCTGTATTTCATCGAACTTTGTTCAACACGTTTATAGGTAAATAATGTTATCGTTGAAAACTAAATACTAAAAAAATTATGAATTCCGGATACCCAATGCTTGCTCTAGTTCGGCTCGCTTTTGGTTCACTTTTGTATAAAAATATCTTGAAACAGCTTCATGTGTCCATGGTTGATGATAGAACTCGGCTCTACGTTCTTCCTCTGGATTGCCAACAACATCTGTCATCGTTTTAAGATCTCTAGCTTGACTTACAATCCAACGTTGAATGAATGTTTGCGGATCCTTTGCAAAACTCAAGAAGAATTCCCGATTTGTTTTCAGTTGATTAATTGTGTCAACCGTTTCATGGATTTTAACATCTAAACCTTGAATTTCTTGTTGACTGGAAGTGCTCATCAAAAAATTATTCATCTGATTTTTGAGGGTGTCATCAACCTCTACATCGATATCATAACATGCTGTTTGTTTACTCTCTGCACCTCCCTCAACCGAAATGATGTGATTAATTACAATTGGATCAGGTGGATGAAGTAATGGAGTCAATCTTTGCGGTATCTCGGCAAATTTCATGCGTGGACATCCAAATATTTGCTCCAAATACTTGTCGCAGTTAATAAACTCTCTCTCATGTGGATCTTGTAGTTTATGTGTTTTTATATACTGCCACAGTGCGGAAATAATAACTGGCCTTGTTTGTGTATGAACGCCCAATAAACGAGCCAGTCGAGGATCCAACTTAAATTGCAAGGGTTGATAATCCAGTAATAAGAGGATGGTGCATCGAACGTTTCTGTCACCAGGTCGTTTAACTTGGAATCCATCAGTTTCTTGAGTTGTGTGCGTTCTATGCCATTCTACTAAATGGTTGTCTGGTCCATAAAGATCTTTGTCCAACTCAATCACCAGTGATTTAAAGAAACTCGAAAATTTCCTTTTAATTTTATTGGGATCTCCTTTTGTATCTTCCAACAATCGGCCTTCGACACGTAGTTCCCATGAGGCTAGTGTACCTTCGGCACCTGCTTCTGTTCCGTCAGTTGGCTCTTTACTTGGATAGAATGTGTTCGATATGAAAATTCTTAACTTGCGTTTCTGTTTCATAGGGCGTTTCAATGCCTCTTGAATATCCAAGCGTTTTCGCATTATTGTGGCATCCAATTTACGCTCGAATGCCAACAAATCCATATACGCTTGAGATTCTGGTACCAGGTTACGCACTTGTTGCGGTAAAATTTTGTCAGCCAGTTTCTTCTTTTTCTTCGATGGTCCGTAGTCACTAAAATTGAACATGGCTAGTTATAAATAATCTTATCTAAATATGAGAGATTAGAAGTACCATTTGTTTGGACCACCAGCCATTTGACTTCTCGCATCTTGAGCTCTTTTACTTCCCGGTGTCGCTGACATAGAGCCACGAATAGCTCCCTGGAAATTTGGTTGTCCCCTTGGATGCATATTAGCAGGTCCACCACTAGTAGGCACTCCACTCATTTGCGGTGGAGGCGTAAAGCCGCGCTAAACAAACAAATTCCCATTATCACAAAATAGAAGGAAAAATACAAGAATTAATCATACTGCAAAATTGGGATTAGCTCCGTATGGCCGTGCCATTTGAGGTGGATATCGTGCGGCTTGCTGAGACGGAGAACCAGTCACTCCTCCCGCCGGTGAGGGAAACCTCTGCGACATGATCGAACTGTTCGCGATTTCCACTTATTTACACCTCTTGGATCGAAATTACAAGAAAATGGCTCGAATTATATCTGCCAATAGGTACGCGTCTAAGACAAATAGGTGCAAATAGGGACTCTGAAAACAAGCAGATTTTAGTATTCAATGAATATGAGCACAGAATTTTAACACTCAGTCAACAGTCTGCACATCTTACCGATTTAAAATAGGGTTTTTGACAAATAAATAAGGGAATTAAATATTTTAATTATTCACAACAAATTATTTTATTTCTTCCAATCACAACAACTACTACTTTTTTACTCTTTTTACCACTCTTCAACCGGCTGCTGTAGGAACTCGTTTCTATGATTCATTGTAACTATTCAATGAATTTGAACTATATTACGTGTTTTTTATTTTTATTCGCAACCAAAATATTAATAACGCTTACGCGAGACTATGACATTTTTGACAACACTTAATGAAGAAATTGTACCAGAACTAAACAAAAAGCCACCTACTGTTATTAAATCGAAACACACAATATTTCATGGATTATCCACCAGTCGAATATTTTCTTATTCCGGATTTAATTGCAGTCTACGATATCGATTTTCAGTCAATCACTTATTAAAACTAATGGGCCTTAGTATTGAACTTATTTGTGAAACAATGAATAGAGATTAATCAGGTAAGTACACATGTATTTTGAATATTATTCGAGGTTGAAATAATGAAAATCAATATGATACATAACTGGAAGCATTTGCATTTCAAAACTTACAAGCATAGAAAAATACCACTACATCCTATTTTTATAAATATCCTAATCCTGTCCGGTAAAGTTTAAGATAATTGCAGTTAAATTGAAATGATTTACTTAAACTTTTGAAAACATTTATTTAAAAAAACAGTGTATACAAAGAGGAAACTTATTATGTTGAATTCTTTAACAATTATATATTTAAAAAAAATATATCCAAATGATTAAAACGGAATGATTTAACTATTGCACACATAAACGAAATAAATAAATTGGATTAGAGACACCATAACTTGTAATTGATTCAATAGAAAACTGCTGAATCAGGTTCCTGATAACAACATTAATCGCTTAAATTGAAATATCATTTTGTCTTCTTCTTAGATTTTTTCTTTTCAACTGGTTTTGATGGTTCAGATGGATATACAGCAAAAAGACCCAATTGGAAGGCACTTAATAAAAACAGAACTAAATTTTGACCCTAAAATCAAACAAATTGATGAACGAAATTCAGTTAAATTAGCATGCCAATTTCTTACCACAATTACATAATTTCCTAAACAAAATCCATACAGAAGCCACGTAAATGAAACTAGAGTACCTGAAAAAATCATTGGGAATGGTAATCCTTCTACACTCTTCTTGCGAATGATTTCACGCTAAAAATAAATATTACACATTTAGTAAATAACTCATTTCAATACGACATTTGATAGTTTTACCAATCCCAATAGTGGTGCAGACACCATGTAAAATAGCAAGGCGGTGATAATCAATCCGAATCTA
Source organism: Coboldia fuscipes (assembly GCA_001014335.1). Lineage (NCBI taxonomy): Eukaryota > Metazoa > Arthropoda > Insecta > Diptera > Scatopsidae > Coboldia > Coboldia fuscipes. Next base: position 205,911 of record JXOR01000935.1, on the reverse strand, counting down.
TATTCAATCAACTGGTAATCTTCATATTCGGCGTATGCAAAAAGGACAGCTATCAAAGCTCCACCACCACCCAATTGATAAAACACCGTACTCTTTGCAGAACCTGGAGTGTACCAGTAGTAGAATACCATGTAAATAACACTTACGGCAAAACCCAAAAAGTTTATTCTAATCATTGCATCGTCCCGCAAAATGGCACCATACTTAAGACTTAGTACTGACCTATAAGATCAATATCGATTAGATGGACCAAGTTCTCAAATCAAATTCCAAATAGATAAAAAAAAACTGTAATATTTCATACTTACAATATTAGCGGTAATATAAACATCATGGCAGAAAATCCCTTTGTAGATCCATTTTTTCTAATGGAATTACAAACAAATGCACCACTTAAAAATTGTGCGGATGTTATTACGAAGGCAATATTACCAATCAATTCTTTATAAGGTAACAAAATCTGTTGAATTGTATCCATCTTTAATTTTCCAATTAATATTTCTCAATCAAATTGCTTGCAGAATTCAATTATTTACGATATTTCATTTAACTTTAATTTCACCATGTAATTATATAGGTCTTGTTATCATTCACTAAAGTTAACTAAAATTGTCTTAATCATTAAATTTGTTAGATGCTACTTATGTCTTACTGTACACGATACTAAACGATAGTGAGTTTAATTATAAAATTACACTTGATGAGAACAATTCAAGTGTAAACCAATACATTGATTTAATATTGTAGTATTACTCCATTATTTTAGGTGGCTACTTTGATTTCTAGATGAATTACGATAGTGATTTGTGTTCGAATACAAATCATTGTGTGTAGTTTAAAGATAAGACGTCCCATTGATAGTATTCTAGGTGATTGTGAGATAAACAATTAATTTATATTCATTTTGTTTTTGCAACTTAATCCAATGGTCGTGGTCGTATTAGTGATCCGTTCAAAATCCAATAGAACCAGTTAATAATAACACATGTCTGTCATATATCAGCCAGTGTCCGATCGTAATGTAACTGATCATTAAACAAGAACTAAATTAATATTCCAGTTTACTGTCTGTTTTAAATCTAAATTGAAAATCATGATGTATGTATGTATGTATTGGTGTAACGATCTTCGATTGATTTTTAACATACGGAAGTGTGAGGCAATGAGACCCACTCATAATAATAATATTAATGCCGTCGTAAACCCCTATATTGAAGTGCCAAACCAATTCTTAATTGATTTAATAAAAAAAACTTGATTAGCACTTGTATGTATTATTAATCAAACGAATGGTAAACATAAGACGAACATGCCTTCCAATGTATTGAATTGTATATGTTATAAAATGCATCTTAAAGATATACATAAGCATATTCCGGTATTGCAATCAATGTATGAATAGTGCCTTTCACCATTCAGAACATCAGTTAACTGTAAAAATTGTGCGTCCAGTGATATAGCTTAGATGTGGTTTCTGTTATGTATTGGTAATATGAAGAGATCCATACTGTATTCATACTGATCTGGTCTTAATTCCGCATAAGTCCATTTCTTTGTAAATCGTGATTTTAAGTTGGTTTTAGTTTAAAGGGATCACAAACCATAAAAGAGGAATAATAAAGTACAATATTAAAAGTTTACCATTCCGATTTCAGTCACCTAGTTCTGTTATACAGCAAATTATTAGTTTACGCGAATTTTTATAGTTGATATTACAAAGTGGAAGTGAATTAAGTGACTAAATGAGACAGTTTTTAACCCACTTTTGATAGAAATTACATTTGCCTGAATAAATATGATGAATACCAAATGACTTTTACCACTCCACAGTGTTGTTGCGGTTACTGAAAGTGTTATTTTATGCATCATAATATTTGTTAAGAAATTAAATGAGATTGTGTGCTAACAATGAGATGTACATTTTATGGAATATTATAGAAATATGCATTTTATTAAATAGACTAGTTGTGTTTAAAGATGATGCTAACATTAGAAACCAATATATCACAAGGAGACTTGTTCAATTCAGGTAATAATAGTTATAGTAACTTATTATACATTGTGATGCCAAATAAAATTGGTAGAAATTTGGTGGATTGTGATCTACTGTATACGATTGAATTAAATGTGCTAATTTAATTAACACAAATTGAACTTACAGTATCAATTGAAACAATCGTTGTTCCCAATTTATTTCCAACAAATTTTGTTCCCCTTCGCATCACAGAATCCAAATATTATTTCATTAAAACATAATGAACTAAATAGTTCCCTAAAACAAATTTATGTATCCACACTACATAACGATCGTCTTCAATGCAACAAAACCAGACGATGTAATGTAAAAATACTATTTCTGGATAAAATATTTAGGGTCTATGAACTGTATAAAATATATTGTAAACGGATTCAGTATACAGAATATAGAATTGTAACAACATATTCCTATACATTCGTAACATCTTGTAACAAACGAATAATGAAATCAGTTTGCAAGAAAACATTCAATCATTTTTTCATTTACATTATCATTTATTTTATTTTAGAGTGCCAATATGAGCCATTGTGCTTGAAATGCGGAGCAAACGGATGTGTAAAATGTCCACAAGTGATATCGCTAGACGAACGACGATGTTTAAGTCATTGTCCGAATGGATATGCGGAACAGTGGTCCACTGTCCATGACTTTATGGGTCGTGTTTGCCAACCATTAAATCTGACTGGATCTATACTAACCACTACGATTGGTGTTTTATTAGCTTTATTTTTAATTGCTCTTATTATTTTATTAGCTGTTGTGATTACCAAAAAACAAAGAAAAGAAAATAATAATTCATCGAATTTGACACGAACAGAATACTCAATATCAAGAAATGAATTCTTAAGAGACGTTGATGAACTGCGCCCTAATGCTGAATATTTCCTATATATGCTAAACGATACACGTCGTCAAGTGAGAAAATATTTTATCTTGGGCGACGAAGAAAGTGCACAAAGAATGAAGCCAATTTTACAAGATTTGGCAAAAATATTAATTTTGATAAATAGACCAATTGAGCTGATTTCAAATCCCCCACCCGATTGGTCACTCCTTAATGAGTGGGCCAAGAGTACAATCGATCAACAAAAGCAAAGACGAGAAATGGTCGATCTATTGCAACACACTCCAGATAATCAAATGGATGTAAAAGATCGACCTCATTTCTATAGAACTACGTTGCAATCAATTCGAGAAAGTTGTGAATTCCAGCAAGAATTACCATTGACTACGTCATTAATAAATTTACATGATCCACCTAGCTCTGTTGAGGATTCGTCATTGATTTGGTTAGAGGATGAAATCATGAAGTTCGGTTTACGACCACAAGATGAGATTACCACTGAATTGTAATTATTTTTATCCCGATTTATTATTTTAAGGTTTTTTAGATTAATTTATATGAAACAAATAAAGAACTAATAACCATTTGATCGAAAATGTTATTTTTTTCTTTCATAACGAAATTTATATACCGGTGCTGTTTCCTTTGTTCCACGTTGAACTAATTTTGGCGGTAGTTTTCTTTTCTCTTTCAATTTTCTCTTAATTCGCATTGTATCTTCAACTGTTGATAATTCCTTTTCTCTTTCAATTCGCTTAGCTAATTCATTGTATGCCTTTTGCTTATTTTCATTAATAATTTCCACCGTCTAAAATGGTTAATTTCAATTAAGAATACTACTATTAAAAGTAATTTGGCAAAAAGTACCTTGTCATCTATATCAGGTATCTTCATTTTTTCCAAATCTGATAATCGAATACGATTAGAACGACGATCCACTAAACTAGGATGTGTGTCTAAGTGTTTGGCCAAATCAAAGTTATTTGCTTCTTCTGGATCCAGGAAGAAAATATGTTGATTTTCAATACTATTAACTTCATCTATCATGTGAAGTGACGACTGCATTCGCTTAATTTTTCTTGCTTCTACTGTGCGTTTCATTGAAATATATTTGATATCCTGAGAACGCATTAATTTCAACTGCTCAGAAGAAAACGATTCCTTTTCTGCTTTCTCATGATGTTCCTAAAATAAAATGCGGGTTAATATTAAATTCATATTCATATGGGTACATGTAACTTACACCATCATGAATTTTGGAATTAATCATATGATGATAGAATTCATCACTGTTTTTGGTCAATGCCCGTTTCCTAAGCAATTTTAAAGTTCTTTCGTTCTTATTGGCATTATTCGCCCGCAATTTGTAATCTTTCTTCTTTTCCAAGATACCCAAATGCTGTCGACTCTCAGGCTGATGTCGTTCCCGATGGGTCTTTTGGTTCATTTTTGAGGCTTTCTTCCAAGACGACATTTTTATTTCAATTGATCGTAACTCGTTTGTAAAATATCAAATCTAGTTATTTCCTTCTTCTATGATTCTAAAAATTGGAGGAAATCACTATTTTGTTCATTTATTTCAGTTACTTAATTATGAACCGCTCAATGTTTACAGTCTCGAAATGAATATGACAATAGAACATGTGCGTGATTGTTAGAAAACTAATGAAACTAAATGTATCGACATAATTTTATAAACCGGTAGTAAATTACCTCTATATTAAATCGAAGATTCTAAATATAGTCTATATAATCACTTTTGAAGTAAAATAATACAAATAATAATTAATTTGAGTTAAAAAAACCCACGAGTTGTTCAACTTGTTTTCTTCCTTCTTTATTTATTTTGATTGTATGATTTTTTTGTATGTCGGGCATATTGTGATGATTAATAAAATAAAGATTCACATTGATAGAAAAAGGCAATATATTAATTCGACTTGCTATATGCCTTTACCTCTGATTTGTTCTCAATGAAATATATATACGAAGAATTTATATTGCTTTAGGCAATATATTATTTCGACTCGATATATGCCAGGCTTCTCATTTGTTCTCAATGCCATAAATGAAACGAGCCGGGTCCATATGACTTTCTTTTGACTTAAGAATTTTCGAAATTATTCGAAATTCAAATACACACTAACCAAAAGCTTAAAGTAAACGTTAAAAATTCAAATGGCGGCAGACTTGAATTTTATTCTAACACACTGTATTCAAATTTAATAATGAGATGTTCTATTGTAGAATATTCCCTTTAAAATTTATTTCTTAACATTCAATTAAAACGGCATTTACATCATTATCATATCTCTAAAGTGTTTGTCGTTTCTTCTTCTTCTGAGGCGTCATCAAGAATGCCATGTGCTTTGGCAATTTTAGCACCATATGGTCACCTTTCTTCCCAACACTCACTTGAACTGCGAATTTCAAAAAGGTTCTTTTGCCAACAGGTACCATTTCAAGAAAATCGTCAACCAGGAATTGATATTTATCACATACCAAAATTAACAAAACGATAATATAGCATAAAGCTTTATCAGAACTGAATTTGTTTTTCCTCCTAAAATTTTTAAGTAAATTAGATGTGTCACCAGTAAATAATATGAAAAGTAGATTCCTACAATTTGCCAGTTAAATTTTCTGCAAACGTTTGTCTAATATCCGTTTCGACTTTGGATGTCACTCCGGAAAATCCTTCAAAACAATTTTTGTTGGCTTGCATCCCAGTCCAAAAATTAATAAGCGCGTCCAAGTATATGCACAATTTTATCCGTTGTTTATTTTGTTCCGTTACAGGTGTTTTCGATGATTGGATAGTTGAAATAATTTGAAGTATTGGTTTGTGTGTTATACTAAAATGAAATTATGTTAAACTAGAGAAGTGTATGAGTAACAATAAGGTACATACGGAATATCATTAATATCAGTTTCCAATAATGCGACAACTTCATCATCCAACCGATTAATCAGATTCTCTCTTACCAACTTATTAACATCATAGACTTCTTCTAAGCTTGAAGCCGTCATATTAATAGGAGGCACAATACTAGATGAATCTATATAGTTATCAATATCGTCCTCTTTCTTGACCACAACAATTGTTTTATTAACCGTAGAATTTAGTTCATCTTGAATCACATTAGTGTCTAAATTCATTCGTTCCTTTCGCTCTACCATGACTCTTGCCTGCTTGCTGCTGTACTCCTTCAGTAAAGTTTTTAGTGAGTGTTTCTTATCAGTTGCAGATGAATCAATTTGATCGGAATTAACGGTTGACCTGTAGTGATCACTGCGAAGTGAACACTGATCTACCTCGATAATCCTTAGCTTTCGCGTTCTTTTGTCAATCAATCCGACATAGGTTTGTACTGAATCTGATGGGTAATGTGCTCCCACAACACCGGAATAAGTATTGCCTTTAAGTTGAGCTATTACACTGCATGGTTGCTTATTCTCACTCGGGACAATTGTAATCTTTGAAGTCTTCGCCAAATCGTGGGGTACTTCGCCATGCTCAAAGTTGACTAGAATATGAAATTTAATCTGTTAGTCTGATGTAATCATACTGGTGAAATTCCTACTTACGTAATACCGATTGCGGTGTTTCCTTATCCAGTGGAATAAGTTCGTCTATCTCAAAATTATCATCCATTCTTCTTTCTTCTGTGCTATTTCTGGTACACGTGCGTTTTCATAATATTTATTGTTTGTATTTTGAAGACTTCAATGAATGAGACAGTTTTTATTTGGCACAAGATCTCAATCGCACAAATGAATAGTTAGCAAGCTGTTCCAAAATAGCCAGCTTCCACAATTTGAACTAAAATATTGCTACAAACAATCACATTCATTCATTTTTTTAAAATTAAAATTTAAATTTAAATTTCGGGAAGTGAATACCATCTGATTCAGATTTATTTCGACTAAATTCCCTGACAGCGCCGCAACTACTTTATGGGTCGGACACACTAGAAAAGTTCAAATATAGTGCGGTGTTCAGTGTGGAAAGTACAGACTGTACAGACTTGAAGAAAATAAAATTCGCAAAAGGACAGAAAATACTTGTTTTCAAATTCTTAATTCAAAGGCTGCTAATTAGTTGAAGTTCCAATATGTCTGTGGGTGTTTCTACAGTTTTAATCGTTTGACGAAGTGCCAGTGAAAAGGATTTATTAGCTTAGCGCCATAATTGGAGTTAAATTGGAGTTACATATATACTTAGAAAACGTGGTGTTTTGCAAAATTAATTGTGTGAGAAAATCAAATTGAGTCTCCTTACGTAAAATAGCAGATTTGTCGCAGTTAATAAAATAATTTCACCTGTGTCGATTATCTAATAAGTGAATATACAAAATGGCAAGCGGTGATAAAGTCGGAAACGGAGTGAATGGTTCCTCGAATCACAATTCACTTGAGAAGAGTAAGGTGACGGTGGTCCTTGGTGCTCAATGGGGGGACGAAGGCAAGGGCAAAGTAGTCGATATGCTGGCTGAGGACGCCGACGTTGTGTGCCGGTGCCAGGTAACTTATTTTTGCATAATAATTAAATACCTGTGACAGGCAGGTATTGTGTAAAATGTATGCAAATTGTGAAAATGCGCATCACAAGTCACGTGCTAATCAACTTGAAAATATGTAACTCTGTTTTTCATCTGGTTAAAGTCTGTGGGATCAATTATAGGCGCGTTTGTATCAGAGGCACAGTGTGTACACCTAGAAAACATTCATATGACCGTGACCGATTGGTTTTCGTTTAAAATACATATTTAATCTGATCCACAGCCCGTGTTGTCCTACGGCCATTATATTAGAGAACATTACACTGTGTTATTAATTTGGTTCTAAACATTGTAATTGTTTATCTCTGCCTCAAATGTTCAGAAGATTTTATTCAATTGGCAAAATGCCATTTATTAACGTCATTTTATCTTGAAACGGTCCATGAAATTAAGCTACTTTATTCAATTTCATTAAATTAGAAACTTCTCCCTGATAAAATTCCTAGGTATTCGTATCACATATCAAATATAGACTTTTTCAATTGCCCACCTATTTTTTTTTTCTTATAGTTACAAAACGATAAAAATATTGAGTAGTAATGCAAATATCGTTGATAAATACTTGTGAATGTATTACTTATAAACTGTTTCGTTTTAGGGCGGTAATAATGCTGGTCATACAGTGGTTGTGAATGGAAGTGAATTTGATTTCCATCTGTTGCCCAGTGGGATCATCAATGAGAAATGTATTTCCCTTATTGGTAAGTTGTCGATTTTAGTTACTTTGCGTATTAAGATCGCTGGTTAGAAAAATATCAATTGATAATTGTATGTAATCATTATAATATTAAGAATATTTATAATTTCGTGAATGCAGAAAACTAAATAGATTTAATTCTCTCTCCCGATTAGGAACTATGACAATATTTAAATTAAATATACATACAAACATAATATATAATTAGCTTGTAATATTTAGTAGACACTTTTGTAATACGATTGGTTCTTTTCTTTTGACAGGCAAAGGATAATGTGAGGATAAATTATGTTAAGACTCATTGCAATTTATATGAAAATTTACATCTGTTATTTTCATGTGAATATACCCTAAGGAACAGGATAGCAATGACTTTTCTTTCAGAAGAATGTCCATCTAATTTACGACAAATTACATCATCTAATTTAATAAATGTTTAGCATACAAAAAAAAATACTAAACCGACATCCGATGACGATTATAATTAATAATTATCATGGAATTAGTTTCTTCTGTTAGGGAATAATACACCAAAATTGATTACATTCTCGTATTACGGTCATACAAGAATATATACTACTATAGCAACAAGATTATATAGCAGATTACTAAAATATATAATTTATTGGATCGTTTCATATGAATTTTGAATCGTTATATAACTAATACAGCCGAGAAGTTAAACTATAAAGTAGTGACTAAATGATTAACGTTGAATCGTAATCACCTTCCAATGAGATGAAAAATAGACGTTCGTCGCTGAATTTGCGTAATATGAATAATTTTAAAATATAACGTTCAACCAAGTACTTCATCAGAGATGAACATTTAAATGTATATTCGAACATAAGAGAGATATACAGTAATAATATTATTAATCTACATAAACATGTATGTAGGTTGTAATCCAAATTGGTTTGATCTTTTTCGTGTACATCGTAATTAAAAATCCGTAAAATCGTTGCGTAATTGTGACCTTTTGCTCTATGTGAACATGGTCAAGTTCAATATCATATGATTCGGTACATTTAATAAGACAATGTTATTTATCCATCCAATATATTGATTAAACACATAGAAATTGTAATACAAGTTAATAATAAATTTGTAACTGGTAATTGATTGTTTACTCGGTATTTTCCCCCTATTAGCCATCAATATTTAATTTCATTGTGCCGATGGTACGGTATGACACATTTTTTAATAAACCCATGGTTTATACGGACGGGAATATCCTTGTGAGTGAATATCAATGTCAATTTGGTGTCAAACAGAATTTATTTTTTTTAAATTAGACCCGTGATGGTTTTTAGAGTCACGTAAATATATAAATAGTATTTACTAAATTCGAGTAAAAATGAATTGCTATATATTACTATATTCGTTTAGCCATTTTGCATAAATAAATTGTTGAATGCTAATAAATGCGAGCCAAGAGGAAATGTTATTGATAGTGGAGCCTTAGACTAAACAAAAATATCCAATCGAATCGAATTAAAATTCTTATTAATTCCAAGGAATTATAGTTAATTAATAATTGTTATATAGAATTATGTCATGGTACACTATGTAGAAAAAATTTATTGCCTAAGTTGATTAGTCAAGATACATTGTCTAGACAAATATCAGGTGTCCTTACAAAATATTATTCTTTTCTTTTAATTTCAGGTAATGGTGTCGTCATTCATTTGCCAGGTTTATTTGACGAAATTGAAAAAAATGTGAAAAAGGGTTTAACAGGATGGGAAAATCGATTAGTTATCTCTGATCGTGCTCATTTGGTATTTGATTTCCATCAACAAGTGGACGGTATGCAAGAAGCTGAGAAAGGTGGTAAATCGTTAGGCACCACAAAGAAGGGAATTGGTCCAACGTATTCCAGTAAAGCAACCAGGAATGGTATTCGAGTTGGAGATTTACTTGGCGACTTTGAGTCCTTTGCTGAGAAGTACAATATTTTAACAATTTCAACTAATACCCATATTAAATAACTATTTCTTTGGGTTTCAGATACCGAACAATTGTGACCTCTTACAAGAAACTATTTCCAGAATTAAATTTTGACGAAGAAGCGGAATTGATTCGTTATAAGGAATATGCGAAAAAACTGAGACCTTATGTCAAGGACACTATTTCCTATATACATAAACAACTTTCAATGAATAAGAAGGTGTTGGTTGAGGGTGCTAACGCTGCTATGCTTGATATTGATTTTGGTACTTATCCATATGTAACAAGCAGTAATTGCAGTATTGGTGGAGTTCTCACCGGTCTTGGTTTGCCACCATCAACCATTGGAGACGTTATTGGTGTGGTCAAGGCATATACGACTCGAGTTGGTGATGGTCCTTTCCCCACGGAACAGATAAATGTATGAGTTAAAGCAAATACTCAAATTTCACGATTTAATCTGTTTAATATAAATTTCAGGAAATCGGCGAATACTTACAAAGTGTGGGTGGTGAGATTGGAGTGACAACCAAAAGGAAGCGACGATGCGGATGGTTGGATATTCCTCTGTTAAAATATACATGTTTGGTAAATGGTTACACTGCATTGTGTCTCACTAAATTGGATATTTTGGATGGTTTGGATAAGATTAAGGTTGCCATCGGGTAAGAAAAATTGATCTATAAAATGTATTTAACAACATCTAACTTTTACATTAATTATTCAGATACAAGCTTGATGGCAAGCAAATTGATTATTTCCCAGGCTCAATTTCTGATTGCCAACAAGTAGAAGTTATATATGAAACTCTTGATGGCTGGAAAGGCACAACAACGACGGGTATTAGAAATTTTGAGAAATTACCTGAAAACGCACAAAAATATGTAACATTTATTAATGACGAGATGTGTGTGCCGATTAAGTGGATTGGTGTCGGTAAAGGTCGTGAATCAATTATTAAAGTCGATACCAGAGATACTGAAAATAAGAAAATGCGGTATTCATAATATAAATAATTTCACTGAATAAATCTTATTATTACGGTTTATAAACAATTCTAAAATAATAGCTGAGTCTATAAGAAACCGTTTTATTTTTTTTTTAAATTTAATTTATCGCTGCTAGCAATGCAAATTATATAATAATTATGTCATCTTTAAATGTACATACAAAAATGATAAAAAAAAAATTAATGTTAACAAATACCAGATATTGGGTAATAATGTATTTAATACTTAAAGCCGTAAATGATTTGAGGCTAAGTGATTTATAAATCCAAATGTTTTTAATCGATTGATCTATTCTTTATTTTTTATGGTTTTCTGTTTTAATAAGTTTTCTTGACAATTTTGACTATGAAAAAATTAAACTAAAATATATTTTGTAACTGGTACTTGCCATTGCCATCAATGGTAATTAATTGCACAAAGAAAAAATAAAGACACATACAAAGATGAAAGTTCAGTGATTTTATAAATTTTTAAACAATATGCATTTTCAAGAACTTAAATTTTATTTTCTGTTTGTTTAAAATTTAGCACTAAGAATTTTATTTTAAATATTAAATACAAAAGTAATGCTAATAAAACAGAAAGTACTTATATACATTCTAAAAACTATTATCTAAACTAATTATTCATTTGTACTAGTTGGTAGTTCTTTTGTTCCCTTTTATCTCTGCGTTCACGAGCACGACGATTTTGGAACCAAATTTTAACTCTTACGTTAGTCAATTGTAGTTTGAAAGCCAATCGATTTGCTTCCTCAGAACTTAAATATGTTGAATCCTTATAAGCTTCTTCCAGTGTGCTAATTTGATAAGGTGTAAATGGCACACGTGGTAATCTTCCTGGAGTTCGTTTTGTAGGCTGCTTTTGTGTTCCTTTATAGAATTGATTATTCCATATTTAAATGCTCAAGACTTTATATTTAATTTTTAATTTTACTTACTGGGTATTCTTGGTGGACAATATCTAGTGTAATGTATCCAATTTAACGCATCTAAGTAATTTTGTTTTTCTACAAAATCACTATGAAAACTGTCATAACTTATATCGTCACTGTTATTCTTAGTTCCAGCATGATTTAATATATGATCAATGCTAAAATCACTTGGTTGCTTACTATTAATTTCATTTAATTTTTCTGAATGATTTGATGAACTATCACTACTATCCATTTTCTGAAAATCACTTTTAAAATTCATTTTCCACAGAAGATCTGGTCACAAATCTAACTAGTTTCAAACTGATAGTGTACGTTAAAATGATCTATGGTTAAGTAAGAATTTTTCGACCATCTGAAGAGGCTAAGATTAAATGGATTGATAACCAATCCCTAACAAATAATAGAATTGTTACATTCCGCAAATTTAAGGATCATCCCAAATTAATTGATGCGTAATTAATTGCATTTTTTGATTTAACCAACAGGAAAAGGGGCGGTACATTTACCCTCATTGCGGCTAACCATAGAAGAAGATAAATGCAAAAACACGAATCCTGATCCTTTCGTTTACAACTTCTTTTACCGACCATACAAATCGAATACGTATTGTGTTACTACTAAATGGCCTCTTAAATAGATCCAGATAAAAACGATTTAATGGTATAATGAACCACTGAGGATATGATATTATCTGCTTACTGTAAATATGTTGATAGATCCTATTGTTCAATCGTATACCTACGGTTGAGTACCACGTTTACCCAATAATTGAATATCGTTATCAGAAAAATGTATCAAATAACTTAATTAGTTACCGAATTAAATTCATTTCAATTTATCTGCATGATTAAATTGAGGAACAATTTTACCGGTAGTATACTGAAAACTATTACATTGTAAATAATAAATTAAGAAACTATTATTACCATACTTATATCGGAAAACATGTATGTAACTAGTTATTAGTTACATATATCAATTGGCACGAGACAGATTTTTGAAATTTGCAATCTGCAAATATGATGCCGGAAGAGAAAGAAAATATATTGTAAATGCAGAGTAGTAAATCCTTTATAAAAAAAGAAACAAAAGAGATTATCTGTTCTATCTGCCACTGTATTCATTATCCTTTTATATTTATCCAATATACAAGGATTCTACTATATTGTTTAATAAAACTTCCGAAGTATAAATTACATTTTAAAGTAGCGCGAAAGAGATCAAAGAAATTGTTAATTCGGTACCATCTTTTAATCTGTTAAGAACTGAGTAAGACTTTTTGTAACCGAAATGAACATACAAAAATCGTATCATATTTCATTCAAAATGTTTATATTTTCATTTAGGCTATTCACAGGTAACACTTTGATGCAAACAAATGCTTAAATCATAATCCGATATTGTACTATTGTTGTATCTCTACCATAATTCCGGAATGCTCCGATGATTCAATTTGAAGTCATTCGGTACATTTCAATATATATCAAATGATGATCTTCATTGTTGTAGATAATTCGTTGCATCAACACGTTATAAATCAGATGATGATAAAAAGGCAAATCAATTTTTAATTATTCCTGTAATTTTGATTGCCACTTTTTCATATTGCGGTAAGTTCCTGTAATACATGAATGAGAATGAAATCGGATTAGGCTATTGAATATACTAGGAGCAAACATTTCTTTTACTTATTATTTATCGGATAGATTTCATGTGTTCAGATATGAATTGTGTATAATAGATGTCGGAAATATTCAAACTGTTGAATGGTAGTTTCATTTAGCCAAAGCATATAATTTTGTTCTGGTAATCGCACATGATCAATGCCATTAAATTTTAAATTTTTCACATGAGATATGCATTTGAAAATTAAATTAGATTGTAATTAATAAAACATTCATTACAATCGCTAAAATAATTGATTAATTCAAACTTAACCGTAGAATACGGAAGTTAACCGAACGAGTTTCTGTTGTTTAGGTAAATCCCATGGCACAAAATAACTAAAATTTTGAATGATATAAATTAATGTGTTAGTGACTCTGGTTAACGAGTTTTTAGAATTTTTCTGAGCAATTTCAATAATATTAGTGAATCAGCAACTGTACATTGTTTCAGTCGGTGCTAAACCATTTGGTCGAGTAAACACGTCGCGTTTAGTTTATTAATAGTTAGTGTACACTGTGGATTATTGATTAATTCACTTCAACCGAAAAGGATAACTTTATAGTTAAAACTGTTAATTTCGACATAATAAGGGAAAAATTAGTTGAAAATGAGTAGCACACCATTTTTGAAACTGAATAATGGCTTGAATATTCCTGCAATTGGTATTGGAACTTGGCGGGTAAGAATTAAGAATAATTAGTCATAAGTGGTTATATAGAAAATATATTTGGTATTTAGGCTCCAGACGATGAAGTATCATCAGCTTTAAAAGAGGCCATTGCTGCTGGATATCGTCATATTGACTGTGCTCCAGTATATGAAAATGAAAAAACAATTGGCAAAGTAATAAAGCAGTTAATTGATTCTAAACAAATAACACGTGAAGAATTATTCATTACAACTAAACTACCAATATCAGGTGAGCTTTCTTAAATTTAAGTAAAATATGATCATAATCAGTGTGATCAAAATAGAAAGTCATCTCTACTTTCATAAAAGTACGTAAACCGTTTGCTTGTACAATTAAATGCTGCAAACTTCTGTTGAATGTGTCTCTTGACCTGCTTTAGAATGAAATTTATTTGAATGAGAATATGTACCCATGAGTAATATTTACATGTATTTTAAATGTTGGAATTTTAGGAAATCGAGCAAGTTCGGTAGAAAAGTATTTACGTAAATCATTGGCTGATCTACAATTAGATTATGTAGATTTATACTTGATACATACACCGTTTGCTGTTCCAGATGATCCCCGAGGTGTAATGCGGGATGCAAATGGTGATGTATTATTGGAAACAACAGACCATGATGCTACTTGGAAGGTAATCAAAATCACATAATCATCTATTTTTATATTTATTCTCTGAATATAATTTAAAGCAAATGGAAGAAATGGTGAAAAAGAATCTCACTAAGAACATTGGAATATCAAACTTTAATAAAGAACAAATCGAAGCGATGTATAATAAGTGTACCATAAAGCCAGCTATTTTGCAAATCGAATTACATTTGTATATGCAACAAAACGAGTTGGTAGATTATTGTAAATCAAAGGATATCATTGTAACCGCTTATTCACCATTGGGATCAAAAGGAATTGCTGGATTTTTAAGATCATGCGGTGTAGAGTAAGTAATTTTATTTTCATTACAGTTTATTTTCATACAGAAAATAGCTACATAATATATATAAGTTATTAATTGTACAACATTAGGAAGATTTAATTTGTATTATGCAATAGTATATAAAAGCTTTTTAACAGGAATCCAGTTACAATCAAACCTTAAGACTATGTTGATAACTAAATTGATCTTATTTTTATTATAAAATATTTAAAGACGTCAAATCCCTGATTTGTTGGAGAATCCAATATTAACAAATATTGCAAAGCGTTTGAATAAAACTCCAGCACAAGTTGCATTAAAATGGATCCTGCAACGAGGAGCTACGGCCATACCTAAAAGTGTTAATTCCACACGATTAAGACAAAATTTGGATTTGTTTAATTTTGAGCTCAGTGAACAGGATATGGTTGAAATACGATCACTTGATAAGGGGATCCGGGTGTGTGATTTTAGTTTTTTCAAGGGGTAAGCATATTCTTTTCCGTTAAATTAGAACTATTTAATAATTGATAAAAATTATTACAGAATGAATAAACATCCACAATTCCCATGGTAAATCTAATTACTAAGTAACGTGCTTTTGAAATTAAAATAAAAGAATAATAATTAAATTACAAAACATGGTAAAATTTATTCACGTAAAAAATGAAGCAAAAATAACATTATGTGCTTAATTAATATTTAAAAAAAAATATATAAATATATCAAAATATACACAGTTAATTATAGTGAATCAAACAATAAAATATCAACATATATCAAGAGAATTGTGTTTAATCAATAAAATACGTGATATGTAGTGAACTTACTTCGGTACTGACACAGTGTTACTAGCTGTAGGTGATTCTCTCAATGACGCTGATAATAATTCAAAGATTACTACCACTAGACATAAAAATATTGGGCCAAATAAAGCACCCTCCCATCCTAGCCAATACATTCCACCGGCAATTGATAAACCCGTAAGATACGGATGACCAGCACTATTGTATAAAATAAATTCATCAAATGATTATTTATGCAAAATATTTTAATTGCACCTACCCAGTAATTTCAGAATAAATAGCTGGATCTACAAAACTTGACGGAATGATAAAATGAATCAACATTAATAACGCAGCTGAATAAAATCGATCTTGTGCTAGCCAAAGATCAAGGAAAGCAGGTAACGCACACCAGTAAGTACCCAAAAATGGTATTGCCGCAAATTGAGTAGCACAAACTGTGAATTAAAATCGACGTTAATTTCTGAACACAAACTAAAACATCAGCCATATAATCTCACCGGTAGGAAGATACACAATTCTAGCTCCAAATATATTATGTGTCAGCCAAGTAAATAAACCATGGAATAATGCTAATTTAAATGTAGCAATTAAAACACTTGATACTGATTGGCTTATTGCTGATGCTACTCTAGGACCACTAGAAAATCCAAAATATTTTACCGCTTCCATTGGTGCATAATTCTCCTTACTGCTATTCAACAAGTAGAATAGAGCAGTAAAGAAGATTATCTAAAATTTGAAATAAATAGAATGCATTCAAAATCATGACATGAGAGAACTTAATTTTAGGTCTTTAGGTTAACTACTTACCGAATCCACAATTAATGTCACAACAAACTGTCCACCACCTAATATTGCTGTGAATATTGCTCCGATCATTGATGTAACAATAGCAATGTTTTGTTTAAGCAGCATGTAAACCGAATCCAAGATATCCATAACTGCTCCAATATTAGCCTTTACATAAGACATTATCGTATTTTGAGTCACTGAAATATAGAACTTATTCTTTTCTATTGAGAATCATTTAAAAGATTTATAATACTGACCTTCATTGTTCATAAAATCATTTAAGCTTAATGTAATGGCTTCTTGAGATACTTTTGGTCCGTGTATGGCTGGATCATTCTTTTCTAATAACTGCTGTATAATTCTGTCCCAAATATTCAAAACTTGTACTTTCAATTTTTTCATATGTTGTGGATCAACATCTTTTAACAATTCTGTTATATAACCATCAATGGCATCCGTTCCGGATTTATGTGCGTTCTCAACAAACGTTTCATAATTAACTTGAATACCTGATACAAACATTTAATTAATTTATCTAATAAACTCAATTTATTATTAACTTACTTTCTGGCATTAATTCTTTCAAATCAGGACGATTTGATATGGTCCAGTTAACCACATCGTTGCCCAGCTCTATAACAGTTATGGTCTCTGAATAAATTTCAACTCCAAGAAATATACCAGATACGATTACCCCACACACCAATAGAATGACAACAAGTGTTGTCGATATCATGTCTACGGAATTTTTAAGATAATCAGCAATCATCTTGTGGATACTGCCATTCAGTATTTGTATTCCTGGCCAACAAAGTGGTACAACAGCCGCACGTCTGTCGTTAAACCATTCCTTAAAGTAAAATTAAAATTACAATTTCATTACAAGTGTAATATGAATATCCGAAAAGTACGTACAGTAGCAGCTGATTTCATTGCTATTACTTTGGAGTCGACATAATCATCGATTCCAGATATTCTAAACAATTCCTTGATGAGGTAGATAACTACTGGTAACGCCAATAGTATAGTCAATAATATGTTTTGATAAATTAGAGTTGCCAAACAAGCATAAAATAAATAACGAAAATAAATAGAGCTTTCAGACTCTACAGGTTTCACAATAGAGTCTCTTTCTAATGAAATTCCATTATCATCATCAGTTTCATCGAGCACGGCCGCTTTACTTTGCTTAGTGTGCTGACCGTAAATAAACGTTATCTTTTCTAAAATCGTATGACCTTCGGCATCCGTAATAGTTCGTAATTGCATAATAAATGCAATCATCAAATATATCATTACGGTCATAAATATTGGTACACGTAATGCGCCAAGGAAACCGCAGCAATAAGCTATTACAAAGAACCACATACTTTGGCCAGCAAAAGCAAACAGTGTAGCATTCTTAGGCTCCCAAAAGAAATAGACCAGTCCAATGTATACTGCAATGATTGCAGTCATCTAAAATCATAACATTATTATCAATTATAACTGGGTTATTAAATTCACGTACAGTTCTAGTTGACAATGAACTCAAAATTGCGTAACAAAATTCATGACCACTTCGAATGTTACGCCAAATGAAACATAATATTCCCTTAGGCGCATAAAGCACACCCAATTTCCAAACAATTCCCAATATCAATACAATTAAAATCATAACGACATGCCGTTTTATCCAATTATAAATTGACTCCCCAGTGTCTCGTAGACAGCTCCAAGGACTCTTAGCAAACATAAAGAGTATATTACTTTTCTGAGCATCCATGGATTCAACATATTTTAATAGTCTTCCAGAAATTCTGCATTTCAATGGGAATAAAATAGCGCCGATCTGAAATATTTCAAAAATGTATTAACTGAACAATACAAATGTAGATTGAATATATACCAGAAAAGCCCATAAAAGGGGTTTGAAGAAAGGCCGGAATACAAAAAAGACAAGCACAACCGATCCAATGGAAGCCAATACCATCAGATTATAAAATGCGTTCTTGATGGGAGACTCGCGGAGATTCCTGAGATTATCCAACATGGTACGGAATGCCTCTGGACGAGACGCAGAACCAGGAGTTGACGTTTTGATCATTTTTATAAAATTTTAACACGTTCATCAACCATTACTAATGAACACAAACTATCACTTGGATAGCGATTTTATCTTCACGCACTCGATTGCCTAATTAATATTCTATTTGAGATCAATTTAAGAAATCAAAAAGTGAATATTTTTAAACACAGACCATTTATTTATAGAAATGACGTTTTAAAATCAGCTGGTTCGAGCATGCGCTTGTTTTGATTCCACAGATACGTTGAATCGATGAATATTTCATTAATTTAATTGTTAATATAATTTCAAAGTTGATTATCATAAATTTACTGTCTGTTTAAGTGTAATGTAATTAAACTACCTACACCGAGCAAATCGAGTTATCAGATTGATCAAGTGACGACGCTAAAGGAGAGGCGATCGGAGTGATTTATCATCAAATAGGGATACTTGTGAAAGTGAATCTCTTTTACTTTCATTCAGGTAACTTAGCTTGCAGATAGTAAGGAATTTTGCTAATAACAGATTCCAAATTTCAGTTAGACGTGCTTATAGTGAATGTGTGTATTTTTAATGTGAAACCATCATGGCTAAATCCAAAGATAGAAATAATGATGCTGTGTTTAGATCTCTTAGCGGTGTGCCCATAAAATTAACAATTTCTCATTACGGTGAAGATGGAGTAGAGATGACACTCCACAATTTAGAATACAGGAGGGCCCAACTCAGAGAAATGTGTTATTTGATTTCGGTGCTATGCTTTTATACTTTGTATTGTTGCCGGTTTAAAGTTTCATTTCCCATTCACGGTATTTGTATTGTTGCGTCTATGATTTTATTGTGGCGTTTATTGCACATTATAAAATCTGGTAAGTTAACATGAATCTACAAATTTATAATTGCAATGCATCCATTTCTTAACCACTTTTATTTTAGAATACATTTCAATTATAAGGACATTTGCAATCGAATCACATACAAATTATTGTTTTGGGAAATTAAATTCGAGATTTATTCCATTATCGTTAGTGACTGACGTAGTAATAAATGAAGTAATTTACAATGTAATCTATTTTATAATTTTGTCTTAAAATCTATGAACTAATAGCAATTATGTAGTTTCAGGTAAAATATATATTAATCGCATTGACAAAAGGCCGATCGTTCGGATGTGAACCCATCATACCACTTATGAATGTATGACAAATATTAAATTATTGTTGATTAATAGATAGTAATACGTTGTCTTTCTATTTACAGGTATTAAATGCGAATCGTTTTTGCCTTCAAAAGATGTACAGAGAAATTTGCCGTATATTATGGCGTACCGACCACTAAAATCAGACTCATCAGAATATACAATAGTAGTTAATGCCTGGCATTCCAGTATTTAATTTCAGTCTTCATGTCACTAATTGAATCCAACTATAAATATAATTTTATATAAAATTACATTGATAAACGCAAATTGTATTAATACCAACCAATTCGCCTATATGATTATGCTTCTGTTCTTTAGGTAAGGCTGCTAAATTATGTTCAATTTTTGGTATTGCGGTAGTAGGAGCTTCTGATCCATTTAACTAGAAAGCAAGATTTCGTATGATTATTAAAAATTATGTGAATAGTATCGGATATTTTACCAGTTTCCTTTTCTCATCCCATTTCTTTTGTAACGCGACTGCATAACGAAGAGGTACGGATTTCCTAAATTCTATCACCGCCACTTGTGTTTTCTTTATTTCAATAACTTCGTCACACGAATCCATCGAATCCTAAAGATACTTCCTGGTTTTTAATTATAAATAAGTTGCAACGCCAAGTGTTACACAAAAACGGACAATTTCAATTCAAAACAAATGTCTGACATAAAAAAAGAATGATTATTTGTTTTGACGTTTATATGACATTCCAATTCGCCGCCAGCTTTGCTTAGCTTTCGATTTGTTATTGATTTAGGAATTCTGAAGGCATTCCGGACATATCTGATTCCAGAAATTCCAATCTATTAACACTCTGGAGCCAAACAACTGATGGTCTGTGGCCCATAGGAAGAATTTAAGCATAACTAGATTTTATGTATTCGCTCGAAACGAAACTACGTAGAAAGTTACGCCATCTGGAACATTGAGACGAAGCATCACATAATTTATAAAATAAAATATGTCATGTTTCCAAGATGGCGGAATAATGTTGTGGCTATTTGATCTATTCAGAAATAAAACATATTTATGGCAATTAAATAGATTCAGATGTAATTGAAATTGGATTGTTTGAAAAGTTTAAATGTTTAGTGACTAAAGTACAGTGTCTTTTGCAGACGAACTATAATCAGTATTGAACCTAGCGTTGTTTATAAGTGGATTACCTAAGGGCCAAAAGAATAATCAAGCAAAATTGTGATAGCTTCTAATACATTTTCACGGACAAGAAACAAACCAAGAAAGAGGAAAAAAAACGAAAAGTGTTTGGAACTGCTTTGAACTTGTCCATCATAAGTTCCAATAATTTTCTTAACGTGTACCGTAGTTATCTTACGATTTGCAAAATAATCTCATAATAATACAGGTAAATTTTGTATGTTTGTAATAAATGTAATCGTTTACAGAAGCTGCATTCATTGCGGGAAGCATCCCACACTCCATTATTCCAATGACACAAGAATTGTTAATTTAAACCAGATCCGTTCTCTAACTTCATTCGATGTTTTGATCTACTCCTTTATGAGCTTAATTAAAATAAGTGAAACTGTCAATAGATTGACAATATTTTTTTGCGATATTTACTTTAAAATCGCCAGGCAACAATAGAATTGAACAACAGAATCCTTTTCGAAACTTGTTGTCTAAATGGTTCCCTTGCATACTTCTGTATGTTGATCATAAATACACGCATGCCGCTTTCCAACTACACACAAATATAAATTTTACATAATACAATGAATGATAAAAAACGATTACGTTTTACCTACAAAATATAAATTCATTGAATGGATGGTATTTTTATTATTGCGATCAAACAGTTTCTCTCACACTGTGGTGTGACAAAATGTTTATTTTCTTACAAATTTTAAAAATAGTACAAAATTTATGTCCCTCTTCGGTCGGGATAGTATCTAAACATAATATTCATGTTAATATATGTATCAAATTTGTCTTTACTACATGCTAAGTACATCTAATTAAATGACAATTCTCAGAAAATGATTTCAATGTCTCTCTACGTAATAATATAATTCGTAATTGATACTGTATACATAGCAAAGACGAGTAAACCACCATCGGTGTCATCGATGTTCAGGTGGTGTAGGTTTAATCTTATACAATAGTAAAATTTATGTTTTTTTTTGTGTGTGTTTTACGGTACAACGATTTCGTCATCACACGTTAGTAACCACATAATTGAAAACTCTCTCAAAACACAATACACTTGCAGTGTAATTCGGTACATGTTAAAATTCAAAGTGTGTGATGGTATGGGTTTAATCATATATATTCATTAATTTATATTGTTAATTATAATAATAATAATAATAATAATGTTATCATTGATTCTTTTTCAGTTTATATTATATTTGGAATAGTACAAAATGCAAGTTAATTTTAAATTGATCATCAAGTGATTAAATTATTTAATCGTTTATTAAGAGAACTAGAAACATTTTGAGTGATAATCATCATTGTTCCATTGGCATTGAGACGCTCAGATAGAAAAACAATTAATGATAAGACATCTGAGGTTTAAAGTTCTGGATAGAAATAAACGTATAACGTTAAGAAGTTACTATAGAAATTACTAATCGGTAGAGCATCAATATTAAGTAAAGCTGAAACAATAATTGAAATTTTAAAATTAATTCATACAAGGCTGAGCCATGACGACCGATACAAGACGTAGAGTTAAACTCTATGCACTGAATGCAGATAGACAGTGGGATGATCGCGGTACCGGCCATGTATCGTCTACTTATGTGGAGCGTTTAAAAGGTACTAAATTATCTAATGATATTGGAATTGATTAATTGATAAAATTTCTCTTTTTTGTAAAGGCATTTCTCTGCTTGTTCGTGCTGAATCAGATGGTTCACTTCTGTTGGAAAGTAAAATTCAACCAGATACAGCATATCAAAAGCAACAGGATACGCTAATTGTTTGGTCGGAGGGTGATAATTTTGATTTAGCACTTAGTTTTCAAGAAAAGGCTGGTTGTGATGAAATCTGGGAAAAAATTTGTTCGGTAAGAAAAAGACAAAAAGAAACCAATATTGCAATAGAAATATAATATTTTAATTCAATGTAATTTACAGGTTCAAGGCAAAGATCCATCAGTAGAAATCACACAGGATATTGTCGAGGAATCCGAGGATGAAAGATTTGAAGATATGTCAGATTCTGCACCACCAATTGAATTACCACCATGTGAATTAGGACGACTTGAGGATATTTCTGAAACCATTGCTAATGGTTTATCGACCCCAGTACGAAAAGAGAAACTAGCTATTGCACTTGAATCTGATAATTATATTAAGAAATTACTTGGCTTATTTCATATGTGCGAGGATTTAGAAAATACTGAAGGATTACATCATTTATATGAAATTTTTAAGAATTTGTTTCTACTAAATAAGAACAGTGTTTTCGAAGTAATGTTTGCTGAAGATAACATTTTCGATGTAGTCGGCTGTCTTGAATACGATCCAAGTTTGAGTCAGCCCAAGAAGCATCGCCAATACCTTAAGCAGTTGGCAAAATATCGCGAAGCAATACCAATCAAGAATCCTGATTTGCTTGCAAAAATTCATCAAACTTATCGCGTCCAGTATATTCAGGATATTATATTACCAACACCATCAGTGTTTGTGGAAGATAACATGTTGAACACATTGTCTAGTTTCATATTTTTCAACAAAGTGGAAATTGTGACAATCATTCTAGAAGATGATACATTTTTACATGAATTTTTTGCTCTGCTTACTAATCCAGCGACGAGTGATACTAAACGACGTGATCTCGTGTTGTTTCTAAAAGAATTCTGCAATTTTTCACAGAATTTACAACCACAAGGTAAAGAAGCATTTTATAAGAGTTTAACATGTTTAGGAGTATTACCTGCATTGGAAATTACTCTTGTAATGAATGACAAACGGACTAAATCGGCATCCATCGACATATTAACGGCAATAGTCGATTATTCATCATGCATTATAAGAAATTATACTGTTCAGCAAGTATCTAAAATCGATGAGGTAATATTTTGAAATCAAACAAAAGACTAGACAGTTTCCGTCTGATGCTATGATTTTTAATACAATATTTTATGAATTTCTAGATAACACCAAGTAAAATGTTACTAAACATTATCATAGAACAAATGTTAAACGATTCTGAGCCGGAATTGGGTGGTGCTGTACAATTGATGGGTGTTATACGATTATTGTTAGATCCTGAAAATATGCTGACAGAAAAAAATGATTTTCTTAATATTTTCTATAAATATAGCATTCAAACACTGATAGGTATTTTTAGAATAATTTTTCCTTTTTCGTTTCATTTTTTTTTAATAAATCAATACTCTTAATTCCAGCACCATTAATTAGTAATACTGTTGATGATGTACCCCAGAAAGAAGATAATCAAACAGTACAACTGTTGGGCTTAGTGCTGGATTTATTGTCATTTTGTGTTGAACATCACACTTATCATATTAAAAATTGTATGCTACAAAAGGATTTATTAAAACGCATTCTTGTTTTAATGAAGAGTACACATACATATTTAGTGCTTTGTGCACTTAGATTGTTAAGAAAAATTATTGCACTTAAGGACGAATTTTATAACAGGTAAGATTTAGCAATATTGAATATAGTGAAAATGATCATTTCTTAATTATTGTTATATCTGTATTTCATTATTTTAGACACATAGTTAAAGGAAATTTATTCGCCCCTGTTGTTGATGCATTTATTAGAAATAACGGGCGTTACAATTTACTGGAGTCTGCCATATTGGAGCTATTTGAGTTCATTAAAATTGAGGATATTAAAACACTGTCCACTTATGTTGTAGAAAATTTCAGTAAAATATTTGATGAGATTGAATATGTACATTCATTCAAACATATGAAAGCACGATATGAACAGCATCAAGATATGCTGAAAGAACGTGAAAAGATATTGGATAGGTAGATACTCCATTAATTAAATATAATATGTGATTGGCTTAAAATAACATATATTTTAGTATACCAATGATGCGAACTATGAGATATAACCGAAGAGACCAACGGCAACTAGACGAAGAAGAAGAAATTTGGTTTAACGAAGATGATGATTTTGCAGATGTTCCCCAAACTAAAACTGAGATTGATTCGTACAACGTTATAAAAAGTAAAATTTATTGGCATAATATAAATGCAGACTAGTTAAACCATTTAACATATTTTTTAGACAATTATTTGGATAAAATAATAGAGAAAAATAACCCACCAGCAAAAGCACAACAGAATAATTCGCCACCTCAGACAGGCTCGGCTCAACCGATTCATGGACTCGGAACAATTAATATAAATCTTCAAATGCAGGCAGCACTAAACCAAGTAAATTTGGCACCACAAGTTAATCAAATGCAAAGCGAATCTTCCGAAAATGTATCCATTTCGTATTCGGATACTACTTGTTCTAATACGAATGTTGAAAGTACTCTCTCAACAAATAATAACCAAAAAGTAACGCCTTCGGATGAAAGTGAGGCCAATGTTCCAGAAAATAAAGATTCAGAAAACGTCCTAACAACTCCAACTCTTGCGGAGGTTGACAATTCATTAAACCTTGTATCTACTAGTTCTATGAAGAAGGTAAGTATTGATAATTTCCAGTGATTGGTAAAATTATTTGTATAAATTAATTAAAAACAAATTTTAGGGATTAGTTGATTATGATGGTGACTCTGATGAAGAAGAAGACGAGGATGATGATGACGCAGTGGAAAGTCCGCTGCAGAAGAAAGCTCGTTTAGCGTAACGATTAAATTAAGGAATTGTAAACAAATTATTTGCAACATATTTTTCCATATTAAATAGAAACACAAAATGAAAGGTACACACTAATTGATTAATTGAAATGCGATCAATGAGTATGGAGAGCATTTTCATTTTGTAACGAATTGAATACATGAAAAACGAACCATAAAATAAAATTATAATGAAATTTGAGAAATAAAATGATTTTAAGACAATTGGTTCTTTTACGTTGATATTTCATCTACACAGATTCCAATGATTCTTAGAAATTATTAAATGTGTTAGATTTGTATAACTAACTGGATTATTGATTTTATTGATAGCTTCACTAATGGGGTGGTATTATTTT
The DNA here is from genome assembly GCA_001014335.1 of Coboldia fuscipes. Taxonomy (NCBI): domain Eukaryota; kingdom Metazoa; phylum Arthropoda; class Insecta; order Diptera; family Scatopsidae; genus Coboldia; species Coboldia fuscipes. The sequence continues at coordinate 179,581 of JXOR01000935.1, read as the reverse complement.
ATATAGGTTTCCATAGTGCTGACTGTGAGACAAAACACATTGAATGAAATGTACATCATCTAAAATCAACCAAAGGTAACAAGTGTGATAAAAATTTCCTTTTCAAGAGATTTAGTCTTTTAATTATGGCTGAGGATAATTCATGGGTGTTTGATTCATTAGTGTGTTTTCTTCATGGTCCAGTATGGAATGCACCGTTACAGACATTTATTGAAGAGAAATCAATTGGTAGGAATTTATGGATTTACTATATAATTTGATTCTATAATTCACTATTTAGTTTTTGATCCAAATGAGTGCTTGGACGAATCAAATCCACAATATATAAAGATTCATGAGGAATATAAAAACCTGGTCGATTACATGCTGGCAAGTTTTATGGATGAGATGCAGATAACGCCTGAACAATTTGAAGGAGCTTGCCTTGAAAGTAAGCAAAATAATCCAGAAAATGCATTCTCGTTTCACCAAGGATTGTTTCAACAAGTGAGATTCAAAACTTTATCCGATCACACATTTAAATATTAATAATTTTCAGATATGGGCAGCAAATGATATTAAAATATTTATCCGTTTAATGACTCAACGAAACGTTGAATTACAACTCCAAGCATTAGATTTAATTGAAAGACGACATAACACTTCTGTGGAATCTAATAGAAGTGATAGTGATGTGTCCACATCCCACGATATTCAATTGACTGAAGATGATCTTGCGTAAGTTTTAATATTAAACATCCCATAAATTTACTTATTTATTCATAACTGTAGAAAATTAACAATTGGCGCAGAGAAAGAAAATGAGCTGTTAGAGGAAGTAATAAACCAATCAGGAGCAACTAATGATATAGACACCGAGGAAAAACTATCTGAAGATAAAAAGTTCAAACGACTGAATTTATACTTTGAAAAAGAAAAGGTGGTAATGAGTTAAGTAGATAGAGTTTTCAAAAATAAATTTAACTTATAATTAATTCTAGATTAATTCGGCTGACATAAAATCGAGACAAGAATACTTACGTAATCAACGTGATAAAATTTTGGAAATCAAAAAGAAGAATCGGACACAATTATTAAACGATACTGTAAAGAGAAATGTTAGACCATCATCGGCAGCAAGTGTGGCTTCTCGTTTGATGCAATCGTCATCCACCGAGGAATTAGTTAAAGTTAATAAATCTCAAGAGGCATCAGTTCAATTACGTCAAACATTAGCAAAACGGCTTCGTGCTGAAGTGGTTGAGCCCAAGGATAACTAATTTCGTGGCTTTAAAATTTCAACCAGAAGATTTATTAGATCATATAATTAATATACAATATTTTAAATGTTGTATTTTTTACTAATGTTTCACTTTCACATGAATATTTAGTGTTACTTATCATATTTGAATCATTTATCTGACGAGCTATTAATTTGTGTAATGCAAAGAATTCGTTTTACTATTAGATTATAACATCACTGGTTTACCACACTTTTATACATAACGGGAGGTGTAGTTCTTTTCTGTCAAATAAGGTAGTACTGAAGAATGTCACGATCACGAAAACGATATCAAGATCATTTACAAAAATAATAAACCACTAGATGCTGCATGAGCCATTAATGTATTCGCTGCCTGTTGGGTTTCTAAAAGCAAACGTGCTTCTTTGATCCAATCTTCAGCTACCTTACGAGAAGCGCCTTGTAATAAATTCATGTATTTCACAGCTTGTGTTAAATTACCATGATCTACCCAATATCTAGAAATAAATAAATATTAGTCGCATAACAATATAACAATAGCTATTTAAATACCTGGCTCTGTTTAAAATATCGTAAGTATCAAATTTACTAAAATCAACTTCATGGTCTTTCAATTCAGCTTCTGAAATTGGATGACTGGGACTCGAAATTAACATCGATTGAAGGTAGGATAACAAATAAGTTGGTAAACGACCGCCTTCAGTTGGAACTAATGCCAACCGATGGGCCATTTTTTCCACTTTAAGGAATCGTTCGCGTAAAGCATCTTCTGGATATACTCCACGGTCAAGGGCTTGTTTTGGTAAACTATCAAGGACAACCGACACCAATTCATCATCTTTAGCTAAACATAATAATAAAGATTAAGAATTTAATAAAATTCATTCATGAAAATACTTTAAAATACTTACAAGCAGCTTTCTTAACAGCAGCTACTTCTAGTTTCAAAGGACGAAGTTTCAGCTGCCATGCCAAACCTGGTTCACCAATGCGAACAGAATACCAAAATGCTTGACAAGCACTCCATAACGCCTGGGATTGATGCACCATTTTATCTGTATCAGCACGAGCTAATAATACAAAATATCAAAATTATAATATCATATTGCAACCTTAATCATAAAATATTTATGAAAGAAAATACTGTAATTCCATATAATTAATAAAAAATATACCTTGGATACCTCCATCAATATCTTTAATATGTTATTGTAAGCATTCAATTTATATACGCAATTAACAATTAGAACGATCAATGAAACCATAAAATGTTTAATACCTTGAATTGCAGCGTCCATTCCTTTCAACTTTCCAATCATTCCAGCTAATTGTTGTTTATATGCCATTTGCTCCGCGGACACTTTTTCATGCAATTCCCTTTCGAATTGACGTCGCAATTCCTTTTCCTTTACTGTAAGTGCATTTTTAATATGATCAACATGAGCTTCAGCTTGTCGTCGTAACTGATCACGCAGTAATTTGTCATTTACTGCTTGCTGTTTGAACAACTCCTTTTGATTCTGAAGACGCAATAGTTGCTTCTCCTTTTCAATATCATATTCTAATTGTTGTTTCATGGCCTCACTTTTATCATCACTCCTCAAGGCATCGAGTGCTCGACGAATTCGAGCCTCACCTTCTGCGTGCATTTTCTCCAATTCCTTTCGATATGCCATTACATACGAATAAGCGTGGACAAAAAATAAATCTAATTCGTCCTTTGACAAATCCATTTTTTTATCACTTAAATTCACACCAGGAAATAAACTTTCAATTTCATCAACAAAGTGATTGCGTGCTTCCTCAATTTTACGCCAGTATTTTTCAGACGAGTCAGCCAAATCTTTCATATTGTAGAGGTCATCCTTGCATTTATTTAGTTGATCTTGAATTAATTTAATTCTATTTTTGACACCTTCCACAGCATCAGGTGCTACGTTGTGACTTAATGAATTTACCGAATCTTGTAATTTTACTACAAGGAATTGAAATTGAGTAATAAAATGCATTGATTACAAAAAACAAGTAAACTTACGAATTTTATCAGTTGCTTCTCTCGCAGTTAATTCAGCATTATTCAATGCAGAGTCCCGAGCACTGGTTTTATTTTTCAATGATGTCCAAATTGTGGTATCAAGTTTATCAACTGCATGATCAAGTGCTGTAGTTACATCTGCCTTATACCTTAAATATAAAAACAAAAGAATAACAAATATTTCTTTTCAAATGATTATAAATTTTACTGTTTTAAAATATCCACTGCACGTTTATATTCATTACTGGCCAAATTCGCAGCAACTTCAACGGCATGCTCTAATTCTTCAATATTTGTAGGCAACTTGTCGAGCTTAGGAGCAGCAGGAGCAGCTACAGCTACAGCTACAGCTGCAGGTGTAACTGTCTTTGTTGCAGTTGCAGGTGGCTTGGTTGTTGAAAGCTGAGGTGAAGACTTCGTTTCTTTTATTAGTGATTCTTCCTTCTTTGATTTAGTTGAAGGAACAGTAGGTTCCGGAAGGGGTGGTGAAGGTACACTTGAACTCTTCATTTCAGCCTTCTTTGAAATCTGTGTTGCAGGCGTTTCATTATTAGCACCTAATGATAAGATATTGTTTTATTATTCATATAACTAAATTTGATAAAATATAATCAGTGACCATAATTTAACTGCATAGAATCTTCCATATTTGTATTTGATTTTGTGTTCGACATTAAAGGTATTGCCTTTTCATGTTTGCGTTTACTTGTCTTTACATTTAGGGAAGATTCTAAGTCATTACTTAATCTCAATTCCAATTGATCGTCATGTTTTCTTTTATGGCTTCTGACTCCTTATTAATTATTTATAATATTTATAATTATGATTTATATGTTTAGAATCAAATATAACTTACTCTTTGGTAGTTCCTTTTTCACCTCCTTAGGAGTGTCGTTTTTGTTACCTCCCATTCCAAAGAAGTTTGTTACGGTTGATGTTGATTCTTCAATTTTTTTCGTTACATTATTATATTCCTTAGTGATCTTATCTAAAGGATTTTCTTCTTGTAATAATACTTTTAGAACAGCATCAGCACCTGGCACATTTTTAACCAAAGTTTGACGGAATTTATCATCGTATCTAAAATTAAAATATATTCATGTAGTTGAAGTTTTTAATTCAAAAGTGGATAAAATCAATGTAGAGCTCACTTTGCATAAGCAACAACGGATGCACCTGCTGCTATTGGAGTTAAAAACACTAGCAATTTACCGAAACCAGCTTCCAGAACTGGTGGACCAGAGTGTCTACTTCTCACCAATTGCTGAAGAAGTCGGACCTAAAAAACCCAAATTATTCTTTATTATCGAAAATGACTCAAAGTTTTGCATTGTTACATAATAAACCACACGATTAACATAAACGTAATAGCAAATTTCGTATAGTGTTGGGTAAACAATGAAAATTCAACATTAGCAAATAAACTAATTACCGCAGCACCATCAAAAAATGCAATCCTTTTGCGTAATCAATAGTATGAAAACTATAAATCGTAACTTTTTCAAATTAAATGCACTATTTTTATTTTCACAAAAATCAATGAAATGTTATTACCTTCCTATGATGATTTATTGAATTATGTACGGTGAATCTTATCATCTTTTCTGTACTAGCACTGGTTGTTGTAATTACAGCGGAATAATAATTTTAAACAGTGATCCGGTTCTGGATGAGACCCGGTGCTGATGTTAATTTACAGGTCCAAGTAACTTGGTGTCTTAAATCAAAAATGGTTTGCACCCTCTTCCCGTTCACCGTGTCAGCAAACTCTCAAGTAGACAATTTAAAGTGTGGTTAGGTTTGTGTTAGTATTGAAAAATCGAAACTGATTTGATGAAATAATATAATTTCTTTCGTTTTTCTGGCAGAAGTTTTTTGTTTTAATGGAATCGCCCTAGTTCATTTGAGTCCCAATTAGATTCAGCTCATCGGACGAGGAAAAGCAGCGGAATTTAAAACTTTATCAAATAATCAGTCACAGAATCAATCACCAGCCAGCCGCTGGATTTAAGGATGTTGAGAACTACTTTCAGATGTAAGAATAACACACTGTCTTTAGTTTTTTTTTTAATTATTTTCTTAATTTCACTTTAAATATTTTAAATCTGATGGAAAACTCTTGTTTTGTTTGATAAAGATGGTGGAATTTTATTTAAATTTTTCCGAAAAATTTCTATAAAAATCTACTATTTTATTTTAGGTTAATATACAATCAATATTTTAAAATACCGCAATAATAAGAAGTTTGTCATATAAATAATAAATATTTGGGTGATATGTATGATTAAAAGTTGGCGTCTAAATACAGTGTTTTTTTTTTATTTTAGCGATTGTGAGGAATGCACAACTAGTGCCTGGGATTGTTCTAACACCAAATAACATTGCTCGACAACTTGGTAGTTATGTGAAACCAACATTTACTCTGCCGTTAGTATCCAGCTTCCAAAATGCTCATACCAGAACCATATTCACTGGTATGCAGTCATCAACAATTTTATCGAAATTATCGCTTATGCCACTAGTAACTACTGGCCAGCCAAATAGATCTGTTACTAAATTTTCACGGACTAAAGGAAAAAGAAAGACAGTGAAGGCGGTTATTAAAAGATTTAAGAGATTAGACTGGGGTGCGTGGATACGTACTCATTCGGGTCGCCATAAGAAAATGTGGAAAAAGAGCGGAAATTTAAAACGACGTCTGAGGCAACATATTTTTGTTAATTCAACCCAAAGTTATCTGTTAGAAAAGATGGTAACTAAATTCTGGAGGCGACCCAGACATTACATAAACGACCCATATGAACCATACCATAAGAGAGAAGAGTATTCTATTACAAAGAGTAAACCGAGGGCATATTAAAATAAATTTAGTGTGTATATATTTGATACTTATTAGTTGTGATTATATAAACAGTGCACAGATGACTAAAAAAGAAAATTGTTCAACATAACAGCTATTTGATATTTATTATTCATCCACAACTTTGTTTCGCAGTTGGCCCAAATGTTGAATTTCACTTACAACACAATCACCATGACGCAAGTATTCTGGTGGTTTACGGTGCATTCCAACACCAGCTGGAGTACCAGTTAAAATTACATCACCTGGTTTCAAAGTAATGGACCTGAAAGTAATAAACCGATTAATTTTAAAATTGATGGTGTAATAATTACAAGAATGAAATTAAATCAAGTTTACTGTGACAATCGGCTTATAATTTCCGGGATATTGAAGATCAATTCATTGGTATTGCCATTTTGCTTTTCAATGTCGTTTATGGTGCATCGTACTTCCAAATCGTGTGGATCTGGGACAAGACTCTTGTGTACAATGCTTGGTCCAAGTGGACAGAAAGTATCCATTGATTTGCCAATTAAAAATTGTCCTCCGTTTTTCTGTTTTTGCCAATCTCTAGCAGAAATGTCTTGAGCAACTGAATAACCGAACACATATTCCATAGCTTCCATTGTGCTAACATGTTTTGCTTGTTTACCGATGATAACAGCAAGCTCAACTTCCCAATCTACTTGCTAATTCGAATAAAAACAGTAATGGGTTAAATATAAAACATATGAAATGTAAATATCAATAGCTTACATCAGTAATTGATGGGCGCACAATATTATCAGTAGGACCCACAAGAGTACTAGCAAATTTACTGAAGAACATTGGTTCCTTTGGAGGCTCTTTGTTCTGTTCCAAACAATGACCAGCATAATTTAGTCCGATACATATAATTTTCTCTGGATTTGTAATCGGCGGTAGCAAAGTAATATTGTCTGTGATACATTCAGTCGGAAATGATTTGATTTTTTCCTTTACTTCCTCAACAGTAACACCTGATTCAAGAAAAGATAACATATCGGTAGGAAAATTTGGTACAGCACTTAAGTTGGTTAAGTAAATTCCATCGCTAGAAACTACACCGAAACGCAACCGATCATTTCCCTTCTTGGTATATTGAATAAATCGTAGTGCAGGCTTTTGGCTGAAATCCTGTTGTTGAGTACTGAATGACTGCTTGGTCAGATGGTCAGACATTTTGTAGTTTAGGAAATTTTTACTTGCTTTGTAAGACCAATGGCGGACACCAACGCTACCACTCAAGAGTCGATGATAACACTGATTCGTCGTAATTAATAAATATTGAGCGCTGGAGTGAAGATTGTATTTGAATTCATAAAGTGATCGGGCAATTATTGCTGTGTTTCGGTGGACTAGCATATTTAATAACGTTAATACGAAGAATTTAGATTCTTATACAAAACTATTGGATTTCTGGTCTTAAATATACTTTAACAATTTTTTTTTAAACGTTTTAATTTTATATTAATAATATAGAATACTCATAATTTAAATGTTTGTATATACCCGATGAATGTAAATTAATATTATGTAACAAAACGAAAACTACGTCAGATTGTATTCATAATGAAATTGACAATGCCGGTTCTTAGATAAGCCACTTTAAAGATTTTAAATTATGAGATCTAAAGTGTGGGTGTTCTTTGAAAATATCACACCTCAATTAATTTTATGAAAACTCTTAGCAAGACGATTGGTGTTTAATCCTGTGGAAGCCATTTGATAACTCTTATCAAGAGTTATAACTATTTATTGTGATTCTTATACTGAATTTTAATACGCTACTACAACGTTTAAAGAATTTTGTTCTGTTTCCTTTAAATATATTGATTAGCATTGTCCTAACAATGCTTTGTATAATAGTAAATTCTGGATTACAGACTGCTTTACTTGGTATGCATCTTGTACTTAAGTAAAATGTGATAATTGTATTTAAATTTAATTAAATTGATTTTAATTAATCCGGAAGTTAAATGGATTAGTGCAATCACGTGAAGCTCAATGCAGCCAATATCGCATATTGAAAGCTACAGCATCTGTTCGAGGTTGAATATCGCTTTTGGAATGATTAAAGTAATATTTATCGTTATTAAATAAATTAAATCATGTAATAATTAATTTCAAAGTATTCTACGGATATACGTTATGACTTTCTACTTTGGAAAATGGTAAAAAAATCACTTTGTTTACAAATTTTCACAATCTGTCACATTCTGTTGTCAAACGTTCATTGTGCGACTTTTCTTCATTTATTCCAAAAAAAATTACCTTTAAAAATTTTAAAATATTTCTGAAGTTTTTTCCTATCGAAAATTCGTTTGCAGCTCCCGTTGATATACAATGGCGCTCTTTGCTCGTACAGTTGGAAGGACCTTTATTCAGGTGAGACTCGATATACCAGAAATAGTTTAGAAATAATTTTTTTGGCGTTCGTGCACTCTTTATATAACTGGTTGTTGATAAATATATGAGGAAAATTTATAAAATGAATCCTTTCTAGGCATCATCAAGAGCCATTCACACCTCGGGTGTTTCTCAAACAACTGTAACTGTAAGTAATATAATTGAATACAAACTGTGTCATTGAACGAATAATGAATTATAACTAATATATAAATTTCGTTTTAGCAACAACCAATATCGAGGCCTGAAGGTCGTACAACATGCACTCTAATACCAGGTGATGGTGTTGGTCCTGAACTGATGTACTCCGTGCAAGAAGTTTTCAAAGTATAACTAATATTGTTCTTAATATAAATGTATATCAGCGTATACGATAGTAATTTCATTCACATATTATTCATTGAAGGCTGCTGGTGTTCCGGTTGATTTTGAAACGTATTTCTTGTCAGAGTTAAATCCAGCTCTTAGTGCCAAACTTGAAGATGTAGCTGAATCTATTCAAAGAAATAAGATCTGCCTTAAGGTGAGCTATATTTGTTTTAGTTAAAAAATGGGAATGTAACTATTTAATGATTACGTAACGTGCAGGGTATCATCTCAACACCAGGCTATAGTACATCTGGTGAATTACAAACTATGAATATGAAACTAAGAAACGAATTGGATTTGTTCGCAAATTGTGTTCATGTCAGGAGTTTACCAGGAGTCAAAAGCCGTCATCAGGTATGTCCATTGTGAAATGTGTATAAAATTCAACATAATTATTTGGATCGGTTTATTGTAGAACATCGATTGTGTTATCATTCGTGAACAAACTGAGGGAGAGTATTCTGCTTTAGAACATGAATCTGTGCCTGGTGTTGTTGAGTGTTTAAAGATTATAACGGCTAAAAAATCAGAAAGAATTGCTAAATTTGCTTTCGATTATGCTACCAAAAATAAACGATCAAAAGTCACAGCCGTACACAAGGCTAACATTATGAAATTAGGAGATGGCCTCTTTCTCAAAAGTTGTCTGGAAGTTTCCAAATTGTATCCAAAAATCAAATTTGAAAATATGATTGTTGACAATTGTACAATGCAAATGGTGTCCAACCCACATCAAGTATGTAACAATATATTTAATAAGAGATATTTTATAATATTTATCGTAAATGATATTTCAGTTCGATGTTATGGTGACACCAAACCTTTATGGTAATATTCTTGTGAATCTTTGCTCTGGTTTGGTTGGCGGTGCTGGTGTAGTTCCCGGTTCTTCATACTCATACAATACTGTTGTTTTTGAACCGGTAATTAAAATGCGATTACTTAAACTGTTTAATTTAATATCGTTGACATTTTATAGGGAGCACGGCATACATTCGCAGAAGGTGTTGGTAAAAATATTGCAAATCCAACTGCAATGCTTCTATGTGGCGCGAAATTATTGCGACATGTAAATTTATCACACCAAAGTGATATGATAACCACAGCTATTAATCGTGTATTGAAATCCGGCAAAATTCGTACCAAGGACTTGGGTGGCCAATCTACCACAAGTGACTTTACAATGGCTGTTATTAGCAATTTGCAATAAATTATAAGACATCCAGTTTAAAATTAATTTTAGTTAAAATGTTGACCCGTTACACGAGAGCTATGAATAATGATGTTGAGTCAAAAGTAATTAACCAAATCTATACTTCTTTATAAACTTTTTAATTTACCGTCCTCGATTCCGTAAAATATATCATGTCTTTTGGAAATACAATCATAATACTTATCATTTATATATTGTTATGGATAATTAGAATAATCTTTAATTTGTCTCTAATTGATTTATTGTTAAAATATTTATTTCACAATGGCTCAAGAGAGTTTAGCTAAATAATTGTTGATTTTAATAAATATGATTGCCATTAAAATTAATTCGCAATATTACATTGAAGAATGCAGTTTACAACTACTACAGGTTAGCACTTTATCTGAATTCCAGCTATATTAATTATCAATGAACGTATTTTTATCTGTTATATACCTGTAATTGTTAACTGTAATCGTTATCTTATCTTGTGGGAATTTTATGCAATATGATTGTACAACATTTGTGTTATTAACATAGTTTGTTATATGCTGGTTTTAGTATGAGTCAAAGTGTTTAAGACTAACAATGAAGTTATTATTCTTTGTGACAATTATAGGATTATTAGTATTTCGTAAGAATCAGTAATATTCTACATGTAAATTCAATTTTAAATTCAAATTGTTATTAACTTTTAGCATCGAATGGATTGCAAATACCTGAAACTTTAATACACTGCTATAGGGCGAATGAAACAATACCATTTGTGGGAAACTCCCTTCCTCTATTATTGGATTTGATACGAAAAATTGAAAATACATATCCAACATCAATAGATATACGACAGTTGGCTGTTAAGCTAACCCAAAAAATTCGATTGGATGGAGTACACAGAGCTCATGGGGTACCGGAAACTCCGTATGTCACACCATACGGAGCAGGTGGAATTCAAACACCCAAATTTAGTTTAATCCGACGATTAGTTTCTGATGTACCTGGAAATATAAATTTTGAAAGAGCATTAAATGATAGAGAACTTTGTTTTTTGCATAAACTAATTAGTTCTACTGTGGAACCGTTTGAAAGAGGAGATGAGTCAAGAGTGTGTCCTTTGTCGTTAAATAGTACTGAAAGATTGCACTATCCATGGCTATTAGTGAACAAGTAAGACACAAAATTTAATTATTCACACTAGAAACGATGAGTTATTCTTAATTTGCAGATTAATTGATCCTTTGCGGGGATCATTAAATACAACCACTACCAGAATTTCAAGATGTCCAATTGAAATGGGTGTGGTAAAGACTGGTAATAAATGATAAGTATATTACTCCTGGAAACGAATTTTATTAATATACTGGATTTTAGATTACGGAGATATATCACCTGGTACTGTGATTGCATCAATTGCTGCAGCCTTAGAACCGCAAAGAGTTCAACACAGAGAAATTCTATCAGCTTATTCATCAAAACATCCGTTAGAACAATTGGAAGAAGGGTTTGATACCAATCGTGCAGGAAAATTACTGAAATCAAGTAAACTTGTTGAAAATGTACTGGCATCTGGATTAGCTGGAGACTTGGCTGAGGTTTGCGTTTACCAAGGACCTTATAATGGAATAAATCCATTAATATCGACAGAAGCAAACTGGAATGACACTATCTACCCTCGTGTTAGGTATTTCACAGATGATCATGCTGGACGTTGGGAATTAACAGAAGCGGAAATATTAGGGGGAATTGACGGTTTATTTATTTCTCAGTCTATTTATAATTGGGTGCTTCGTTTACCTCGTTTAAAATTATCCCAAGTGTTGGATATGTATTACAGTGCTAGAGGAATTCCGGTAATGTCGATTGAAAATGTTCGATTTAAGCATAAAAACAGAAGAAAGACAATTGTTTGGAGTCAGTATAAGGATTACCACCAAGAAAAAATCTTGTTGGCAAGAAGTCTGAGGAATATTGATTCACAGGATTCAGCAGCAGGAAGATTGAAATTTACTCAAGATTTAGATGAAAAATATATAAACGATCAGACATTGAATTTGGCTGAGGTACTCCAATACATGACTAGTACATTAATCGTATCAGATGAAGCTTTACAATCACATTGCGAAAGTGCCGTTAAACTGCTATTTGAAAAGATACCTAAAATCCTGCAAAATGTAAAGAGTAAAGATCCCATGCCAAGAGAAACTAATTATGTCAGAATTGATGCCACACTAATTATTGACGGATCAAGACAAATGTACGAGACGCAACGATTGATTTCTTATATTGCGGAATCTATTGAAGTGTCTCACTACGGATCGTTTTTGTCCGTTATGAACGGAGAAAATGGTAACATGATTGTAAATCGAACAAATAGTTTATCGAGTATTTATCAAGATATGCAGAATTATTCTGGTCCATGTAAATATTTTATGATATTATATTTGTATATTAGTAGATAGATTTATACCTTACTTTTAGATCCAATAACGTTTTCATTATCAAGATCATTGACGACATTGGTATCAAGATTGGCAAATCAAACAGAATACGAGCAAAGAAAGGGAATTACTACTGCAAGACCTCTGGTTGTTATATTACTATGTCAACAGCAACGAATTACTGAAGCTGATTACAATAGAGCAGCAAATATTCTACGCGGTAGTTTAGTACGATATCCTGATTTATATTTTATATTTATTACAAATAATGGTGCCACATTTGATGAATTGATGCGTGGGATAATACCTAATAATTTTAATACACAGCATATGGGAAATAATCTAACGAATTATATCAGGCAACAATATAAAGTAATATCGACTACCGGATTAGATACAACTGAATTTGGTTCGGAACTGACGAAATATGTTCGAAAGATTCCTCAAAGAATTATTGCTCCATATTGTAAGAATTCACTAGCACTTCTGGAGGGTGTCACGTAATTATAATTGAAATTAACATTGTACATTCGTTAATTTAAATTTCTTTTTAGTTATTACTATGAAGATTATGTAACACCACAAACTGAAAATATTTATCGTATAAGTCCATATTATATAAAGTATGCGGATGAAATAAGAGTTCAGTTTTCAGGCGCAGGCTATGGCATTTTAACGGTTTGCATGTCTCGCGATATTCTCTATATTCCGATTATTTGTGAAAAGGTTTATGAGTTTACAGCAGTTTGGTTCAATATCACTCATCCTTGTGATGAGAGATATAATGAATGCACTCCTATATACTTTTCTGTGACAATGGACCAAAGCAATATGCATTGTTCAGGTAATTATCCATCATCTATTAAAACTATAATGATACCTAATTAATGTATATTGTGGTAATACAGAAAATGACTGCCGGTTTCCTGATCAAGTGAGATACATTGTGCGACATGAAGAATTACTTTGTGAAATTGATGGACGAAATAAAGGATCGCAAATATTTGGTGGTGAGATTGGCCTAATATTTTGTTTAGGGGTATTTCTTATTATTAGTAATTTAATATAGACTATTGTAACTAAAAAAAAACTATGTAGATATAATAAAGTTTCTTCTAATTTTTTACAATTTTTGTGAAATTGTGTATTAAATCCAAATATTGATTACGACTAGCACCTGTGATCCGTTCCCTTTCCATGATGTGGTATCAAGAATTTAATTTGGGCGTTGAAGTATGAATTCTAAGGCCGTGCATATCTTTAATTTCTTGTTTCAATGTATCAGTAATTAATTGATGTTGTTTTACGGTGGATAGTNTGTGTATTAAATCCAAATATTGATTACGACTAGCACCTGTGATCCGTTCCCTTTCCATGATGTGGTATCAAGAATTTAATTTGGGCGTTGAAGTATGAATTCTAAGGCCGTGCATATCTTTAATTTCTTGTTTCAATGTATCAGAAATTAATTGATGTTGTTTTACGGTGGATAGTCCTTTGAAATCAATCGATTCAACAAATATTTCATACATTGCTCCACAACCGCCAGACACATCAGATACTTGTATATTAGTAGCCTACGAGTAGAATAAGATACAATTCCTAGAGACGGTTTTTAGGTTCCTAACGTTGTTATACCTTTGGGAATCTAGATTTCAGTGTGTCTTGTAATTGCTGTTCTGAGTGCTTTGGATGCCCATTTACATTTCCAGACCATACTCTAGAGAGTAGCTAAAATATAAAAATTCAAATTATTCAGTGATAATTCACGCTTGGAATATAAACTCTGTTTAAATCAATTACTGATATTGTCCGGTTAGGTACCACCAATTGAACTACTTTCGAACTAAATAGGATTGGATTAGATTGGATATTGGATAATGTTGCCTTAAAAAATGACATGTTTAACACTGGTTAGCTTATGAAAATTTTGTAAATCCCCCGTTCAGGAAATTGTATTAATTAAGCAATTTTATTTATTTTTAAAGTTAACAATATTTCATTTTACTTTGAACCCTTTGAGAAATTCTTTTATTTTGATTCTGATGTATTACACTGTTATTTGTTTCACTTAGGCAATATATTAATTCGAGTTGCTATATGCCTTTACATCTTATTTGTTCTCAATGAATTATATTTCAATATATTTACTCAAATTGAGACGAAGAATTTTTTTCATCCACCTCGTATCATAATGCTAGCCGTTCAATGTGTTTAAGCAATTTCAAGCAGAAATATATTGTGGTATATGTTGAGGGATAGACCGTTGGTTACAGGATTACAGTTATTTCCTTCACTAAATCGTGCTAATATAAAATACACTTTCGATATGACATTATTAGGTTATGTTGCTTATCATGCCGGGTGAGATTCCATTTCGATAATTTTAAAACATACTAAATTATAAAAACATAAATTAGGAGCAAGAGTCGGATTAAGACATCTAATTAATATCGAATTTAAAGTCCCTTGAATCTTTAATCCGTAATTTGTCTGTAACTACAAGTGATACTTATAGCGACATCTATTAATCTTTAACCGTTTTTAACTTAGTACTACTATTTCCGTTATAGGTAATTAGTTCTTGGAATTTATATTCAACTGTTTCAAACTCATATTCCTCAAATGAGTAATCTACAATTTATACTTTCACATCTGGAATATTTGAAATAATTGTAGAATTTTTTACTAAGCTATGACTAACTTAATTTTATGTATACACATTATTAAACAATCAAATAATACATTCATCATCTCTTTTTTTAAATATTACAATTCACATTACAGATCGAATTTTAAATAATTTCCTGTTCCGTGATTCTGATTCATCCGGTTTATTAGTTTACCAAATTAATTTTATTATTGCCGAAATCAAATAATTTTGTAGAAATTAATGTGGAATTTAATTCAGATAGCAGAAGAAAATAACTGATTTATTGCACTTCAAATAGAATTGTGGCAATAACCGAACCATTAATTGGTAATTACTTTAATTACGATAAGGCGCTAATCGGCTCTATCAATTGTGATTTACCTCGTCAAAAACAGATAATTTGTTTGATGTATTACAAAGACAACGATGTTTCAACGCAGTACGTAATTAGAAACTTTAATTGATAATAATGTGATAACACCGTAATTTAAAATGATATAAATTAGCAGGTTAAATGTGAACACTTGACAAAGATATTTCCATTGATAGAATCAAGTTGAACTAAATTTTAAACGAAAACTTAAGTTCAAGTGTGCTAATATGAAATTACTTGTGATATTATCGGCTGTTGCACTTTTACTTTCTGTAGTAAATTGTGGCAGCGTCAATCTGTTAGTTAATTATTCATGTGAAAAATCAGGTCGTTTTGAGGACACGTTTACATCTGATTGTAAAACTTATATCATTTGTATGAGTAATAAGAAATTGGGAATTAGGATGAGTTGTGCAGATAACCAAGTGTTTTCTCCACGTGAAAAACGTTGTGTTAATCCGGATCAATATGAGTGTCCAATTAAAAATGTTGAACGAAAATTGGTTGGAGAAACTGATGTGAAACTTTCATATTTTCAAAATTCAAATGATAATCGTGATGCTGTTCTTGAAATGATTCAGATTAATGAATATGCAGTTAATGAAACTAGTCCAGAGCCAAGTGAACCAATAACTGAATTACCCACAAGTACCGTTACCGAACCATCATCTACATTGGCTTCAACAACTGTTGTGTCCACAACTCCAGCGGAATATGAATGCACTCAAGCAGGACGGTTCCCCAGACCAGATTGTGGTGGCTATATTTTATGCATACTGATTGACAATGAATGGTTTAGCCAAAAACAAGATTGTCCAGATGGTTATTTCTTTTCGAAAAAACACGGATATTGTGTGCCAGCCAATGGGTACAATTGTGTTAATGGTGAGTTAGAAACTACCACAGGTCCACCATTAGTCACTGATCCTATAATTGAAAGTACGACATTACCAATTCCGACTACTGAGACTACTTCAACAACTGTTAAACCAGTAGCTAATTGTCATAGTCCTGGTCGAATTCCAGCACCAGAATCAAAAGACTGCAAAAGTTACATCCTTTGTCTGGGACAAGGCAATGGTGAATTTATTGAAAACTATGTAAATTGTCCAGCAACCACAATATTTTCGGCAGAACTTGCTAAGTGTGTACCTGAGTCAATCTATAAGTGTGAGAATGGGCAAGCAGTTACAACACCTGTGCCTACTACCACCTTAAGTGATGAGATTGTTACTGAACCAAAAGAACACGAATGTATTAAGCAAGGAAGGTTCGCCGACAACACTGTTTCAGGATGCAGAGGATACAATCTCTGTATTGCAACTGAAGGTGACAGCTTCATTAAGGTACAATATTTATGTCCAGAAACTACGCTGTTTTCACCTGATTCTGAAAAATGCGTTAGAGCAAGTGAATATGAATGTAAATGTGCTGCCTAAATCATATTAAGATGATTGATATAATTTGCAGTGAACTTTCATTTTCTCATTATATCAAATTGAATTTATATAATTTATAATAAAAATATAATTGAATATTAATCCATATATGGTGAATAATTATAATTACTTAGTATCATTTATTAACTTTAAAGATTTAATAGAATCAAAAGTAGTAACTGATGTATAGATGGTATTTGTTATAAGTTCAAAAAAAGAAGATTTCATAATGCGGAGGTAAATGTATTAATACAAAATGTAGGCATTTTAATTAAAGGGCGTTAGTGTAGGAAAACCGCATTGTAATACTTGAAATTTTTTCTTAAGGTTATCAATCCACCATCCAAATATAATTCATTGCCAATGGCAGAAGCTGAATGATATAACAAAAATTTTAATGTTGCAAATGTTTTTTGTGCTTGCTGAATAATAATGGCAGGCAATGAATGAGGGAGATACCATAACGCAAAAGAAGATTTTTTCCGTATTTTCATAATATGGAAATTATGTTATTGTCATGCTAATGCAATACATCGCTGACTAGCCGAACAATATTATTAATTTATTACTGCAATTGTTGTTGAATGATACCGCGTGGTGGATAAGAATATATACTTTATATCGGTGAGATTTATATTATTTTAGGGAAAAATGGAGATTGGGATTCTAATCAAAATGTGAATAGATTTACTTTTCTTATATTGATATTGACTGGTATCCTGGTTGTGGAGATTTTCTATGACGTTTCTTCTAAGTCGTTAATTATAATTTTTATTTGATAGACGATCTTTCATAACACTTTACTATTAATAAATATTGGTATCCTTATAGTGTAATTTTATTTTTATTGTTGATATTTTGAAGAGCGTTGATCAAAATGTCGTTCAGATTGCAAATTATTCTTAATAATTGAATAATATGATTTTGTTTAAATGAAATTTATTGGAACTATTTACGTGGGCTATTTATTCGCAAGGGAACCAGAAATGTGAATACTTCATGAGGAATTAAGGGAACGATGGATAGATCGAGACGTATTGTAGGAATATTTAAATACATTTGGAGCGACCCCATTGAGGTTTTTTATGACCCAATTTAAGACTGCTGGCTTATCTCCGTATTTTAATGGTATTAAACGATGACTGTAGATTATTTTAATTGACTGGCGTTCGTGGTTTTGATATTATTCAATGAATACCATACAATTGGTACAGCCATCCGGATTAAATTTAAATTTATTTCTTATTATTATAGGAATACAGTACTTAGTTAGTGTAAAATACAATAAACTCATCGTAATTACGATTAAATGGATTTTAAGTTTTAAAAAGCTTGTTGAATTTGTCTATTCAAATGAATTTCCATCATAATAATGTGAATAGAGTCCAATTTACATTTGAATATTTACATGCAGTCACATTGATAACTAACAGTCCCTTGATTTGATTCGACGCTTTCAAATTAAACGGCTGAGTATGGTACTTTTAATAACATTAATGTCTGCCTATATAAATACAGATATAGGATTATTCTAACATAGATTCTGTTAAATGTATTTCAATTTTAAATGATCAGTTTGAGACAAAACATCTTCCAGAATTGTTTATTGAATTTACCAATATTTTCTATTCATGATATAAAATTTAATAATTACAAAACCATATAACTCTCGTTTTGAATAGTATCTCTCATTTGACGATGCAAAGTTCAAAATCAATAAAATCAGTAATGTTTTCTGGAGACAAAAATTCAAGGAAACTGTACTTATAATCGAATATAATCTAATTCATTTAAGACGTAGCAGAAGAAAATGAATGTTATTCTGCCATGTTGTACTACGGTGGCGGTCAATGGTAAAAGTTTATTGATTGACAGTGCTATATATTCGATTGAGGCGTTCGGCTATTAATGAATTAGTCTCAACCATTGAATATGAACGTCTCAATTGATTCAGAATAAAAAGGTAAGTGGTATACTGGCGATACTAGAATTGCATCCGGTAAAGGTAAATTGCCTCCGGTATGGTTGATTTTCAATCAAAGTATCAGCACAAGTGGTGAAGCAAATCTCAATTCATAAAGAGTAGGTCCAATGTGGTACTTTTAATAGGCACGTCGTACTTTTTCTGTAATACAGGCAATTTTATGTCTGATTTATCAAAATCACAGATGTTCATCTAAACTGATATTGAATTTTATGTGAGCTGGGCATCACTCCATCATTTAGTCAATGGAGAAAATTTTATAAACTCGCAATATTCAGTCGCTATATTGATTTTTCGGTTCTGACAGACTGTTAATGAATTTCATCGTAATTCACATTAAATCTCACACCTTTAACAACTGTTGTAACTCCCACTCGATGGAACGATAAAATCATAACGACCAAATAAATGATTTGATTTAGTATCAATTGATTGGTAAATTAATAACATTAATTTGTCTATAAAAAGATAAACTTTTAAAATTTAAATAACATTATCACATCCAGTTTATACTCTTTCCTTTATTTTGAATACCGTTAGAGGTAATACTAAACAATGAACGGATATTAAGAATTTACAGAACAAGAAATTGTTTCCTATTGAAAACGGGTATTAAATTTATAGTAGAAGTGATGGGAATCAATGGTTTTGATCGTAAATTGTCAGCATAATAATCTAAATGTGAGATGATTTTTTAGTGGATTCCCAAATGAACAGTTTATCATCCCATTCACAGCAAATACTTTCTAAAGCTTCTGGATCTTTTGGCTTTATTTATTTTATTTTTCAATAATCAATTTCATTCAGTTTGGTTCATTTAATCGTGTCTTGATAGTATCCTTTCATGAACAATGATATGACTATAATTCAAAGTACTTAATAATCAATAGCATATCGAAGTGATTTATAGGCTGAACCTATAACGGTTCTATTCGATGTGATCCATATACACAATAAGATGGAAACATAATGGCTATTGCAATGGAGTACGAGTGTTGTTCGCGAATTTATATGATATTTGGCCATGGTCCATTTTTATATAATAGTGAAGGATCCTTCTGACGAATTTCTGAAGGTAATCATTTGAGAATAGCAAAAAAACCAAGTTCGATCTGATGACTGAAATAACAACAATATACTTTCTGTACGCATAATTTCACTTGGTCCAGTTCTGTAAGGATTATGGGTGATAGACATCGTTTCTTTTTATTCCATTATATTCTTTATGTTTTGTATTGAGTAGTTTTCACTCATCTAAATCACTCTCGTTCTCCTTCTCTATTTCAATATTTCCTTTCCTTTCTTTGGGTTCTCAAGCATCGTATCCCTTTATTCGCTTGCCATTAAGTACCTACTTCTTAAACCATATTGATCAATATTATCTTGGTGAAAATATACATAATTTTTTCTATTCACGTAATATGTATTAAATCCACAGTCAATGTACTCAGCTATCTATATTTTTTTTTATTAAACTTATCATGTTTGGGTTCAAGGATAATAAAAATCAGAATTTTAACTCCATTGAAATCGGAATTCAATGGCATAGATTACATTTTTTTTTCTCGATTTTGTTCATTGGGTTGATGGTAAACTCGAATTGAATTGTATTGTAGAAAACTACCAGTGAATTCGATTTGACTTCAATGCACAATCGGATATTGATACGACACAACGATATGGTAGAACTGGTTGTTTAGGATATGAATGATGATATTTTAATGGCGATACCTGACCATATACACAGAAGAACTGATTTCTAATGGAAAAGTGAGTGTAATAAGTTTTGATTTTATTTAATTTTCGGATGAGTTGCGGGAGAGAAATAAAGGAATCGTGATAAATGTAAAATGAGTGATCAAAATTATTTAGAAAAATACTTTCACCTATGAAGTAGTGTCCACCTTGGAAGTCATGAAATAACATTAGCGAACAACATAATTAAGAGTATTCAAGTTGTTTTTATGGTGACAATAATCGTACTAAATATGGTACTTAAGAGACCATTAATTAGTTTATGGGCATTACGATGTTTGGTGAAGTTTATTAAACTAAATTTTATTGTTTTTTGACCCTCCAACGAAATTCTCATTAACGTTTACTTTTTTTTTGTTTGGGTTCCAAATCGTTTTCACCTAAGCTGAATACTCAGCGCTAATCATTGTTCACTAATTAAGTCATATTAGAGATAATTAGATGACATTCACATCAAGTAAATTGTGAGAATAAAAAATGAAATTAAGACCAAACGTTTGATTGTTGGTAGTTTCATTCAGTCAGTGATTCGGTGGATAATCATAGTTAAAGTATATTTTACTGCAGTCATAATCTCAAATTTAATACGGAATTGGGAAATCTTTTTCTATAAAACTGAAAAATGGTAAAACTTTATGATCATTTGAGACAACCAGATCGTCTTTGGATGCGAAAAGTTTCTGATTCAAAATTCCAGAATGAAGTGCGGGTATACAGTTTTTGGAATGAACTAAAAGAGTTTGTGATGTCAACAACATTGCATTGCTATAAAAATCTATTGCAAACGGATAGGAGTCGAGGTGAACGGTATGAGCTGGTAGTCGATTTTCTTTTATTATCTGTTTGGTTTTTCTTTGCCTTTTTTTATTGATGATACAAAGAAGTTTGGTAATTGGAAAACATTTATCTTTTGTGAATCTAAAATCATTGTGTAGGTTTATGTGGGCTATAGTACACATTCTGTCATTGAGTGGTCTTTCCTACATCATTGTTGATACATTATCGATATATTCGCATAAACCTTTGATCACCTCGTTGTATGATACAATATATCCAGTTGATAAAGTACCATTTCCGGGTATAGCAATTTGTAATATAAATCGTATATCTTATTCACAGGCAAAAGCATATGCAGAATACTTGTAAGGGTTTTGTTATAAAATTGAAATTAAATTTGAAAAGAAAAATTATTTTCAATCGCTTTTCTTGTATTTGGATATACATTTCAGAGCTGAACGTGATCGTCAAAAGAGAGGTGTTGAAACTATTTTAAAAGGCGTACGACATTTGGGTAAATTACATGATTTTAATAACGAAGATGAACAGGATTTTCTTAATTTTGGTGAATTCATTTACCAAATGGATGACTTGCCGATGCAAAAACGAATGAGAATGGTATTATAATGTCGTGTGCTGTTTAAAATCGAATAATTATTATAATGTTTATGAGTTATATATATTGTTTCTACCTCAATTTACTTTTAATGTCAAATAAGTTGATGCCCCAGTGTAAAGACAATTTACTACGTTGCTTCTGGCTGGGAAAGGAATTTAACTGCCAAGATGAGAAGTTTATTACGGTACGGTTGACATCATACGGATATTGTTGTGTTTTTAACGGTCTGAAAATTGAAAATGCAACGAGTCATGATAGGTCGGTTATAAGTTTAAAATTTATTATGAATATTTTTAATTAAACGTATTAATTAAAACGTTTCAGTGTAATAAGAGATCCATTGCTAACGTCTACCTCCGGCTTTGAGGGTGGTTTCATTGTTTTACTGAACGGGTCATCTGATGATTATTTTTATCCAATCTATAATGTACAAGGATTCCTAGTAAGATTTTGATACATTTAAAAATAATAAATTAAAATAATCTTCATTCATTTTTCAGGTTCAAATATTTAATCCATATGAATTCTCTGATATGCCATCAGGAGCTGTATCTGAAGTTTTAATTCCATTAGAATCCGAATCATTAATTCGTGTTGATGCTATTCAACTGTATAGTGATCCAGATATACAACGTCACTCATCAAAAATGGTAAAAATAGATAGCAATTTGAATGCAATATATTTGATTGAATGTTAATGTCATTTGCTGATTTTTGATTTGTTAATGCTATGCAACCACTATTGCAGCGTCAATGTCTATTTTCCTGGGAAGAATATCAGGATTATCAAGGGAATTATCAACGATCAGACTGTGTGATTAATTGCCGTATTCGAAGTATGATTTCTTTATGTGGTTGTATACCATTCTTTTTACCATATTCAAAGTATACGGTACGTGAAAACGGTGATGTTGTGCCGATATGCTCATTGGAACATTTAACTTGTCTCAATAGATATAATAGTGGGTATTTCTTAAAGACATTTTTAAATGTTTTTCTCCTCTATTCGGTTGTATGTAATACCACTGTGCATATTGTATTTGCAGTGAAATGGAGGACAGTTGTAATGGAATTAATGCGTGTCGAAGGACTTGAAAAGGAATTTGAAGACGGTTTGTTTTGTGAAAATTGTTATTCTGCTTGTACTGATGCTGTGTACTCGATAAATCATTTACGTATGCCGTTACACGTTAATCAACGGAATAATACAAGTCCAACGTAATTAATGAAAGACAAGAAGAAAAATAAAAATCAATAAATAGTTTATTTTAGTTCTTGTAACATCTATTTTTGTAAATTAAGAATTTGATTTAATTTCTCTTTTCTTTTCTGATTCTACATTAAGTGCTGGATATAAAAACATAAAGGACTTGGCATTAGTACGAGTTTATTTTGGACAACCAGATACTTGGTTATATAAACAGTCACCGTCACAGGATTGGTTTGAAGTCATCAGTTTGTATTCAATTTGATTAAGACAAATATAACTTTTCTGGGTTTTATTTAATTATCTTCTTCCTCATTAACTGTATTTAATTAGGTAGCTTTGGTTCAATGTGTGGAATATTGACTGGATTTTCTATTATGAGTATCGTCGAAGTATTGTACTTTATTATAAAGCAACCAATACTACGTTATATGATAAACAAAGAGAATAGAAAAGTTTCACCAACACCTTCTGCTGTAGTGCGAGAGTTCACACTGCTCCCCTAAATAAAGTTTGGCAATTTGTTTTCAATGGTTTCCAATGGGTCCACCAATCTTTATATTCACCTATACCAAATACAATTAGTTTTTAGTTATATTAAAACGACATCGTCGTTTGTACTCTTGATAGTACACTTTACTAACGATAGTTGTTATGTATGAATATGTCGATTATAATGTATCATATTCCATTAATAATAAACTAATTATTGGGTTATAAATTCAATTAAATTATAATTTAAATATAAATTATGATTTGCTTATTGTAACAAAATTGAAGCCACATAATATTTAAACGAGATAAATAATTTTGATTTCATTATTTTCGTTTCAGTCAACCTAATTAATCGAATAAAAACGGTACGTGATTAAAATCAATGGGATTCTATTTAAAAACATAAAACTGATATGCGTTTACCACAATAAATAAATTGCAATTTGACTTTAATTTGATTCATAGTAGAAATGAAAACGGTTGGGTATTTCATGGGAAAAACAAACCCAAAAGCAGATATCATTCTAATTTATTGTTTGTTTTCTTTTTGGACGCGGAGCTTAGATTTGCCATTGCAAAGGCAATAAAATTGATGAGGATGGCTTTACTGAATTACATGATGATTATGCAAACTTCATACTTCACAGCATAAGAATTATATAACGTTATCTCTTATGTATATTTTGAAAACGGTCCATTGAGAGATTTGCTGTTTTCCTTAGTGAATCACACTAAAATGTAATAAGACGAAAACAATTTCATTTTCAGTAATTTTCTTCATTCAATTTTCCGCAAATTTTAATGGATGATTTTGGACTGAGAAAATTCGCTTCTTGACGCTAGAAATTTATAATTTTTACTTTATTTCGTAAATTTGCTATTTGCCTCATTTGTTTTTTCTTTCTTTCCCAGTTTCCATTCTAAATGTTTTCGGTTACTTCTTTCGTTCGTTCAGACTTTGTATTTTTTTAGCACGTCTTAAAAAACCTAAGGATAGAAAACAAAAAGACAATCAGTATTTAAGTGTTTACTGGTGTAAGATAACAAGAGATTTTTATTAAATTACCCATCAATGAGGAGTAAAGAATAAATATTCTCAGTTTGTTGTGATAATACAAGGGAACACATAGATGGTTATGGAAAACAATTTGTTAGGATGAGAATGGCCTAACAGTAACTGAATGATTAGAATTTCACTTTAAATAGATGGTGAAGCAATAAGGGAATTGAACACATTCTTTACTTTAATGATATTGTTTCTTATTACAAAACGCCTAAAACGCATTCAACTAAGTACATAAAATTCAACAGATTTTGGTTTGATAATAAATTCCTCAAAAAAAGTGGAACACAACATAATTGGTATTGACATAATTGAAATAGTAATTGACGAGTTGAAGGATGTAACTAGTATAGTTATAAGCCTTTACTAAATTAAAGAAAAAATACAAACAAACAAACGGTTATCAGCTTGTCAAGTGAATTAATGTACTAGGTATCATTTGATAAGTTTTAATTTGATTTTATAATCCATTTTATTATACTGCATTCTTTGTTTTAAATTATTGTGATGTACCATTTTTGCCAAAATAATGAAAAGAAGATGGTCTCAGCAGTTTCAGTTGTGTTTTGTATAAAAATAGCTGTTTATTTCGCACTGAGACAACAAATTTTATCTGTGCTTACGGATTAAATGATTAAAATTATCAAGGACATAAGATGGTATGTATCAAGAGTCAAATAGATTATGAGCCAAAAAAAAAAGGAAGAAGGAAAATAATGAAAATGCCATCTTGGAAGTGGTTGAATAATTTACATTATGGTTAAACATCCGTATGGTGGTTGTGATATAATTTGTTAACAATTTCAGATTGCGACACTGGCTGTTTGGAGAAAACGGAACACTTTATTATATTCATTATTTTTAGGATTTGACAAGATACTGTTCCCTGGTTTAAATGGTATTTAAGTGCGTACATAAAAGAATGGACTTAAAATAAGTACCGAAAGTAAAAGGCAAACCGTTTTACATTAGGTGACTTGGTATGAGATTATTAAACAATAGGATAGATTGTTGGTATAAAACAATTTTATTAATAATTTGGTAATGAATTTTGCTTTCGCTATACACAATTTAATTATGGAAAATATTCAATCTTTTAAGGTAGTCGCGTAAATAAAAGTGTCATACAGTGGAATACCTTTAACAGGAAATCCATGGAATATTTGTCTTAACATTCGCGGTAACATATGAGTACCATCTGATGGAAACAAAGGTCCTTTGGTAGCTTCAGCAATGTGTTTTGACTTCTATTTAGAACATTTTCTATTCATTAATTATTATAGTTAAATTGCTGAGAATTTATTAACCAGAATCGTCTCCCATTCAAAATTGTTTTGATTATGTGAAATATTTAGGCAATTTCTCAGTGAACAATGTAAATACTTAGATTACTGATGAATAAGTTTTGTTGTCCTTTGGACATTTCACCTTGTAAGAAATTCTGTTAATAAATTTCGGTGACAATTTTATGCTTTGGCTTACATGACCAGAACATGTGTACTTACATATGTATTACCTGTCCTTTTGTATCGGATTTATTTTCGTTGTATTGGATTATCATTCAGACTCCAACACCATTTATTGTTGAAATTGACTAACACCGGGGAATTAAATGGTCACTGTAGTACCAGTTACAAGTAGCTCATCATGTAGGTCAAATTAAGTTCATTGATGAAATATTTAATGGTGTTTGAATGAACTTCTGGTGAAATCTTTTTGTTTCGGTTGCAAATATTTTCCTATTCAACCAAATCCCACCATATGAATATAAAAATATTCAGTTGACAAATATTCAGCCTGTGTACTCAAGAAATTTTATAGTTCAGTCACGTTTGGTAGTGACGATTAGATTCGTTTTTTTTTTACTTTTGGCGTCCAAGTTACACGGAAAATCATGTGCTTTAGATTTTCCAGTCAATATAAATGCGTGTGTCTTTAGTAAAATTGATACGCAGCCTTTTAGTGTACATTTGGTTACAATATTTTATTTTATTTTATTCTTGTATATTCTACCAAATTTATTCTATTTTTGGTAAATGATGTAAATGGAAATAGAATCTTCAATTTATTTGGTGAAAATCGAATGGTATGGAATAACTTGAGTATTCTCTTGAGAACGATGAGATAGCATAAAACGAAATACGTTTATTCCGTTAAACTGATGCACATTTTCACAGAGTCTTTACTGGTAGTGACTATACTAAATTGTTATTAGATGAAAGAATTATAAACAGGCGTTTCGAAATCTCAATGGCAAACAAAATTTACTCTATTTGAACATTGAATTCAAAAAGTGGCTGAATGAATCTGGAAATAAAATGAAAAATCTCTTTGTAACACAATTCTGTTAAGAAGGTCCTCTGCATATTTTTGGGGGGTTATCTTAGTGCATGACAAAAACAAATTCATTTTTTTTCTAAGGAAACTTTGATGAATAACGAATATTTCTTGGAGCATAAAATCGACAAAGTGCACAAAGTTTACCGTTTACCTTTGTGAATTATTTTCAATCCTATGTTTTCTTAAAGTATATATTATGAGGCAAATAACTGAACAAACGAATTTAACAGTTCAAAATATATAATTTAAAGTAAATCGAAGAAAAATGAAAATGACTAAAAGCATTGAATCAAAGCTTCTTTTTATTTTTGGCAAATTTAAAGCATAATATTTCTGCTTTATGTGTCACAGTTGTATAGTTTTTATTGCAAAGACTTTTTTCTGATTTGTATCAAAAAAACTTCTTTCAATGATTAACATTTGTATGCTGGAAGCTGGTAGCTGATGTACCGTATTCTGTTGCTGTGACTTTATGTCTAACAGAGAATTAGTACATTTGATATATTTTTTATTACGTATTTCAATTTTGTTTTAAAAATGTCCCAGTTTACAATAATTTCCAATAGTTTTTGAAATAACCTTTTCCATGTTCTTCTTTTGGCTTTAACACATGGCTACACATGAATTCCGACATACGGCAAATTAGATAGCAATAAGTTTGACAATGATTTTATTTGGATGATTGATTTTCAACTGTGGTGTCTTTTATGGAATCAGTCACCAAGTGGACGAATTTTACAGACAATCGAAACTGATAAAAATCAGCAAAATTTAGTAAAAACCGTTCGATTAAACAGCAAGATACCAGATACTAGTCATATTATCATTACATGTGGAAATTGTATGATGAAATTCCAATCATGTGTGTCTGGATTTTATTTGTTTCATCGTTAGTGAAACATAAACAAGGAAAATCTGATTTCCAAAAGGCAACATTAGAACATAATAAACTAAGCAGTTTGTATTGATTTAATAGTTAAGTTTAACAGATAAAGATTTCTTTTACATTAATTATTTAACTGAATTTAGAGTATTGGTAACAATTTTCATTCGTCTAAAGAAGAATTTCATTTAATTCGTTGTTTAAATCGGTATGCGTTACGAGTCAGTAGTAATTTTTCATGGTGTAACATCATTTGTTATTGATGCTGTTGTACCTGTCCTTTGATATACTATCATCTGTGAAGGAATGATAAATCGAAATTAATTGAATCTACGTGAAGGAATTGAGATGAATTGGTAACACGTGACATGTGGAGTGAGAGATAAATAAAAACTTATGGAATTAGAAAATTATTCTAACCAAAATTATTTATTAATCAGAATTTTCCAATTAACACTTAAAACGGTATTCAGTACATAAATACAATTTTTCATGTATATACTGTGACTATCTGAGTGTTGCTGAATGGCATTTGTATTTGTATATGAATGAATTCTTACCCCTTGAGTCATCAAAGAGAGCTTTTCTCATATGTAAAAGTGAACATTCGTTGCCTAAAATTTCCCCATGATTTGGGAAAAGAGAAAGCCAAATGGGTTAATTTAGAATGGTTTTCATTTATACAGAAATTGACTATATTGTCTCCACTATACCATCAATGGTATAGGTAAAGTATGAGATTAGCCGAAAACCATTTACAAATATTATACTCGAATTCAATCAATCCATTCATGAATGTAAATATACCGTTTATGTCTGGTAATTACATACAAGCGGTTTATTCAATAGATGAAAATTTATATGCAACTCGTACAAGTGGGTATATGACAATTTCGATTTTCAATATTGAAATGAATAAAAATAATGAAATTGTCCCAACTGGTTATTCATTTTAACTAAAATAATGGAAAATGTTTAATCGTTTAACGATCTGAATGCTATTCAATTACCAATAGAACTTTTATTCTCAAATCGATTATCAATAGACAATATTGTTTTGTTTTAGCAATAACACATAATCATATTCCAGTTCTGTATTGACTGCTGAACTAATTGAATATGTTCGAGAATTGTACACAACAAATTGTTTTCAATTTCCAATAGAGACATAAGGAAATTCATTTATCTTTGGCAGTTCAATATTGAAATATTTTCGATAAGTTGGTAACAAACGATTATTATGTACCTACGTTAATTGAATGGATACAGGATACACGGAACTTTGTTTTCAGTACAATTTCGAGAGACTAATAGCCGTTATATAGAACCATTATTTCAATTTACTCTATTTTACAACCAATACGTGATATGTATTTTTACTTTAAAGTGTATACCAAATAACTCATCGAATTCATTGTCAATTAATAAATAGAATTTGGATGTTTCAAATGGTCCCAATAAGTTATTGTGTATTACTCTAAGAGGATGTACATTTAAATGATTCAAAATAAACGAATTTTGTCTTACTAATTTGAGCATAGATCGATGTACATTGTGGGTGCTATTCCATCTCACTTGTATTCAAATTAACTGAAAATGGAATTGTCAAGGTAAAAGCAACTAACAGAAGAAATCAGTTATAAGAGATAATTTATTGCATGTACGCTAAAAGGTGCCATCAGGACTTTGAGCAAATTAGAAATTAAATACTCGATATTATGTAAATTATCATAAAACTTTGAACTTTTCCGTGATGAGATGATGATGGTGACATCAAATCTCACCAAAATAACCATTTTATATTGTGTCCAATTTTTTTACGGTAATATGGTGACAGCTATATTACATCAAATTGGTAGCAACTAACGTATGTTCAGATAAATCTTATGATATAATGATGATGACACTGATGTGTTATCCGTTACGTTATATATAAGTCATCTTGTCTCACCTGCATTCAGCTGATCATTTGCATAATAAAAATGATGATGGATTTCATAAATTTTATTATAAAAATATTGTTGAATTAGTCGAAATAAGTTTGTCTTTACGAAGCAAATGACTCTTTAAACATCCGTATGTACATAGGATAACGATGAGTCATTAGGGAAGTATACAATTTGTCTATGTGACTACGAATGGCCTACCTTACTCCAAACGACTAAGGACAAGTAATAAAATATAGTCATGATCTGTGATTAGTGATGTTTTAAATGTAGTCATCAGTGACCAAAAGTTTTATTTCAGTATGATACGAAAATTCATCTTATGAATTTAATAAATTTCAACAATTTGGTCAATTCGAAGCCTTATTGCATCGATGATGCATCGAAAGCTTTTCATTATTTACGGTTCCTTAAATTCATGACCATTAAATTCAGATTTCAGTTATATAAATGTGTTTTTAGATTAACTTAAAGGTAATTTATGAAGAAAAGTTTATGTTAAGAAACCACATAAATTAGGGTTAATGCACCTTAAAATTATCGTAAATAGTCCAATAAAGAAATATTGAAATATTTTTCATGCATTTTTCATTGATTTATGCATTAATTTAATTTTATTATTATTTTTAACACGAAAATATTATCAAAATCATGTAAAAAATTTATAATCTCATAAACTGTCTATGTGGATATGAATAACCACCATGAAATATTTAATATCATTTGTGGGTAAGTTGGTTACATACAATATTGAGTAAGGTTGAGTATGAATTAAATCAATGATGTACATTCCATAGATATAATTTTAAAAAATGTATTCATTTTTATTGTCAAGTAATCATTCTGATTATTCTGTTAGCGCATAATTGTCTGAGTTCGGCTGATTTTCAGTATCTCGAAAGTCATTATTTAAATAAACATCTATTAAAAGTGATTATAGGACTTACATTGTTGTAATACTGTAAAATATAAATTCTATAAATCTTTATTCGTTTTGATGATGAACTATGTATCTTATTACTACTGATCCATGGCAAGTAATCAATCGAGGTTGTAAAAATTATATGAAAAAAAAAACAGAAGAAATTGAAACACATCAAATTATCGTAAAAAAGTCCGTTATGCCGTCATTTCAGAATGACGAATTGGCTACGATAAGAAGGTAAAATACCGTTTAAAAGCAATCAAAAATCTATTGAATTAGAGTTAATCGAAACAAACCAGCAAACACAGTTTTGTTTTTCAGATTAATGGACTCATGTTATTGATATCCTTTTCGATTAATATACAGCATCGGGAATAAATTATTTGTTATACAGATTCGATGTGGTGGAAATCTTGAGACGATCATAAACATGTACCTCATATATAAAATATCTCAGTTAAATCCAATATCATTTTATTTTTTATTCAGTTTTCAGCATTCAAGCATGATGCTGTGAATTTGAAAAGGAAATTTCGCGATATTTTACCGATTGATTTCATAAAAGAATATTGATTTCATACCTCAATAAGAGTGTGATAGAACTTTAAGAGTTTGTTATTTTTATACTTGATTTTACTATTATGTTGTTCATGAAATGCTAACATTATGGAAAGAATTTCGCTAATAAAATATCGTGTCGAAAGGTGAATGATGTTATTTTACCAAAAAATATTGTTTGAGATTTTAATATGTTTATTGTTATTCCATCATGCTGATGGAAGGTGGAATAAGACGATTGAAAATAGCATACTGATCCCAATGAGCATGTATTCGTGTGGTATGTTAACAGATTCGCATAGCACATGTGATTCATATTAATGATAGAACACGGTATAACTCTAAATGATTCTTGTATTTGGTTGTTATATAAAAAATTTTCCATTTTAAGTCAACGGAATCAAAAAAAAAAAGAAAGGAATAAAATAAAATAAAACATTCCGGGTATTTTATATGAAAAATTCACCTTTAAGGATAAACAGTAAATTCTTATCTGCAGCAAAACATTTAAACGTTTACTTCCCTTTCTGCTGGTGGTCGTAACGAGATTGAATAGTGCCATACCATATTCCAAGAGTGTTTGTTTGTTGGTTAATAAATTGAGAAACTCCCCCATTTACAGCAAGTATAATTCAAATATACACACATGAACGAATTACTTAGACTCTTAGGTTTCGATTGACAATTGCAGTTTACCTTTCATTTTGTGGTTGTACGTGAACATTTTCCGATTTTTGTGTTTTCTTTCGATTTTTATAACGGATAGAGAGACTTTTCAGTGTTGACTAAAACGAAAAATCTCGCAGATGAAAGAAATTTATTTTTTATTTTATACTTTTCACGGTAAGAAAATCATGATATTATTATGTATGCATAATAAGCCCTTCGTAGTCGTAGTTAATCTACAAGATTTTCTCTTTGTCAATTTTCATTTTATTATTTTGCTATTCATCGATAAGATATTTTCATGTTTTCTTTTTCAGGTGTCGTTAAAGGTGTTTTCTTCCATTTCACACATTTTCGTGTGTGTTATAGTTTGTATGTATTACCAAATGATATGCATATACAATAAATTCGTATACATAAAACCCAATTGTGATTTCAATTTAAGTACAACGAATAACGAATGGATTCAACTGATTGTGATTCTATTTACCGATTAAAGTGGATTCGAATCCTTTTCATAAGATCCATATAGATTTTAAATTATTACCCTTTCATAAAAATGGTATGGTTCATATCATTGAATCACTGCTGAATATTAGTGAGTATGATGAATCTTCTTGTCACATGTATAAGATGAGAAATTTTAAATTAAATTGCATACACAATTCAAATCAGGTGCACATTATGGATGTCATTTGACTAATGATTTGTTTCCATGTTTAATATTCTTTGTATGATAATGGTAACCCTTAATGAATGATTTGAACTAATTTTATTTATTTATATTAAATTGGAAAACAGGATTGATCCCTATTTTCTATCTATTTGGTTGATGGGGTTAATTCATTTAGTTTTTCACATTGTATTTCATTTAATTCACAAAAATTGAATTACGTGAAGAAAGGGATGTGACAGTTAACAATTGTATTTGGCCCAAAGATCAGGTAATTGTATACAGCGCTAATATTTTTATTATTACGATGATGGGAAACACGTTGAATTTACTTTTTTGTTTGTTTCATGGGGAAACGTAGTGTAAGGGGCATTCCAAAGCTCTGAACTGATCTGTTCTATTGAACACTGTAGTTCAATTTATGGTACAAGTGAAAGCTTTTCTTCGACTGCGCAACATGTTCTATGTTAAATCATCCGTTGAAGGATAATTCTCTTTAATATGAAATTCTAAAAGTGAACAGTTTCTATTTGCACAGTGAAGTGTTTGCAACGTTTTTAATGTTCCATGCTCATGTGGTATCTCGTATAGCATAGAATTTATAGGATACACATTTTTTTCCAATTTATCGAACATTATTATATTTGAGTGGTGAAAATTTCAAGCGGTACTCAATATACTTGATATCAGTTAAGTGAAAATCAAAAGCGTACATTATTAAGTGATTGTTAAATGTTAATTATTAAATGAGAGAATAGTGATACGTTAAATATTTGTAAACTCGTTGAAACTGATGAATTGAATTTATGATTAAATTGTTACAATTCAAAATACTTTAAGCAATTAATTCTCAACTACTGTAAAATCCATGTTCACGTATATATGAAAAATCTAATTCACTTCATATCATTTAAGTTATTTCCAACGGAAAAATGAAAATTAACATTTAAATAGATTTTATTACCAACAGTTATTTGAAGGAAATTAAAATTACCATCATTCAATTGTTTTATATGTGAAAAACAAATGGATTAGTGATGCACAGAATAGAAATAGATAATGGAAGTTTTGTTTTTGTCTAAAGATTCATAATTATTTATGTTTTTTAGATGTGAATTTGTGAATACCAAGGAAAAGTTGTGAACAGTTTTTGACCATCCAATCCATATTAATGACAAAACAGTCACTACTTTCCACCACTAGAATACAATAAGGAATAAGATCTATGATGGATTACTTTTACAATCGGATTATGGTTAAATATTAAATAATTGCGATAAGTTCAAGAGAAAAGAAAATGGTTAAAAGTTAATTGAAAACCCCTAAGGATCTATAATTTTTACATTTAATTAAATGAGTGCACATAAAAATTAAATTTATATGATTGCAATTGAATCATCGGTTTAAAATGAACCGTTTTGTACATTTGTAACAGTTGACTTTAATTATGTATGGTATTGAATACCCTTCGATTAACATTGATCTGAATTTTTGGATACGATTTCTTTCTTGAACAAACAGTGAAACAAATTCTCACTGTGTGTTGTGCTTTCAATTTCAATATTTTCCAAAAACAAAAGTACAATGGAATTGAAACAATTTTTCTTTAAAAATAGTAAAGTTTCTTATAATTGAAAACTCTATTGGCTTTCAACCAAAAATTGCAAAATTCTAAAATAGTTTTCATTGTCGTGTTGTGTACAAATGTATATTGGTCAAGTCCTTGATATTTTAACGAACGCTGAAAACCAATAAATAAAAATTGTCTACAATATGACTTCTATAATAATTCATTAGAATTAGAATTATAAATACTGTGTAGAATCAATATAAATTATAGGGTGAACACAGTCTATAATGGTGCCCTTTAAAATCATGATCGATTAAATGAATAAAAAAAAAAAATTAAATTCATATATGATTATGATCAATTATATGTGAACTTTCATTTAATCGTGTGGGTGGGATTGTAAAATTCATTGAACTGCAATCCATATCAGGATTCGATTAAAAACCAAAGACAATACATTCTTTCGATAATTCATAAAAAATTCACCCCGTAAGGTATCAAGTCAGATTAAATTTAAAGAAAACCAGATTGAAAATAACATTCAAATATTGTTTAAATATTTTATTAAAATTTCTATGACTTGAAGAAATTGAAACGATCAAGCAATACATTTCGTGTAATATTCAGAACATGGAGTGCACTTAAATGGCATACAATAAGAAATAATTTAATACTTATGATTCACCAAAGAATTTTCGATCGTTGTGTGGCAATTTCTTGAATTGTTTTTCCATTTCTCTTGTTTTTTACATGTCTTAAACAGAACTTTATATTGGATGCGGGAGGATTCAAAGGATATTGTATGATGGGAATAATCTCATATAGTTTTATCTAAATTTTAATTCAACGAACACAATAAAATTTCACAACACAAAGTGTCGCAGTTCATTAAACTGTTACCCGAAGGATTCTAGTGTCCTCCAAGTTCTTTTAAAACCCGTGAATGTGTGAGAGTTAAAACAAAAATTCGTTTGTTCAAATCCCCATATTATGATTGAAATATTATTGGTATATTGAATTCTGTTTCACTATCGTTGACTATCAGTTTTAGTACGTAATCGTTGATTTTCTACACCGATATGATCCATATTTTCAATGCAATGGATTTTTATTTTCTTCCTTTTCTGTAATAAATTCTAATTTATTAGCTGGTGAAAATAGATAGGATTATATTCACTCATATTATTTTTCACTAGATTAAACTGTAATTGAAATTCCTTTGGTACCGCCAGCACTAAGACGTCCTAATTTTCTACTTTAAGAGCACGTGATTTTGTGAACAGTATAAACTGGGGGGAGAGTTTAAAGAATTTTATGGTATCCCATATCCATTGAATGAACTGGAATATTTACTTATTTAGCACATATGCTCTATTATTAGAATATACATATTTTGTACCAAAGAATGTGTACTGTGTGTGTGGTGAAAGAGTTGTGATAATCTATGTCAAGTTGTGGATCAAAATCTCCCAGTGGAATCTAAAAAGGAGATTAGCGAGTAACTTAATCTTCATGTGTGTTTTTTCCTTTATTATGTTTTATATGCAAAAGAAATGAGATTACATCTGTTATATGGAACGTATAGGAAAGCATCCTTCCTATGGAAAATTGAGTTGTGAAGTTAATTACAGAATGCAATCTTGTCATTTTGACTGACTGTACATTTCCATTATATTTAAAATTATATAAAAATTAATGCATATTAAGTGATACAACTTCCCATCCATACATGATAGATACATATGACTGTATAAATATTCAAAAGTGATTCTACTGAACACCAATGTCTAAATTGTCATTTAAAATTGATTTCATATGAGATAGAGCATAAATCAGCTTAAGGACATTCTATAAAGCTCTTCTATGAAAAATGTAACAACAACAACAACAAAAAGGAACGGAAAGAAATAACATAAACGAATCGTAAAATGAATGTTTCTACTACAATTATTTGCCACATTCCGAAAATGTAAATGTTAATATCAAGTCAGTGCCATCTTAATGAGATCTTGGTGACTTGTTACGTACGTTGAATAAGTTTACTGCTTTTCAATGTGCTTCACACATTTTCAAATAAAAAAAAAGAGATTTGAAATAAAACGAGAAATCCAATCAAATTTATAGCAACTTACTTGTTGCTAAATGATTTTCATTTTTACCACGGGAAATGTTCACTGTATGCTTCAATTCATTTGGTTATATGGATATATTTAGTTCTATGTGTATGTGTATTATGGGGGGCACTTCTAAATGGTGTAAAATATAAATGAAATTTGTCACCCATTGGCTCCCATTTGACTACAATATACGAATGTACAGTAAAGAAATGTCGTACAGTACAACAGTTCTTGAAAATATTTCTATGACTTGTGGAAATTATAAATAAAAAAGAGAGTCTTAATTTAAAGAAATTAATCGGTAAAATCTTTTCGACAGTTCAATATTACACTTTCAGAGTGTAGCTCACCCTTCTATCCATCTTCCTACGTTTAATGCTATTGCACACACATTCAAATAAGCATATTTTTATATGCGATATGGTACAGTAAACTACCCCATATACATCTACTTCACAACATAACAGGAATTTATAAACGGCTGGATGATTTGCCTATAGGCGAAAAAAAGCGTGCCATTCATACTTCAATGTTAAAAAGAAAGATTTTGTTTTATATTTTTGTAAAAAAAAAATGAAAATTATTGATTAGATGAAAATGAAATTTATTCACCTATAAATAATTGTTTGCCGTTTTGTATATAAAAATAACACTGAAGGATACAAAGTAAAAAAAAAAAAAAAAAAAAAACAAAACCAAATGGTTTCGGTAAAAGCCATTACATCAAATTGGTTTGATGCTCTTATATCTAATACATAATAGCATACACATAAGTATGATGAAGATGGGCTATACAATATCTTCTTTTCATAGTCAAATCATCATGGTACAATAAATAGATATTTTCAATCCATAATGTTGCACATGAATGATAAAAAAAACAACATCCGATTTTCCTTTAGTGTCGTCTTCATCGAAAGACAACTCTCATAATCAGTTCATTTTGTAACTGAAACAGTTCCACTTGTACCGCTTGCTATGGATAAATACAATCAAAACAAATTATAAATTGGAAATATTTAATCCAAGAATATTGACATGAATCATATACCAAATCCTAACTGAATGTGAAACAAACTTGTCCCCCGTTGAAAAGTGAAAAATTGATATTGCAACTTGAATATTATCGTTTGCCAGTCTAACTGGACGGGAGAAAAAAACGAAACAGTTTCCAATTTTATTCCATAATTTATCAATATTTTTCTTATTTATACTGGTCGAATACAATAAGAGGTTGTCATTCAACAATCGAAGAAAATATTAGGACGAACCATTTGGAATGTACGGTTAGACTATTACTACTGTCCAATTTGATTTACGTGTGAATAATGAGAGATCGAATTGTGAGAGAAGATATCATTTGGAATGGGGCCCATATATAGTAGTGGTAATGATAAGCTTATCCTTGCATATTGTACAAAAAGTAAATGTTTTAATGGGTATGCCAACAGCCACTTTCCGTTTTCTTTGAATTGTGGGTGTCCATTTGTGATATAAATCTAATAAATATTATGTGTTTGCCTATTCATAACGGCTCTACTATGCGTATTATAAACGTGACAGTCTGGAATTTTGGTTTTTTTGGGATTCTATGCTATTTCTCATCGAAAAGCTTTTGGGTAAATCGAGTCATTACAACGTTTTGTTTAACAATGGGGGGCGAGATAATACCAAACCTCCTCATACAAAATTGGTATTCGACTTTTCCTATAAAATTTTTACGGTAAAATCCCATAATCAGATGACACACATACAACATAACTGATGTTAAGTGATTTTTGTACACATTAATACATTTTTGTTATACGATGTTAAACCACATAATTCTAACGTTATTACAGTAAGGATTATCAAACAAATTGTTTGCCCTTTTAAAGTATTAATAACTTAATATTGAATTTATGCATAGTACATAGTACATACTTCATATGATTCACTATTCGTTATATTATAGAATATTTCCCTTGTTTACGGTACATTTGAATAGATTAGCAGATGATCAGTAAAACTTAAAATCTTTGTGACCATTTGACCATTGATTTAATACTAAAAAGTTTCTATGGTCCATTTTTTTTTAATTCGAAAATTCAGATCAATTACTCATATGTACAACTATTAATTTTATTTATAGAAATGAATAAAAACTGTTTATATTATAAAAATAAAGTATTAGCTGAAAGCAGAAAGCACAAGAATTGTAATAAGATATGAAATGAAACAATAAAAAAGTATTGATTCAAATTAATTCGTCTTCTGTACGATAACGATGACATAGAAAGAATGATTATTTGGCAAACAAACAATCAGAAATGTTAGAAATTCATTTATCCGAAGGTGAAAAAAAGATGAAGAAAATCCGGAAAATATTGAAAGTGAACTGAAAGAAAATATTGTGAATCAAGAAAATGATGAAAGTAAAATGGTACAGTGAATTTATAATAGATCGATTTTATATTTTTGCTTCATAATAATGATTCGCAGTTTACTTGTGCTTGACGAAACAACATTCTCCGGCGAACGGTGTTACTTATAAAGCAAAAGAGAAATTGAAGAAAAACAAGATAAAATTCATTCTAGGAAATACCATTTTTGTATTATTTGTATTCGAATGTTTAGGGGAAAAGTAAAGTGAATGGTGATAAATGGAAAAAAGTGAAAAATCGCTAATGTATAATAACGAAATTACCAAATATGCAAATTATCATAACGACTGATGACCCTTAGAATATGACGAGAAAAATATGCTAACTGCTTTAACCATATAAAAGAACATGAGCACCAGTGGTTTGTTACCATAATAAAATCAATTTAAAAGAAAAAAGCAAAACCAAATGCAATCTGAAGAAGAAAATTCATAGATAAGGAACGGATTAATTCAATTTTTGAACTAAATGGATTTGTTCTTGATTGGTTTGACTTTATGTACCATAAGCAGCTGAAATGATGGGCTACTTGAATATTTTTTTTATTTCTTAAAGAGTCAGTGCATTGAATCATTGATGTTAGCATGAATAGAAATAAAATCTAATTAGGAAGTGAAATAACCAAAGAGAAAATTAAAAGAAAATTCAATTAAATCGTGATAAGATAATAATATTTTTATTTGAGTGAATACAAAAAAGAAAAAGAAAATTAATATTCATAAGATGCGTTCACGATGTGTTTAATAACAAATCAAAAATGGTGTGATGCTTAATATAAGAAAAGCGCAAAAGTAACCGCTGAAAGAAAACAATGAGTTTTAACAGTTAAATCAACTGGTGTACAATACAAATATGTGAATAAGAAGCAATTAAGAAATTAAAATTTTATTTCATGTGGAACACCGTACAAAAGTGAAGTGGTGTTAAAAACCGTTCAATTCAAGGAAGATTCAATTATTAGGTTCCCGATTGATGTGGTGTCCTTCGTATGCTTCTCTCTTTCTCACTTGCACATAAGAAATAGAAAAGTTATTGTTTTGGAAAAGCGGAAACACAAACAATGTATGTTCGTTAATGTAAATATCAAGTGAACAACACAACAAACGATAACAAAGTAGTGGTTTTTAGATTTCTATTTAATTTTTTCTTTGCTTTAAATTCAACAAACACTGGCATAAACATTACAAGGCATTGATAGAAGCACATATAGACCCAATATTTAATGATGAATAATGCTACTGAATATTATTGGGATTTAGTCGAGTCGATTACAATTGATACAAATGAAACATTTAGAAATCTAACGGGTGATTCATTACATGATCTTAACGTAACATTAATCACAAGTGAACCAGACTTTTACATTTATTTGGATGCATTAACTAAGGATCGCCTTGGATTATTGGCATTCCTATTTTTATTTTCGTTTGCAACGGTTTTTGGTAATTCATTAGTTATATTAGCTGTTATTAGAGAACGTTATCTTCATACGTCAACAAATTATTTTGTTACAAGTTTAGCGGTTGCCGATTGTTTAGTTGGATTAGTTGTAATGCCATTCTCTGCCCTCTATGAAGTATTAGAAAATACATGGTTTTTTGGCACTGACTGGTGTGACATATGGCGATCACTGGATGTCTTATTTAGCACAGCATCCATATTAAATTTATGTGTCATCTCATTAGATCGATATTGGGCAATAACAGATCCATTCTCATATCCAATGCGGATGACTAGAAAACGGGCTGCCACACTAATTGCTGTTGTCTGGGTATGTTCGGGTGCCATTAGTTTTCCAGCGATTGTATGGTGGCGGGCAGCTCGTGATGGTGATATGCCGCCATATAAGTGCACTTTTACCGAACACCTAGGCTACTTAGTATTTTCATCAACAATATCATTTTATGTGCCACTGTTGGTGATGGTGTTCACCTATTGCCGTATATATCGGGCTGCCGTAATACAAACCCGATCACTAAAATTGGGTACAAAACAGGTGCTAATGGCATCCGGTGAACTACAGTTAACATTACGGATACATCGGGGTGGTACAACACGTGAAGGTCATCATCAACATCATCATCATCATTCAGCAACGGCCACATCAACACCGGAAGAGCCAGAAGAGGAACCATTGTCAGCACTTCATAATAATGGACTGGGTCGTCATCGCGGCCACATGGGAAAAAATTTCTCATTGTCTCGTAAACTTGCAAAATTTGCAAAAGAAAAGAAGGCGGCAAAAACACTTGGTATCGTTATGGGTGTATTCATTGTATGCTGGTTACCATTTTTTGTAGTAAATCTACTATCCGGATTCTGTATACACTGTATAGCACACGAGGAGATTGTATCAGCCGTTGTAACATGGCTCGGTTGGATAAATTCAGGTATGAATCCGGTGATTTATGCCTGTTGGAGTCGCGACTTTAGAAGGTAATAAAATTATGTATAAAATCATATCTTTTTCTTCATTTTCATCCTCATACCCCGCCAATTTTCCACATGTAGTGTGCAATCATTAATGCATGAATAAGAAACCAAATGAACGTAAATTCCAAACATGAAATTATGTGAACAGAAAAAAAAAACAAACATAAAACAATTTAACCAAGAGGAACTATTGAGATGCAAAAGAAACGAAAGAAAGTAAATTGAAAAAAAAAGAAGAAAATCGTTATAACAAAACGGAAATATTGTAAAATGATTTATTTTTGTTCCTTGGGAAGTTTATCGGTGCTCGTTCCACAATTAGGTTAAATGAATCTGGCATATATATAAATCTGAATCTATTTAGTGGGCTCTCCTGATCTCTTTCCACGTTTGCTCATTCATGGTCTCGTACATTTTGCCAATCCATTGAATATGAAACCATTTTCCACTGATAGGATTATTATAATATCAATTTTCTGGTTTTCTTTTGTTCAGCTAACAATCTATACTGTTTCATGTGACGAAAAAGTTCTGTCTCTATTTTTATGTTGAGCTTTTCATTGAGTTAACCTACACAGAAAGACTTATACTTCGTTTACTCCAATTTATATTATGTGTAGATTATGTGAATTGGAATTCTCTTTCATGGTCAATCGTATGTTTTCTTCTAACGATAAAGTTATGTTAATATCATATCGTTTGATAAACCGCAACAACAATTTAAAATTTAAACGATCACCTGAAGACTCGTATGACAATTAAAATGTTTAATTCCATTATTTAATGAATGTGTTGAATACAAATTTTTGATATCGCAATTAAATTTTAATAAAACTTTTAATTTTGTTTGGTTAAAAAATGTTT
This sequence comes from Coboldia fuscipes, assembly GCA_001014335.1. Classification (NCBI taxonomy): domain Eukaryota; kingdom Metazoa; phylum Arthropoda; class Insecta; order Diptera; family Scatopsidae; genus Coboldia; species Coboldia fuscipes. The sequence continues at coordinate 137,272 of JXOR01000935.1, read as the reverse complement.
GTTTTGTTTTTATATTTGGTTATTCATCATTTATTTAAAAAACATGAAAAAAAAAGTACGTTGTTCAACAAATGTTGATAAATTGTGGGATAATGAGGTAAAGTACAAAAACAATTACCATTTGAAGGGTGAAAATAAAACACCAGCACCAAAAATGAGATTAAAATAAAATTGTTTATGTTCATTTGGACTGATGATTTCAGAGAAAGTTACGTGGATTGAAGGGTTCTATGAACTTTATTCATATATTTTTTGTTTCATTTTGGTTGATTTTTGGGTCAAGTTAAGGTACCGTTAATATTTCACCATACATAATTTTCAATAGACTTCACCCACGTTTTCAATACCACAATATTATTAACTTTATGTTACTTTATTGTGTCTCCATTGACTTATTTGTCAGATCAATTTTATTTCATCATTTTTTTATTTCTCAATTTTAAACGATAGAAAGTAAAGAAAAAATTGAAAATTATTTATACACAATGTTCGATTGATTTCAAGTATCCACTAACCAATTCTAGACTTCAATTGGCAATCGCATACATATGTATTTATGTATAAATATCATTCTAATATTGAGAATTTATTATATAATTTTTCATTTTCAATTTTCTACCTGGAAAGTTTTCTATAGCACCATCATTTTATTATTATGCAAACGAAAGAAAATAAAATGAAGGTGGTGAATGAAAATGTAAAGAAGAAAAAGAAAATAAAAAAAAACGATTCTTATTTATTGGATATTATTCGTATTTACTGTGTGTTGTCTCCATCGTCATTTACTACAAGTTTATTGTATTGCCATCAATATATAGGGGAGCCTATAAAATTTATATTGATTCCACTAGAAATTTGAACAATGGAATTGAACGTACAAATAGAGAAAATGAATGAAAATGAAAACAACAACAAAATAAAAGGAAAAGAATAACGGAAAAATAGTCAAATACAAATTGAAATGGAAATGTTCATTTGAAAAATGGTGAGTAAGGACTATTTGATTCCTCCTCCGGTTTAATATTATTCTTCTGTGCGTTTGGTGCCACATCCACCGTCCAAAATAAATGAATTTTTCTTCGTAGAAATTGCTCTATTTCAGTACATTTCTTTTTTCATGTTGGTTAACGTGGATGATTAGCTTCCAACGGTTAGAATTTAACTGTATTGGAAATATCATTTAGACTCATTCCATGCGTGTTGCGTTAGCGAATACAATTCGTTAATATCGTATACTTTTCTTTTCCTTTTTTTTTGGCACTCTGTATTGCATTGTTATAATGGCAGTATCACCATTAACAACAGTTTATATACGATGTATTGGTATATGTCCTTAGATTAATGATAAGATAATTAAGATATTTATGGGTTGAATTTATAAACGAGATTAATGGTTTCCGATAAGTAAAATACCGTGGTAATTTATAAAAATTTATAGCTGAATATAATACACGTTAATAGAAAATATTTTGTATTTTTCTTATTCTGCTGTTTCCTTTTCATTTTTCGTTTCTGGTATTTTATTTGTTTCGGCTTCTATACGGTTTGTCCAATTTCTATTTTATTTTCATTTTCCACTTTCGATATGAAATTATTGCTCCACGTGTTTTTGCACCAGAGGCTAAATAATAGAAAATTAAAAACCTAAAAGAGCGTAGAAGAATTTTAATGTATTTGATGTAATTTGAAATTGGTTTAACTACATACAAAAGAAAAGAAAAATAAATGATATTGGTGTTGGTGAAGGACATTTAGAAATGTCCACTGCAATAAAACTTGTGAAAGAGACAAAGTTTGTTGGCCAACAAAGTGCAAATAGAGAAAATGAAAAAGGAAAACAGGACACGAACTTTCCTTCATTCTATCCATTGCTACATCATATTTTTTTTTGGGTTATCTTTTATTGATGAAATACTATTGTAGCGCAGTCTCAGATTTTCTTATAAAATTTGCATATTTCGTGGTATTATCACATTCGTTCATAATTATTTTAATTGCATTCTTATGTTAAAAATAATGTTAAAAGATTTTCTTAAGACGATGGAACGCATTTCACATTTTTTATTATTCAAAGTTCCTGTTGCAAAGGGAATCGATTTCAATCTTTTACGAATCAAGTAATTTTATTAATTCTATACATAAAATTATTTCAAAATAAAATTCTAAAGTTCTCAATGAAATTAGACGAATACAAAAAAAAAAAAAACAAATTTGAGCTAAAGAAAAGTTTCTGTATAATGATTACAACTTCATATAATTAATTACACAAGTTCAGTTTAGCCAAACTGAATAAAAGCTTACGAAATTTTCACAGCTCTCCCACCCGGTGTGCAACTAATTGCAGAACGAAAAGTTTATTATTCTGCATTACCGAGATAATCCGTTGTAAAACATTTTTGAGTGTTGAGTACTGTTCCATCCACTTCAGAAACTAACATAATATTTACCGATTAATTCGAGTAAAATGAAAGAAAAAAAAATTAAATTCAGTACCAGAGGATTTAGCTGTGTGAAGGACCTTTCAAAGTTTTTTTTTTTTTTTAAATTGATGCGATTTATATTCATGTTCATTTCTACGTTATTTTATATTTTAGGGATATTAACATTGAAAGGTATTAGGGATTGTTGAAATTTGTTCGAAAAATGTGTGGATTCTAACACTCAAACTGTCCGCCCGGAATCTGGTTGGGTTTTTGACTATTAACGCATTCGATGTTCTTGATGGAAAATGATTATGGTTTTACCATAAGAAGCATTCACATCACTTAGTCGAAGATAATAAACAAAAGGAATTTGGAGACCTCCACAGTAGTTGATGGCTAACACTGATTTTCTTATGCTCGGTGAACATTTAATGAGTGGACTGTTGTAAAAAACAAAAACTTTTATCCAGTTTTTTTGTTGGAGTTCGAGTGTGAATGGAGTCAAGAGAAGAATTTCTTAAAGTTGGTATTAACAAAAACCTACATTACAGAACTTTTAACATGATTTATAATTGATGTTTCTTTATGTGCGTATACACGCATTTTACTGCCATTCACAATTTATGTACAATCAATTATTTGGGCATCAATTTGTATAGGATAAAACTTTATTTTACTTCTCCATTTTTTTGTGTGGTGAACAATGGCTCCAATTTCCAGGGAATACACGAATATTGGTATGACAAAGTTATAGAGTTGTCAACGAGCAATAATCATTGGATGGTTTCCCACATCTAAAAACACACACGCATCAGTTTATATTGTGGGACATAATATCAACTGAATAGTCAAAAGAATGTCTAATTAATCGGATCACATAGCTTTTGCATTGTCGAGACTTTTGGATTTATTAAGATGAAACCACGCAGTCGATCTTAAGAGAATTGATGATAAAATATGAGTCAGTTGAGTCTTTTTATTTTCCCCTAACGAATCAGTAATGAACCGATATAATAATTTTGAATATTCGGTGGGTGAATGGCAAATAAAAATTGATTCATTAAAGGGAGCCAAACATTTTTTTAGGGGTAAGAAATAAAAAGCCAAAAGTTTTTAATTAAAATTCATGTGAACCAAAGAGAAAAAAACTGTTGAAATATGGATGTAATGGACTCAATCATTTACGATGTTTTTTTTCCTTGCTTTCTGTTTAATTTAAAATGTTCACACATCTGCTTTAATGGTATTTCAGCCTATTAAAAAATGTTTACTTAAAATCAATTGAAATGTTTTGGTGTTTTTTTGTTAACGGTGTCTTTAAGCCCCCAGATGATGCAAAAGAAGAATGAGTTGTGGTGGTTTTTTTGAATTAATTGGGCTCTCATTGAAAATCAATTTTCTCATTTTTTACTTCCTTATTGACAACGATGTTAGGGGGTGTCGGGTGATGAAAAGTTTTTGTTATTGTTTATTGAATTTTCATTCGTATTACACCATTCTGTTTGATTCAATCTATTAAATGGAAAATATATTTTAGATTTAAAATAAGTGAATCAAAACGTTGGGTGAGAAAACTTTTCCATTTAGTTTTTGTCATCAATTCGGAATTAGAACAACTGAAAGGAAAAAAAAAATATTAAAAGAAAATGGAATTTCAATGTTGAATTCATAACAGTCATCTCAATCTTAGTCAGAATGAAAGAATTGTTAATCTCTATGTGAACGGGGTTTCCGAATAGTTCTATAGCCAGTGCCACTAATCAGGACAATGAAAATATTATTCGGATTCAACGGAGCAGAAGATGAAATTCAATTTCTATGATGTTGAAACAGTAAAAATAAAGTAAAAACAGATTATTTTATTATATGAAAGGAATTGGTAATTAATGTTTTTAACGGAAACTAGATAAATGGTCACGTTCCAGTCAGAATCAATTCGTTCTTTTGTCATTTTAGCATTATACATATTATTATTCGTAAAACCATCACATTTCCATGCGCCACGGAATAACATTTCAGATTACTAGCCACCCCACATGTGTATGTACATAATACTCGTTAGAATTTATTACTGAAACATTATGATTCCGATGTTGTGAATTTTCATATTAAATGGTTCGCATACTCATGAGAATAAATTAAAATTGAGGCTGCACATAATGTGAATGCTGTTGGTGTTGCTGATGTGTTTGTTGTTCCTATTCTTTTTGTTCGTTTCCACAATTTCTTATATTTCAACGGGATGGTTATTTTTTTTTTAACTTCACGATTTTATGGCAACAAATATCACCAGCACGCTTGAATGCGTGGTAATCTTTGGATTGGAATCTGATGCCACAGATGAGCCAAACGTTAATTCAATGTTATTTGGTTGGTGTGCAATAAGATATGAAATGCAATAAAAAAAAATACAATTTTTTGGCGACAACAATCTATGACCTTGGATGATGGTTGGACGAGTTCAATGTAAATATTCTTCTATTGCTTGATGTTTGCCTTTCAGTTGTTCCCCTTCTAATAATTTTTTTCTTCACTTTCTTTCGATGGGTATGGAAGAGTTTTTGCGTTTATAGTTTGTCAGTTTTTTGGACTAAAGACAACTCAAAGATATCACCGTATGAAATGAAGGAAAAGTTTTCAATTCTTATTTACTATCTACATTTGAATTTATAGTTTATATATTCTTATTTAAAGAAAAACTCGATGGTATCTATGCCTTAGTTTAACATCATGTAAGTTTCAAGAACATCACAAAATTTAAATGTTTATTTGGGTGGAAATAAATGTATGCGATACCTTTCTCTGTGATATGAGTATTTACTTTATAACTATTCAACGGTTTTTTGTAAAATTCAGTTAAAATTTTCCTCAACGAGATGGTCCTAGTAATCAAAACTTAAATGCAAACACGTAGGCCAAAAAAAAAAAGTCATAGCATGAAATTTAATGAATAAGAAACTTACTTAAATATAGAATTAAATGTGTCTTTCTGTAACTGAATGTATAGAAATAGAAGTTAATAATGTTATCAAAACCAAAATGAAAATTTGTTAAGAAAATTTTCTCTTGTACCACCAATAAACATACGAATAAAAAACTCTTGAAATTCAATAAATTCTAATTTTAGAATCTTTTCAATTTTCTTATATAAAGACAGCAGAAAAATATTAAGACATCATTAGTCTTGTGGCAGTTCCGATTTGATAATATTTCTTTGTATAAAATTTTCTCCATTTTTCTCATATAAATTGGAAGATATTGTTTTTATAGTCCCTCCCAGGGTACGCGTATTTAAATTGATAGAGGATAAAATAAAAAGCAAAAGGAATAGATATAAACTTATAGCAAATAAACACTGTTATTGTTACTGTTACCATTGTCAACTATTAGAGTTGTTGAAATCTCAAATTGAATGGGAGGAAACTGTAAGATGTTTAAGGTTTTTTTCTTTCTTCTTTTCCTAATACCTACTTCCTTTGGTGTTTGACATAAGTTTATATGTATGCTCTTTAAATTTATTGCTGTCTTCTATTTGATGATATCCTTGTATGAAAAAAGCATTCATTACATATCCTGACGAAATACACGTATTTAATGTTAAAGCTTTAAGACGTTCTGTCAGTAGTTGAATTAATAAAAATTTATTTAATACTAAATTTATTATTGTGTCCTTTATTTATCTTATTTCTATATTTTTCATGCTTTCTATCTTGTATGCAGGGCCTTTGTACGTATATTGTGTGTCTGCTGTCCACGAAAGATACGAAGAAAATATCAACCGACAATGCGATCGAAAGCATCTCAGGTAAGTTCATCTTTCATCCAGCCAAAATAAATAATGGCTGGTTAAATTTCATTTATTGGCATCAATAGGGGGGAAACACCACTACTCAGAACAGACAATAATAAGAAATAGAATAATAACAAGAAATATAGAAAAAAAAACATTTTGTAGAAAAGAAAGTAATAGATGAACAGGGGACACATAGATCGAATGGTTGTTACATTTGACATTACACACATCCACACAGACAAAAATACTTTCTATTGTGATAGAGATAAATCGATAAAAGTAATGTCTAAATATTTATGATATTGCGAATAAAATTCCACACACTTTAGCCATTCAGTTACAAATATCCTTTATTGTGTGGGATAGGTATAGATGATGAATACCATTGTCAAGGTACACAATTTAGTCAAATAGAACGACATAGAACTTGAAATCATGTTGCTTTATTATTCGTCAAAAACCTGGAGGTAATCCCCATTGAGATAACAGCAACGGGGTATTAGATATGTTTTCCATACTGACACATGTCCAGTGTATGGTCCATTCATGACTAAAGGAACTTCTTTTATATCTGAACGTATCTCAAACATTCTATTAATGTGCGTTTTCACGTAAATTTTAGAATAGTTTTTTTTTTTTGGGAAACATTTTTGCCTATTCAAAAGTGCCTCCGTTTACCATGGGCTCAACCAAAAAAAAAATTTGCTTATCAGACGTGTAGAAAAATAGCACATAATGGTCTACATTACATTGCTACACTCAATGGTAATAAAAGAGAGTCAAATAGTCCAAACCAAAGAAAAAAAAAGAAAATAATAATCGAGATACGAATACCCATTTGGTCATTTTAATAGTGACCCGGTACTTTTGGATCCCATTGAGATTTTTTTCTCCAAAATTGTTCTATGAAGGCAATCTATCTACAAAATATAAATCTTATTTTGTATTTTTTGATCCAGCAATAATAAAAACCCTGGACTACATACGTAAAACAGTGTAAGTAGTTTTATATATTTTCGTGGCAATAAGACGAACACGTTTTTCATTTGGTAATAATGAAAATATTTTCCAGTCAATGTTAAATTTATCCAATTCAATTCAAATGCGTCGCAGTTAAAAGAGTGACGACGAGAAAAAAGTAACGAAAAAGAACGTGAAAAATAAAACCATCAAGGAAAATAAGAAAAAAGAAATACTTTGAATCATTTTGGATTCTATTCAACCTTAAATGGCACTAACCAGTCAAATCCTTTATTTCTTTTTCTCTTCCTCGTTGTCGGTTAAAATATCGTTACGAGGTGCATAAATAAGAGTATTGGATATGCGGTGTGTTCAACATAAACTGAATGAAGAGAAATAAAACAAGAAAAAAAATACAAAATTTACTCAAAACTACCCAATTGGGAATTATAGTTCGGTTAAAATATCATAATGGTTCACATTGACCCATACTTTTCATTAAACTTTTTACGATCTTTATGTCCATACATTTGTATATCGCCAGCTGAATACAATGTACGACGATTTGGTGGCTTTCAAATTCTGTTTCGGTTGTACTGAACTACAAATAGGTTACCTCATGTACCATCCAGTGGATTTTATTATTTGGTCTGAATCTGAATGGATATAAAGAAAACACTCAGGAGCATATTTAGAAAGCCCTTAAAAAAATACCAAATCTATGTAATACGCGATTGTAGAAAAGTCAGAGTATAGCACATCAAACAAAGTAGAACTGATTTTTTGGGTTTTTTTTTTCAACATTTTGGTTTTTCAATGGGGTGCCCCAATGTTTTTCAACTTGAATGGTTACTATTGGTTTTTGCCCCGAACGCATTTAATTATTCGCAATCTTTTTTAATATCAGAGCCATTGGACCTGAGGTCAAAATTCTCTACATCAGTTATTCTATCACTTCTGTTTGTCCCGTTTATTATGCACTCATCTACTTTGGGATAGACCACTGAATATTTGATTAAATCTTTAATTTCGCTATTAAAATAAGTTTTTATTTCGTGGCTCGATTTTTTGAAGAAAATAAAATTTTTGGTATAACATCACAAATATTCATCTCCTTTTTTTGCATCATAAAATTTTAATGACACTAGATTAGACACTGAGGTTAAACTGGTAGTGTTTGTTGTTTGAATCTTGAACTTTCTTTAACAGTTTTGCTGTCGATTCAGTTTCGTTCACTATGGTTGCAGTGTTAATAAAACATCTGACTAAAAGAAAATCAAAAAACTTGAATATTTGAAAATAAAAATTCAAAATAAGAAAACACAACAACAATTCATTCAATTTCCTAACTATTTACAGAGATTTCAATCAACGAGACGATGCTATTCATCCTGTTCGTTATATGGCAATCAAATACGTCAGAATTCATGTGAACAGACATACATTTAGTTCCAAACCATGCACATAAAAAAAAAATTATTCACATACACTCAACAATTTAAACTGAACCAGATGGGGGTGGTATTGAATAAATAATTGTATAAAAAAAAAATTCTTCCAATTGGAATTGATGAGGTGCTAAAGTGCAGCCAAATGCAATCTCTTGATATTCATCAGCAGTATCTGACTGTTCGGTCACAACAAAACATACAAAAAAAAAGAGACAGCAAAAAATGAAATATAAAATTAAATTGAAATTGCATTAAATTGGTATGCCATAAGCCATAACTGAAATGATAGACGATAAATTGTGCCATAAGTGCTAAAGATTGTTAAAAACGTGTATAAAGTAAATGGAATCTGATCACTGTGTGCAATGTATGCACCTGAGATTGTTTTACATAATAATCTTCATTGAATTTAATTGAATAATTTCATATATCATACTGAATTGTGGATTATAATCATATTTATATATATAATATGATTGTACTATTACTACAAAACAGCATTCGTTGGATGTCCAATCCAGTTTAATTTCAATTTAACTGTGACCTTTTATGCGAACCATATTTCAATCAATTGAAGTAATTAAATGCTAATAATTTATTCATTAGAAAGTGATTAACATCTATGGATTAAGTCACAACATTTGAAAGTCGTCTCCAAAGTTCAGTATCCTCAATCGAATTTATAACCATATGATAAAACTTTGCAATTTTTAATGCTGAAAATCAAAAGTTCATTGTCTACCAGTTCAATTAAATTCTGATTTCTGAAGAAATTCTGAAGAACAAATTTTAGCATCTCGTCTTATAAATCAATAACATTAACAAGTACATCCATGTGATAAATTAAAAAAATAAACAATCATAACTTACAGGTATGTAACACCAATCATTACTCAATTCAAATGTTTCACAATAAAATTTTTGTTCACTTGATGGTAATTCCTAAGTATATTTGGTTGTTTGCTACAAATGAAAATACAGAACATATGAAACTGAAAATCAGATGCTTTGTACAGTTTTACACAAATTTTAAATGTGCATTCATTAATTTATATTGTTTTCATAAAATGTATAATAATTTCATTCATATTTATTATTTCATTTTATTGTAAATTATACATCATCATATTTTTCGATTTAACATTTGTTGTTTTTAAATTTTAATTTTGATGTGCAACTTTTTACCTTTTTCGAATGTGTTTGATGTTTATTCACCAGATTCTAATAACAGTCCATGAGATGTTCATTAACGGTCATCGTTAAAAAAGGATTTTTAAATATAAAATGATGATTATTATGTCGTCATGTAAACAGTAAAAAGTACCTAATTTCATATTAAACATAATTCAATCATCATGTAATTTATTTATTTTGTTTGTAATTAATGTAAAACATGCGAGATACATTGAATGAAAAAAATCAGCGAACAATTTTACATTCAAATACTTACGATAAATTTTATGTGATTTCCTTTGATATTACAACTGTATTCCATTGACAAGGTTATTTTTTTATTTTACATCGTATTCCTGGTATTCCGCTGGGCATAAATAATAAAAATGAAGTCGAGAGTACCATCAAACCCAGTTATGTTAAACGATTACCACTTAGAGAACTTGAATAGAGGTTTTTTTGTTTAATTTTAAAAAAAACATCTCCTGAAGCTCTTTCTAGTTATGGAACGGTTCTACAAACCAAGTGGTCAGTTACTCAAATACATGGAATTTAATTTTATTCGTCTATGAAGGGAATCTTTCTGATTTAATTATAACTTAATGAAGCTGCTACAACCTACAGACTACAATGAATTAGTTAACAAAATTCACCTTTTTCAGAAAATCTACATGTTTTACCCAATTAATATCAAACCGCCATCCCTTGTTCTGTTCTTCACATAACTAACACAGAAGTATAAATACCTAAGTGGTATGTGCGTAAATTTAGAGGAAAACCAAAAATATCTTTGGTGTCCAACGACATTTATCTAGTAAAATAAGTTTATGCCTTTAAATTAGGTTTTTAAACAAATTACCTGGGATCGTATCCAAATTGACTGTCACCCAACCAAAATAAAATAAAATATAAACAATGTATTTCACTTCGGTTATTTTGTGGGTGGTTTATGAGACGAAGGCGTATGTGTATACATACCTCTACATAATATACATAATTTCCTCATTCATATTCCATGTGACATAGTGTGGTTTTCTTTTCGCCCCGTTGAACTTTGAATCCAATATACTGATGATATGATGCAGAACCACTTTAACATGCACACTACAATTCTCATCATTCGATTGAAGTGGCCTTACATTAAACACACATGAAGAGTCAATTGTTCTCACGAAATTTTTGTTCAACAACGAAATAAAAAAAAAAAAATTAAAATATTCTTACACGTTTTTAGGACTTGTAGATTGTTTAAAATTCCATCAACCTATTCAACTACAAGTTTTTTTTTTTAGTTTATTCAAGTTGAATCACTTCCATGTTATAGATATCCGATTACTATAGTCCGTCTCTGTCTAACAATATTTAATAACTCAGTGGGACAGGTGTAAGTTAAGTGATGCATTGTACATGACATCTCCTGATCATGGAATTCAAGGAACTACCATAAATCGATATGGATGCACCTGAGGCCAGAGGATTTTACAATCTATTTAGCGTATACTGATAATTGAGTTTCTACCCACTTTACCTTAACAATTGCATCCATGCGATTTCTAATAAATTCATGGCGGTAGTGCATGATGACCCTTAACTTTGTATACTCCATCACCTGATCCAATGGTTGCCACTATATCAATATTGTATCGGATATGGCTAGAAATAAAACAGGAACTTTCAATCTTCTACTAATCGCGTGTATCATGATAAGTTACAATTATTTTCCAATCTCCTGTTAAACAGACATCCTGTGTACGGGTCATAAAAGAACAATTTCGAAATTTTTCTTCATCTGAATTGTTTTTGTTACCAGTTTTATTTAGTAATCGAAAGGGGTGGGTGGAGGTTCATCGATCATTGTGTCACATCACTTGGTATTCATAAAACATGAAATAACAGGAAATTAGAATTATATTCCATTGAATGCTTCGGTCACCGGTATACATGTTTTTTTCTCATGTCAACTAGACATTTCTACGGTGGAAGATCAATTCAAATTGTGTAACAGTAAATAATTTCTATTCAATGAACATGGTAAGAATGGAAAAATTTCACAAAATATGTCGATTAATGGCCGAAGCCTAATTCAACAAAGTTTACCAATAATAAACATACTTCTATGTTGAATAATGTTGACACTAGTTGGACTAATAAAATCGTGTTTTAATGGATCACATAAAATTGATAATCTCTATACTTTCAATATAAAAACATAATTATTTATAGTCAGTTGTGAATACTGAAATTAAATCAAATAATAGACTATGGTTTATTTTCTGTGAATGAAATAAAATATAGATAACGGTAATTATGTATTCTGGATTTTGATGCAAATATTATTGAAATCAGGTAATCTTTTACTCAACGATAAACATGCAATGGAGGCTAGTTCCTAGAATACCAGAAGATTAAATTAAAATTGTGAGTGTTCGAATGGAATTTTTTATAATTTAAGTACATTACTTTCGAAACGGATTGGTATTAACTAAATTGTATGACAGTATCATGGATCAATTTGAATATTTGGAAAAATTACAGTTTTCCTATTGATAGAATTCACTTATGGACATTCAAATGTTATTATGAAAATTTAGATAGTCGTCGCATATGATTGTCCCACAACTGGGCCAATTCAATTCATACAAAAAGAACTGGAATAATTTAACTGTCGAACGTTATTTTGCATGCGATTCACAAATATTGAATTTATTTGCCATAATGCACTATATCTCCACCATTATTGAATGCATTTTTTTTTATTTCGTTCAAAAATAATAGTTTCAATGGTACTCTTTTCATATTTTCAATTGGCAATGCATCATTTGACCATTTCATATGAAATGAATAAATTATTTATGTTTTTGCTTTTGTGTATGATTTTTTTGTGAAAATTCTGCCGCATATTTTACTTTGTGTGAAGCATTTTATATTATTTTTTCTCTTCTTACTCCAAGACTATTTAAATGAGATGAGATTCTGTTGTATTGTATAAGGATAATGGATAAATAAATGTGTACTGGTATACTTATGATAATTTGTTATAAAGTCCATCAATAGAATGTCAAGAGATTCTATTCTGATATTCAAATAGAATGTCTAATGGTCATTTTTAACTGTGTAACAACTTAAAATGATCAATATTCCTATTTTTGTTTTTCTGTTGAAAATGAATGGTTTCGTATTAAAAGTATGAAAATGTATTACATTAAATACTAAAAAGGGTACTCAGTTTCAATGAATGTTAGTTAGTTTACAACATATTTCTCATTGTGGACATGCAACGAGCGTGAAAAGGATGAATTACATGTCGCACTGGGATATGATAATGCAAAGTGCATCATAATATGATCAATGTGTCATGGTTCATTCATATCAGACTCTGAAAATATTCTCTCTGGTTTTCCTGTTCCTAATTTTTCCACTTTTTATATTGTAAAACATATCTATTGAATATAAATATTGAATATTTAGTTAAATAAAACAATGCTCGAATTAGAATCATTTACATTTATTCTATAGGTTGCATCCTGTACTATGTAACCGTATCACATATTCCATTTTCCAGTTGTACAAAACTGTTGGCATGAAAATTATTTTACAATGTCATCAATGCACTCGTTTATTGTGTACGTTTCATGTGCCAAGTGTATTACAATTTAGCACACAATACGTTGCATTGATAAATTAGCGTGAAAATTGTCAGTTAAACATGGAAATCTGTTTTTCTTTTTCATTGTGCCAGTACGATTTCTTCTGTTGCGCGCTAAAGTACATTAATTTGATGTTCCCAGTATTGTCATGTCTCATTCCATCAATGTGTTCATTCAATGAACTTTACTAAATGTATCGTCAGTTAAGCTTTTAGTCCACCTTTTAAATGAAATAGAATCGGTTTTAATGTCCTGTCTGTAACGTGATTAAATGAATTAACATAATTTTATATGCTAATTAAGAAATTTCAGTTAACAACGATTTTCACAATTGATGTATAATTGATGCTGATGATTTGATTGTAATCTCCCATTTACTCTCATTGAAAATACACACCAAACATATTTTAATGTAAAATGATTTTAAATTTTTTTTTGGGGAGGGACAATTTCCAATGGGAATATATTGTAGATATTATGAATATTGTAAATAAATTGCTTTAGATGTAGGGACTGCTGGTATGCTACATACATATATTTATACTTTTAACACCATTATTCAAATTATTTATAATCAAGGAAAACTCGTGCAATCCATTTATTAGTTTGAAAATGACCTGGTACCAAACTACATGTTGTTCTCTGTTGTTCATTCACATAATAGATATAACCACATACTTCGGACTATGACTTGTTCTCACTGTTGTATATGAATAACATACATACACACACAACATATTCCAATGTTATCCTAGGCATTCCCAAACCACCTTTTGAATACCCATTCCATTTGCATTTAAACACTTGACTGTAGAGAGAATGCCAATGGAACGGAAAAATGCTAACAAAATGTCACCATCAAACCTGAACCATTAAAAAGAACTTTATTGTTACAATGAAGCAAATCTCCAATTCTTCAAATATTTACACCGTGACATAACAGAGAATTCATTAATCGATTATTTAATATATTCCATTACTTTTTTTTTATATTTTGTTTTTTTCTATAAATTTTTTATTTATACCGTTAAATGTTTTAGTATCACGTTGCAACAATGGTAGCCGCCTCTACATCAACTAGTTATACATCAGTGAATCAATATGATGCCAGTACACGGCCAATTATATGACGACATCTGAATAGTTGCAGTTCATGTGATTCACCTGTGAACAGTAACAGTAATTTAAATCGATTAGGTGGTCGAACTGGATGTCGTCATGGCCACTATCATCATCAGAGACGGCCAGCCATCCGTCAACCAAAACGTTGTTCATTTGCCACAACAACAACAATATTGAATGCATCTGGTAACAGTACAACAACACGACGGCATCAAATGTGCGAAAATTCATCTCAAAGTCAACCGTTAGTGAGTATAACTGTACAACCAGACCAAATGGAATCCGAATTGGACGTGATACAGTTGCATTCGCAACGTGAACAGTCCATTGAGTTATCATAACTTTAAAGGACCAAATGGAGTGGAAACAATGATGCCCATCTATAAAATGATTCGGTTTTTTATTTTTGTTTTCCAATTCCAATTTTTTGTCAATTGTTTATTAGAAATGAACGTAAATTCCGTTTAGCTATTGTATAACTGTTATTTGATCAAATCATTTTAGGAAATTCTAAACTATAAACGACATCATAACAGAACTATTGTTAATTGTACAGAAAAATCATATTTAAACTTATGAAATTAATGTTGCGAATAATTAATTTTGTTATTTGAAACAATATCTGATAATCAGTTAAATTCGTACGTAATCATATATCGCCTAATGGCAATCATGTTTTAAGGATTTTCATATCATTTGAGATCGATAAATCAATTTCATCAATGTCAAAGTTTAGCAATGAAAACATTTAATTGTGTTACGATTCGAAATTATTTTATTTCTGAGAGTTGGGTAATTCTTTAAAACAAAATTCCTGTTTTGATTTTATTTATGTTGTAAAGAACTCGTAATAATTATTTTGGTTATGTACATGCATTCATAGTTATCCTGTATCTATTGAGTACATTATACCTGCATTCAAATATCAAAGTGTTACATGAACTCCTAACTTGTTTATACGTTATGTTCTCTTATTTGTTTTTGGTTAAGACTTTATATCATTTAATTTTATTATTTCCTGAAATATTTATGTGATAATTCAAAAGTCATTTTAATATCTGATTTCATATACACGAGTATGCATATACGTATGAGATAATACAACACGTATTATTCAAAATTGATTATAAAAATTTAACGATTAGGAAATGGGAATTTTAATATTTTTGAATGTAATAAAGAACGGATCATTGCATTTACTCCACATTCAATAATCATAAAAACCATAGAAAAAAAAAACAATGTTGGTGAACTGAAAACCAAAATGAAATCATTTGTAACTTTAGTAGGACGATTTGAATACCAAAATATTTTAATTTACGCCTTTACAGAATCCGTAGAAATTAAATCGTTTTTATGGAATTCCAAGTGAAATTATGCAACCATAATAATGTTGAAACTTTTAAATTTTATTTAACCAATATTTTGTACTTTTCAATCGGAATAAAGAACAGAGAGATTACTGGCCAAACTGTTCGGTTTACCTTGATAATACAAAACAAAATATAAAATTTCAAAACTATTGCTGAACATTATGAAGAGAAACGATAGAACCGAAAGAGTTTTTGCATCCTGTCACAAAACACTTACCTCAAACCTAACAAGAAACTCATCATTTGCCTGAGTACTTGACAACATAAATTCAGAACCGGCTTAATAGTCTAAACATCTAATTTCATTAGACAATTTTCAATTGAAACAAAACAAAAATTTCATCTCAAAAATTAGTTAGTGATGACTCCCACACTGATAGAATAGTATGTAAGTTTACATTACTACCTTCACTTTAAATCAGCTTTGAGGCTCATTCTGGCACCTTCGGTTTTTTTTTCCATTTCATTTGAAACATTTCATATGCCATCAAAATACTCAACCATTTAAAATCATACAAAAATGCAAATAAAAAAAGTGAAGAAATGGAAATTAACCCAAAGAATTTTATATTCGATTCAAGTTATGCTAAATGAAATCAAATATTCATATAAAAACAGTGGAACAATATTTAAACTGATATTCATGTGTACGGTTTTTTTATCTTTTAATATTAAAATTATAGAGATTTTGTTTCCATTGCAATGTGTAAATATTTAGTGCATAAGGAAAATATAATCAATCCACAACCCCCCCGGAATACCGTAGTAGCAATCCTTTAAGAAATACAGTATTATTTATAAAGAATAGAAAAATAAATGAAAATCAGAATCGTAAATAAAATAAGTAATATTTGTGTTAAGTAGAGAAAATTAAAAAAAAAAAAAAAGAAAAAAGAAAAGTAAAACATATAAAATGTACTGAATGTCTTTTAGTAATGTATTTATATGTAAGTTTTTAATGTGTCACGATTTAAGAAATTTTATACTTCGAGTGATTAGCATAATTTTCAATTTTATGTTTTTCTTTTTTTATTTTCCAACAATGAATGAGGGAAAACAATTCATCTCATGGAATATGAATGGTAACTCATAATTCACTTAAATGATATTAGAAACAAGAAACAAAATTAAGAATTTCTATTACCATTATACTTATCATGATAAAAATTCATTTAATTTATTAAACAAAAAAATAAAAATTCGCTATTGTTAACAATACTGTTACGTATTATTATGAAATCAATCATTGTATTAAAGAATAAGAACATTACGTATAACAAAGGAAAATATTTAAACAATGGAAAACTATAATAATCTTATTTTGCAATGGAATTTCTAATATAAGAATGTTAAGTTTTAAAATCTATTAACAATATGAATCTTTATGAAAATATTTTATTAAGCAAAGAGACTCTATTTCATCATTAATTTAATTACTTAAGGTTTTTTTCTTTGCTCAGTACAAAACATATATTAATCAATTCAAAGTAAATACATTAAATATAATTTTAAGAACGATAATAATGCAATTAACTCAAATAACCTAATTAAATAATATAATTTGTATCATTTGGAAACTATTTAATTGTTAAACTGATGATGTTGAAGAAGTCAATTTGCATTGTTTTATTCCCATGATTAACGTTATTCGTCCTAAACTTTAAAATTTACATGTTTGCTGTGAAAAATTCTAGACTCAAAACATAGAAATTTAATCAATAGTATCACCTGAGGTATTATGTTGTTTATATTTAGTGTATGAAACATGCAATTTATATATTAATGTAAATTCCTATTTTAACTGTTACCAATTCTATTGAATACAAAACTGTGTTATTTAAAGTTCTAATTTTAATTATTCGAAAATCAAAAGAAATTTATGGAAATGTTTAACATTCATTGAATTACAAAGAGATATGCGATAATCAATACAAAATAATTTATGAATTTATTACTCTGTATAGTTTACCAATGGAATATTGTTAATAATGTTAGTAATTACTTTCGATTAAATTAAAAATAAATAAAAGCATTCGTTTATATTATTCCATGCAAAATTAATCATCATTAAAACTCTACATTTGTTAATAAAATTGTATTAAACGGTCACCGTTTTGTATTATTTTATGATGTTATAATTACGATTTAAAACTCTAAACCAAATAATTATGTTCAATGTATATAATACGAATGATATGTTAAGTTTATAATTTTATTTAAATCGTTTTAAATGTACATAATTACAATTTAAGAAGATCCATACTTAGATGTAAAGAATTTATTAATTATGGTTTATTGAAACTGAAATCAATTTTTCTTAAATAAGAATGAATAACTTAATATACCCAGAAAAATTTATTTTATATAAAAATAAAAGTTTATTTTAAATCGAAAACATTAGTTGATGTTTATGGTGCTTTTAAATTATAGTTTCCACTGTAGTAATTTGCTGGAATAACAGTCACCTATAAACTTTCAAGTGGATAGGTGCAACATGTGGAAATGACCACTTTACAGATGACACATCTTTTTAAAATGGAAATCACGGTGCACGGATATAGGGTAATCAATAAAATTAATGAAACGTGTAAAAATTGTAGGAGGCAGCAGCCAAAGTAATTAGTTCAAGGTAAACTGTCTCACTGCAAATGGTGTTGTCAATTTTGGAAAATTTGTTTAGTGTACTTACTGATGAAAGTCGTAAGGGGGATATTTGACTAACAAAAAGAAATTCATCAATTACTTGCAGTGATAGCATTAATCGAAAAATAAATAATTGATCAATGTAGTATAGCATAACACTGAGAAAAAGAAGAAAAATTATTTGCAGATTTGTTATTTGCACAACTGTTCAATTAATCCCATGCGAATTTTGGATTAGAATAATATGGAATTTTTGAAAAGTTATCTCAAACAATCTTCTATTGTGACTAATGATAACTTTCTCTTGTTGTCGATGTTATTGCTGTTTGCAATTCTATTTTAAGAATATATTTGTCTCAATATTCCCTAAAATGGAGCGGATTTCAAACATTCGTGATCGACAAATTTATCATCTTTACCAAGATAAAAAGTAAAAGAAAAAGTAACCGACGGAATGTAAATGATTTATGTTCGATAATAGAGTTTCTCAGCTTCATAACCTGTCAAATGTTTGATTTTGAGCTATAAACGGGTCTAAATCGTTGTACATAATCTGTGCCTATAATTTGTTAACACAGTTCTTAATTTTATTTTGTTCCTGTTATTAAATATCATGGTACAAATACACAAGGTACGTATGTATCCATTGAAATTTGTAATTTAATTAATTGGGCTTTGTACATGGGAGAATAGTGCAGTTAACACATTTAAAACAAACTATGATAAAAGTTCAACTCAATGGTACCACCTTCTACAATATGAAATCTACTATATACTCGAGTCGTCTGACGATTGTTTACCTTTTTGTGGTATGTAAATCACTTACATTTTCCTATATACCGTCTTCACATATAGATAAGAGACTAATTTCTTATCAATTAAACAAAATAAGTAAGTGTTGTATTTAGTGGATCAGCTGACAATTACAACTTTGCAATAGTAACTACAGGATAATATTATCACCCATGGGCCAAACGAATTGACGAGACATTGGTTTGGAATAATTCTACGTAAGTGATTGACCCTCATAGAAATTAATCAAGATTAATTTTGTTTACTCTTACTCTAGAACAGTTTAAGTAAGGATGGCAGAAAAGTGTCCCGGTATCTACTGTGGCCGTATTCAATATAATAGCACAGCATGGAGTGAATGTGGTGCTTGTCCCCGCGGATACCGATCATTCCAATCAAAATGCATTCCCTGTGATTCATCTCCATCGGCATATGATTGGCTGTATTTAGGATTTACAATGTTGATGCCGTTAATAATGCATTGGTTTTTTATAAATTCATCGTTACGAAAGAAAAGGTAAACTATTGTCTGGTTTAGCCAAGACTGTTGTATTCCAAAATAAGTACCTGCACTAATAATTTGTTCATTATTTTAGTATTGATCATGCTCAGAATTCGCTGATACTCCACATTAGCGCTTTAATAGAAATCGTAGCAGCAGCACTACTAGTAATTGTTTTTGTTGATCCAACCTGGTCATTTCAAATTAATTCCTGTGGTGTAACACGACTGGCGGATTGGTATACCTTATTCCATAATCCATCACCCAATTATGAGGACACACTCTATTGTACGCAGGAAGCTGTATATCCACTGTAAATTTAATATAATCTCAATCATTAAATTGAAAATTACCATTTTTAATCATTTTATTTTAGACAAACCATAGTGCTCTTATTCTATTTACTTGGGCTTGTGTTTATGATGCTGTTTCGACCTATTTTATGTCATAAGTACAAATTAAGCGGTGGCCAATCGATATACAGTGCACTATATTTCTATCCAATATTAGCTTTGCTGCACTCGATTGCAGGTGGTCTTATCTGTAAGGACACATATATCGATGTCATGTTATTACTAATAGGAATTTACTAATGTTAGCTTCTTATTATTTAGATTATTCTTTTCCATATCTGTGCATTATAATATCAATGATTTCGAATGCATGCCATTTTTCCGTTCATGAGGAGCCGACAATGAAGTCGTTGATAATAAATACTGTAAAGGAGGCTAAAAATGCAGTTATATTGGGTGAGTAATAATGTCACTCTACATTCACTATAGATCAGTCATAAAACGTAATTCTTTTAGTTGGTCATTGGATGATTCTAGCTTACGGAATCATTTCGCTGCAATACGATCTTAGACTCCTTGGCTTAGTACCAATGCCAGCAGTTTTTTACATTATAACCGTTACATTTACGGATCCAAAAAAATTTCGAGATGACAGAAATTGATACTCATTAAGTTAGTACTACAAATAGTATATATAGATGTTTCTTTATTTTTTCTCATTAATTTTTATCCTTCTACATAAAACACCAAAGTGAGACAACTTGTTAATATTAAACAAACAAAAACAATGAAATAAATATTAAATAAACTTAAAGTAAATTTAATCTAGTTGTTTCGCATCACATCATAAATCCATTGTAGATAATGGGAAATTCTGGTATACACGTCTGGGAAACCATCTGTGGCACAGCCTGAACCGAATGATGTGATACCAGCTAAATAGTATCTGCTTCCATCAGACGTACGGCATTGCAACGGACCCCCAGAATCACCCTAAAACACATTTAAGTAAATTAACATTTGGTTCATGTCATTTGCATTTACCAACTTTCTGTACTTACAATACATGTGCCTCCTCTACCATTTAAATTGCCTGCACACAAATGGCCGTTATGAATATTTACATACTCACCATAGTAATCCTGACACCTGGAAATATGAAATCAATTACAGATCAACTAATTTCAATTTGATTCGAACTCACATGGAATTATTATGAATAGGAACTTCAGTTTCAAGTAACAAATTATTAAGATCTCCTTCGACGGTATCCTTACCCCAACCCGTTGCAACACAATCACTTGTCGATATATCTTGATTAAAACTATCAACGTTTGTAATTTTTTTTGGTCCTTTTTCTGGAATTTTGGGTACATCAATTTCACTTAAATACTTATCATTTCTTCTTTTGTGATTACGTTTTAGCCGATCACTGCTCTTTTGACTGAGCTTTCTCAAAAAATTACTGTCTCGTATCGGTATGTCAAGGTCCATTGAATCATATTGTATATAATCTAATGATTCTAAACTTGGTAAACAAATTACCTTAATACCAGACTCAGACGATAAATCAACAGCTTTCGAGAGTTTCATTAACACTACGAAGAAATTACAATAAAAATAACAATCGAAATTAATAAAAAAAAAACAACAGTGAAATTTAAATTACTGAATTTTTCACTAGTTAAGTTTACCTAAATCGTTTTGAAAATTTTGGTAATTCTCATGCATAAAAATATTTTCAATTTGTATACGTTGCTCAAGTCCAGACTCCGTTGAGCGATCATAGTCACCAATAACTGCAGTCCACATTGGTGGAATGGGTAGATTAAACAAATCACTGTTAATGACGTTGATTAATAATTTATTCAAATATTCAATTTAATCAATCAATAATGTATACTTGTGGACACAATGAGCAGCCGATAATATCCAATTCTTGTCAATTAACACTCCACCACACCAGTGGTTTATTAATCCTATTGACGGATGCAATAATTGTAACGATACTTGCCATGGATAATGGCCAGGTTTCGTTGGTGTACCAGATATTATTTTTGGATATCGTTTATCATCTAATTCATATGTTTTACTTTCGCGCCATGAAGTACTTCCGATACCACATTCTGTAAAAATTGAAACCATCACATTCTCACTAAATCATACAATTATGCATACATAAGAATAATTATTGAATGAAAACATTACCACTAGTTAAGCCTTCCACACAATTAATAATAATTAAGTTGAACGTTAAGAAAATTATAAATCGATACATTTTAAATCACTTAAACGATTCCATAAGAATTATTTGATTTATTTAAAATTGGAACTTAAATCAACACTGATATGTAATATTATTTAACTTCTATTATTTAGATTTAACTATTTACGAGTAGTTGCATTAATATAGTTTTAATCAAACATTAAAATAACACCACTGATACATCCTAATAATACAAATAATAATAATTAAAATTCACTAAACTCTAACAATGAATTGATTAAAATAAAACAAATATATTGAATTGGCGTATTATCATCTGAAGATTCAGTAAAAAATAAACGGATGGGAACATGAAGTGTATGCACTTCATATAATTTTTAAATATTGATGCTGACTTAAGATCAAGTTGAAAACCAACCGATTTCAATACTATGTATCTATAAATTCGAATAATTGAACTGTAGGGGGCAAAGAAAGTGAAATGAAATAAGGTAATAATAATAATAATACTAAGCATAATAGAAACAACATAATAGAAAGTAAAACGGAATCTATGTAATTAAATACATGGATTAAAGCAAACTCCATTAAGTGTTTGTATGTAAAAGATATCATGTAACACAATAACCGATGTTCAACTAAACTGGATGTAAAGAGACTCACGTTTTTTTTACATACATTCAACTATGTATTGACAGTTATTTCTAAGAGATTTAATCTCCACTTGATTTACCGTCAATTGTTGATCGTCCGACTATTGTACTCTCTGCAGCCTATTCAACACCGTTCGTATTGCTACGATTCATTAGTGCGGTTTAAGTGATTTAACTTTTACTTTCCTCTAATATAACATAGACAATCTTTCAATTACATTTTAAGAATTTACATTAATTAAATTAAATGAGTTTCATGTTTTTTTTTTCATTCCATGTATCGGCTAACCACATAGTAATTTATTTATGCATACCAAAAGAATATGAATAAAAATTAAATTGAATTCGATTGAAATAATCATAAAAAAATTATTTGCTTGTACCTTTATTATATGACCGTTACCTAAAGTATTACATTTTATACTACAACAGATTAAATCTGTTAGTCAGTCAATCTGTCTAAGTAATGAAATCAATGAGTAATTAGTATTTAAATTTGAATAAATGTATATTAAAATGTTATAATATTTAATTTTTCCTTGAACCACGACGTTTCATTAGCGCCGTACACTTTGGACAATACCATTTACCCTTTGGCGATTGAGTTATACCTACACATGGATAATGGAACCATTCATAAGGGCACTAAAAAAGAAGATGACATGTTTAGTTCAATTTCTAGTATCGATACTTAAACCAACGATGGTCAATCGAACACTCACCGACTCGTTATCGCATGCAACCATATCACCATACGACACCTGATTGCACATGCAATAGCGCGGCTCATTGGGATCGTAGTTCCATTCCGGCTCAGGAGCCGAGTCAGCAGCAAAACTACTTTCACTTATGTTCAAAGACGAATGAATCTCGGACAATGCAACTGGCGGTGGCAAACTATCAAGTACTTGTCCCGATGTCATTGGAGATGGCGATACACCACCTGAAGAAGTGTTTTGCGACACACTTGGTTTCATTTTTCTACAAAAAATATTATCGTAAAAAATATACCAAAATATTTAGTGAGGCACTGTACTTCTTGTGACGACGGGGATTCAAGTTAATTTGATCAGGAATTTGTAATGTGTTTTGTGACACACCAACTAAATTACGTCCTAGAAGTAATTCGTGTGAGCCACTTCCTGAATTTGATAATGTTGCCTCATATGATGCCTTCAAACTTGCCGTACGTCGACCTTGTTGCATTTGCTGAGTAGCAGCAATTGCTTGGCTCGCTGCCGTCGCAATAGCCTTTTCAGCCCCAATGTACTGCAAACTATGCACCACACTAGGTGTCGTAGATCCAGAACTGGAATGGTTACTAAAATTACTAGTCGACGAATTTACGCTTGCCGTGTTAATAGTAGGAATATTTCCAACTCCTAGTGCAGGTCGTTTCTCCGGAGGCCCACTAAAACTATCACGATGTTTTTCTGATTTTACACGATACCTAAAAAGTTATGAAATTAAATTAAAATTCAATTATAGTTAAGTTAATTAACATGTTAAACATATCTTACTTGTGTTCCCTATTTGATAGGCTATGTGAGCTATTTGATATCATACCGAAGTAACGATTCTCTTTTTGACTCATAGACGCAGGGTTTGATACTCCATCCAACTCTAATGATCTCTTCTCCAATATCTCTGTAATACCAGTATGATCTGCTTCTAGTTCACATTTGAATTTATATAACTCAGTGTCTAATCGACGTAGATACCGATCAACAAGATCGTAAATTTGTGTAGCCAAATGTATTTTCTCATCCGCATCCTCCAATGCCTTCTGATATTCACTCCGTATATTCGCATATTCAATATCTGCCTGTATTTGGGTTACCTCTCCCCGTTTGCATTGACCAAAAAGACACTTGATTCTCTTCTCCAAGGAATCCATAATATCTACAATTTGGAAGTTGTATTAAATTGTACATTATTTCGAAAAATGTTCTTGGTTACTTTGAACAGATAAATCCAATTCACGCATTTCCGTGAATCGTTCCCGTAACTCCTGCGGTAAGTGCTCGATTACTAAAAAGATATAAAAATCGTTTTAATATCCAGACAAACGATATAACCCAAGGTTGACATACATTCGAGATAATCCTCCAAGTACAACATGATCAAAGGGATTTATCCAATAGTTTAATGAAAAAATAAAATATTCTGAACTTGGTTTGTTTAATAACAATTTGTGACCACCATGCAGCGTTCAGCCTTGTCTTTAATATCACATACTCCTTGCAAGTAAACCTTCGATATAACGTTGAGTTATTGAATTATTTATGACTAATTTTTTGAAGCAGCTTCTCGGTGATTAATTTGATTTTCTGAATTTTCTTATGCTTTTTTTATTGGCTGCCAATTCTCCAATTCGTAAACAATGCACCTTTATTTATACCACGCGATTCGTTTGACAAGATGAATACTGCACCTTGGACGATGTAAGGTTGTAAACGCAGTAAACTTTATTGATTAGATGTTGCAGCAGTTGGATTCAGTAATTCATTGTTGGTTTGGTAATTCATATCAAATAATTTAATTTGATTCTACCAAGTCTACCAGGGTGTGGACCAGTTGAAATTATTTTCGCGGGTTAAACAATTCCGCGATTCGATGAGTTTATTACAGATTATGGGATTATCTGTCTCAAAATAATTTGATGCGAGATAGTACCAGCTCTCTCTAACCAAACTTATGATGAGAGATACACAACTGAGCACAACTGTCAATTGAATTTTAACATTTGCATTACTTTTGACATATATCGAAGCACAAAAACAGGGGATGGTAGCGAATTTGTCAAAATTACGTCACTCATGTCAAAAATCCGAATACGCCATATTTTTTTTTCACAAATTGGTGGGACCCAGTTGTTTGCAAATAGAAAATTTTGAAAGGGAAGAAATCGAACAGGTAGATAGCTGATTCCGGTTGCAATTAACGGTTAAAATAGTGTTATATTATTTTGTAAGTAATTATAAAAAACTGGTAAAAGTAAAGCAAGATAATTATCTCTATTTTTGTTTCCACGTCGAACGAAATCCAATTTCGTCATACCGCCATTATTATACGCACGTTGAATATTCAAAATGGAGTACAGAAATGAAATTGGCTATGGGGGATCAGAAGACTCGTCTGATGTTATGGATAGAAAGAAACGGAGGATTCGAAGCGTGTCCTCCACCAGGCTAAGTAATTGTGAGAATCGTGGACGTTCAGACAGGCGTCCGACACGTTTACCGAATCCAAAAATATCGAATCGAAATGCTTTAATGGCGCGGGAGAACCGTAAAAAGAAAAAAGAGTATTTGGAACAATTGGAAGATGATTTAGAGAGATCGCAGATTGAAAATACCGAATTGTTAAAGATAATTCGGCGTCAAAGTGATCTGGTACGGAAATTGACCAAAGAAAAGTTATATTTAAGAAGTGTTTTGGCTAATAAATCAGATATTATAGCATTGCTGAAAAACTTGCGAAGTTCACCATTCCCTTGCACATCATCCATCAGAAATTTTGTTGTGGAACACCAGGGTGATGAGAATCAGCAGCCACCAGTAGCTGTTAAGAATGGATTACTGCCGTCAGGGATAAAGGGTAGGGATGCTTTCTTAGGGATTTCTGATCCGTTTTTGAGTGCATCCTTATTTAATGAAAATTTAATTTTAGCCGAGAGATCATTTAAATCCGAATGTTTAGATTGGCAGGATGAAGAATTTTGTTCAATTAAATCGGAGCAGAATAGCGATGATGTCGATACAGAGTCGCTTGATTCAGCAATGCCGTGTATTACGGAAGATGAAAATGAAGATGTTGAACTAAATGATAAATATCACGCATCCATTGAGGATTCGCCTGGTGTATGTATTCATTTGTCAAAGGGGAAAATCTCCCTTGAATTCTGTGCCACATGTCACGAAGAATCCAAAAATGCATGGGATGAAGAATTTTAAAATTGATGGCTTGTGTTAATATATATAAGTTTGTTTTAATTAATACCATGATTAATGATTAGTATACTGATTCTAAGATTATAATTTTAAGTTGATAAAACAATTGTTTTAAATTTATCTTACTGAAATTAATAATATAATTATATTGAAAATAATTGTCTACTGTATAAATAATGAACTATGTATGCATATTTTACAAAATACGATATAAGAATGTAAGTTAACAGATTAAATTTTATTTGAATTATTCAAAATCTATTCCAGGCGGTAACTCATTTCGTTCTTTGGCTAGTTTTACACGTCGATAATAATCAGAAAAATCAATATATGCATTAACTTTTCTGTCCTTATCAATATCGGTTGTTTCACTTATACTGCTAGTATTGGTCTCCCTCTCTGGTTGTGTATTTATAATTGGACTCTTGAAATTAAAATTCCGTACGAGAAAAGTGATGTCATCGTGACCATTACTACTACCTAACGTTCTCTGTTTTAGAAAAGAATCGAAATGTACTTTGACTATTTGTTTCACAACAGAATCCGCCACTGACATCAATGTTGATTGAGATCGTAACTAAAATACAAATTTGTTATTGATATTATCTATATTTTAAATATGTGTTATACTTAGGTGTTGTGTTATACCTGGGTGACTGTTAAATTAACTATTTCCTTATTCGCTCTAACTGTATCAGTGCCATAGAGTTGATATAATGTTTTACACAACCCACCCGAAAGCAATAGTAAAAAATTGTGAGAATCATTTAATTCAATTGGTCCCGCAATCTCTGGTATACTAAGAATCGGCTCCTTTGACGCTTTCTTTAAAAGGTTACAGTCCTTATATCCACCTTTTGTTAAATAGCCACCAATACATCGCGTATACTCCAAAGGGGCTAAGAATATCATACATTCATTGTAAATTTAAATTAGTTAACTACTACAGTTTTCAACATTACATTGCTTTAATGATTCAACATCCAAACCCAAACGAGTTAATCGCATTAATTCATCTTCATTCAATAGGTTGTGGTCGACACTTAACTGTGTTACTTTTGTTACATTATTTTCATCGGTTTTGCATAACAAAGCACGGCAGTTTCCTATATTGCATGTATACAACCTAAAGAAAAAGTATGTTAGCAATTGACAACAAATAGTTTGTATTATTGATACCTATTAAAATGGATTAGCACTAGAACAACACTTGTACTAGTCGTAAGATCAGCATTTATCTGGTTTATACGTTCTCTGATAGTCGGATGAATTTGAGAAATCTGAAATCATTTGAATCTCTATATTAGATCAAATTCGGACTGTTTACCGAATTAAGATTGGCTTTACTTCAAATTCATAATTGACACCGGACGGATCAGGCAATGAATCTTGGATTGTCATTTTTTTGGCCATCATTTCATTAATTGAATCCAATTCCATATAGCTGTTCTCCACAGTTTTACATGCTTGCCTAACAATAAACGACAAATTTAACAACAGACTACAGATGTAGCGTATGAATACCTTACCGCAGTATTTCAATTACTTCTGTTGCTGAAGAATTTCTTCCCAGGTCACTAAATACAATTGATGCAGCCATTTGCCTCATCGCAAACTCTGCTATATAATAGCCATTGTGTCCGGAGAAGATTGCATAAAGAGACCTATGGATTTGAAACATTGAGTTATAGATCATAAAAGTTCCGTGATTACAAACATTAAATTCTTACATGTTCTCATTAGGAACACATTTCAATATGCGATCCGAATAAGGTCTAGATTCACCTCGGTTTCCATTGTCCCTAAAATTCGTAAGTGTGCAAATTGTAATTCCGCTTTTCTCATTATTTTGAAACTATTGCCTACCTATAAATTTCATTTGTTACAGCTCCGGATCCCGTAAACTGGCATTCAGGTAACTCGTCCGTCCAGTAACCCTTCTCCGTCATCCTGTATCCACAATTTATTTACAAAATTTGAGCAGTACCTGTATTTGATTACGTTTTTATAAAATTTTGTTATGAGAATTCGACGAACCAAATGAAATTCAGCTGATATACCCGGTGTGAGTGTTTGGTGTTTGACAAATGACAGAGACCAAAATCTGAGCATTCATCATGTGAAAATGGGGCATTGGATATTCCATTGGCCCTTTTGAATCAATATCATCAAAATGCTGGATTAGAATCATGTAATATGCTAGGTTTTTACATCCACCTTACAGAAACTTGAGCCAGTTTTAGGAGAATAAATTTATCATTTGGGACAAAATTTATCATTTTGACAAATTCCATCGCGATACAATTTCCTAGCACACGTACCATTTCACGAAATATGTACCAAAGCGCAGGATTGGGATTTGAAATACAGCCTCATTTTTCCGGATATTGTGCAATTAAACGGGAGTTATAAATAATTGAGTATTTGGTATTTCAAATGCGTTTGATTCTATCGTGCCATACCATGCAAATTAGCTTCAAACATTTATTCGAAAATTAGTTAGACTAAATTATTGGAAATTTATACATCCACAACATTCTGGCTATGAAACTGATCTCTCACAGCTACATATCACATACAATCAGTCGGTGGACACACAAAAGTAATACATATAATATGAATACCAGGATACCATGATAGTCTTGACTGTTTTCCTGTAGGATTTAATTCTGTAACCGACGAGTTTTCCTCCAAAATATTTTGTGTCGGGTTGTACGCAATGCTTATTAAAACGAAATCATGTGTCCATGATGGGCCATGTGTCAGTGTCAATTTCTCGATTGAAATATCAAATATGGTGGAAAAACTTGAAGAGTTAAATAAACTGCAGGCACATAGTCAGAACCAGGAAATGTTGAAAATCTTTTTTTTCGTTTTGTCCCGCATTTAATCAAGTGGATTAATCCATTTTGTGAAGTGATAAGTGTTTTAAAATCGCCGTCAACAAGTTAATAACATATATTTTTTAGTATAAATAATAAAACTGATTGTGGTCCAATACCAATTTGCTTGACGAAGGAAACACACACCAAGCGACACAGTTGGAAAAAAAAAGTCTTACAATATTGCGATATAAAGAAGCGAGGACAAGTCGGATAAAATTTTAAATACTTATATCGTGAAAGTGTTTTATTTTTTTTTTATTTCACTTAGTTTTTATTTAATATAAATACATTTTACTGTGTCTAGGGCCAGTGTGATCTACAATAGATCGATCTAAAAGAATATCTAATTTGCATTTGGCCCGCAATTGAATGATAATTCCTGGTATTTATATGGTTAATGGTTAGTAACAACAATATACTATTGTATCTGAACCTGGTTCACTAATCATTGAGCAACAATTTTATTTTTCCTTGTAACAATCAACTGAGACCCAAAAAGAAAATAGAAACAAAATATTTAATATAAAATTATTTCATCTATTCTATCCGTATGGTGTAAAGTCTATAGAAAATTTATTATATGAATGATTATTAATTTTTTTTTTGTTGTTGAACCAATAAGTTTTATTTTGTGTTTAACTGAGAGTGAGAGAAAGGAGTGTGCGAAGAGCCAGAGATAGCTCAACAGAAATTCTGTACAGAAAATAATATAGGAATAATATTTTATGAAACGAGGTTGCTTATCTATTTTAAATTCTATCTATTTGTTCCAAATTTACCTCTACAAGCCCGAATTCTTTTAACATATTCTATTTGATAAGTTTTGTGACCATCCAACTCTACTGTATGACCAATAACCAATAACCAATATCCATGTCCTATTACATAAAACCAATTTAGTTAAGGTAGTAATGTTAATTTACTCTAAAACATTGTGTTAACAAACTGAAATGATTTTGTCTTGTTTTTAAAATTATTCGCAGAGACTGCACCATCAAGCTCAACTGCATACATTGAGAATAATTTGGTTTGTTAACTTGGTAAACAGACGAAAAATTAAGTGAAATTAAGTGAAAAACAATTGCAACGAATTAAAAAAAGAGGAACCCATCAATAAGAAGGCGATTGTGCAACACTTTTAAAAAAAAGTGGTGAATTTGAAGCAAAGGTGTTGAACCTTATTTATTTAATTTTTGGTGGATTAAAAACCTGGAAAAAATTGCCATCATGGAGCTGCGTGTTGGTAATAAATACAGATTAGGCCGTAAGATTGGTTCTGGCTCCTTTGGAGACATCTATTTGGGGACAACAATAAGTACGGGTGAAGAGGTAATTAACCAGTTAATTTCTTTATAATTTCCTTATTACTCTAACTATTATAATACACAAAAAAAATGTGTGTGATCAATAAGAATGTGGAGGAAAACATCATGGTATTCATGACAGTGTGCGCCTATCGCGTTATGTGCTAATTGTATTCAGCAGTTTTTAGTTTTTTTTTTTTATAAATTCTGTTTTATTTCTTACATTTTCAAGTTAAAGTTAAGACTTGATGGTTAAATAACTAGTTTACTGATGACTGCGTATGGTCGATTCAGCAACCATATCAAAAAGCTTAACTACCTATCACAATAAGTATATTCGAATTAAAAAATTTCATTACTTCTGTATCTATTTGTTGAAGAAAATGGAAAAAAAAAATAACAAAACAAAAACAATCCAACAAAATGTATCAGCAATTGAGATTAAGATACAGTGTTTTCTATCTTATTGAAACGGAGGGGACAAGATTTGATTTAATTTGATTTTATATTCAGAATAATTTGAACAAGAATTTCGAAATGTTGTGTGTACTATATATGCGAAGTAAAGTATTTAGTTTAATTTATATCACGGAACATAGTTCACAGTAGTTAGGCCAAAGCATCAGTCAGAACGCAAACTAAGACAAGTTTTTCTTTCTTTTTATGTTAGGTACATAATCTATATATTCATGAATTAAAATTTTTCTCGACGAAATTCTATGTTTGTTATACACATTGTTAGAAAATCATCTCACCTGACAGGTTGATAATTTAGTTCAAGAATAGAGAATGCACATTCAGTTTACCTGCTGGTTTTCAAGTTGATTTCAATACGTTCATTTGTTTTCCGTTTATGGTTCTAGTATACATTTGTGAGTGTATAAAACTAATGCATTCGAAACAGATGAAAAGAATCATTCGAGAGATCTTTGTATTATTAATAGATGAATTAGAATTCATTTTATCTATTTAACTTTTTGAAATCTCCTTAAAAATACCAAAATCTCTTGAAATAAAAATTAAATGCCTCTGATCTTCTTTATTCTTATACATATTTTAAAGATCGAGTTTAATGTGTTATATTTCCTTCATACATTAATTTTCATGAAGATGAATTGTGTTTAATAACTGCTGATGCTTTTTATGCCACATTATTCTAATTGGAATTTCTACTTCATGTAGTATGAAATTGTTTTGTTATTATTTATTTTCATACTTTTATCAAAACGAATTTTAAAATGTAACTAATACGGTGAGTGTTGATATGTTATGGGTTACGGTAATATTATCACTCTTTCAATACATTATATAAAATAATTTAAAAAATGTTTTTTTTTTTATTTTTTGCTGATTTGCGATTACAAACTGGAGTTACATTCAGAGCCTGTATTACGTGATAAAAGTAATAACATTGGCAATAATGTGTAATAAGTAAATGATTTGAATTTGAACTGTTTCACATGCATTTTCCAAAAAAAATAAATAATAAATAAATATTCATATTGTCTCCGTGCCATGATATGGTAAACGATGACTAACTTCCGATTTAAATTGATTTACATAGTGGACAATATAATGTACATACACAAAATCATAAATAAATTTCATAAGATGGACAATTATTGGGTAGCGTAATACATTGGAATTGTTTTTTTGCTCTCCAGTATTCTTTGTGCAAATTATGTATGAATGCTACCAAAATAAGACAAAAAAAAAAACAATGATTGAAAACAAATGTCCACCGTTCTTAATGTACGATGAAATTTAAAATTCAAACGGTATAAATTGAATGTGCAAATGTCTTAATAAAGATCAACACCGATGGTTATGGTTATCTTATGATACAAAGCACAGATTACGTTCATGTGGTTCAACGAAATTTTACTACTCTTGGTTATTGTGTTTTAATTTACGTTTAATGTAATAAAATTATTCGTATTTATTGTGTATACCACACCGAAAAATCCATTGAAAAGGCTTCGACTACAAAGAGTTAATAATAGTTACCTTAAATTTGGAGGCATCACAAGTGAATTGAACAGATTAGAGTAAATTAATTTAAAGAGAATCAGCCATTTGAGTATATAAATATGACGTATAGAAAGAAAGAGGCCTGAAAGAGTTATTATTTTACGAATATTTTTTATATGCCAATATATAGAAGACTATTATTATTTAATGTTTAATAATTGTTATGATATTCTACATATCAAATATAAATGGGGGATTGAGTATCATTATTTTAATTCCAATTACTGCTTATGACTGATTGAAAAACATTATTCATTATTTGTTTGATAATTTAACTAAATAATAATCGTTAATTTTATTTAATATAATTTATGTTTTTATTTGAAAATTTATAACAGTGATATCTTACCCTAAAGTATATAACCAAAGAAATGGCCACGCATTCTGCTCTGATTAATATAAATCATTATTTAGTTATAATTACACTGGAACAAAGGCATATACATACATACATAAAGCAAAGTCTGTTATTTATGTTGCTGTTATTAGATAATTATTGTTTGTTTGATGATGGTTTTGTTATGCATTTTGGATTGGAGTATTTCATGTACATTTATGGAAGACAATGAATTACGCATAACAATTTACCTTTGACCATAAGAAAGAAGGTGTTATCATTTTGTTTTTTTTTTTCTAATTGTTACTATGAACATATTAGAATATCCAAATGACACGTCAAAAAATGCAATTATTGGTGTATTATAT
Source organism: Coboldia fuscipes (assembly GCA_001014335.1). Taxonomy (NCBI): domain Eukaryota; kingdom Metazoa; phylum Arthropoda; class Insecta; order Diptera; family Scatopsidae; genus Coboldia; species Coboldia fuscipes. Next base: position 103,342 of record JXOR01000935.1, on the reverse strand, counting down.
TATTTAAGTGGTATATCAATTGATATCAATGTTGTTTAATGGAAAATTTTGTTTTCAGCCTTTGTTAAACACATTGAGATGTATTTAATATGCATAGAAGTATATTTAATATGTCATTTAAAGACTCATTTAATTGCAAAATCGTCTGGTCCATAGTATAAAAGTAAACATTATAAAGGTATTGAAATGACAATATTTAATTTCAATCCATAGATTCATTTATGTGTCCGATACAAACAGAGCCCATTTGTAAAATTAAAAATCTGTAAAACTCTATTTCATATTGAAAATAGATGACTTATTGAATTTGTCCCAGAAGGGATTGATGAAACAGAACCGTATTGTTTTTCCAATATACATATACTGATCTTAACTTTCCTGTTCTTATTTTCAATTGTTGTCCATTTTATTTAATAGATATGCTAATGTATATACGTACATAATATTTATATTGTCTCTGGTATAAGAATATATTCATATATTAGAACGAATCATATTCTTTTTGTTTTCGTCACATGTTTACATGGAAATAAATTTATGTATATGCAGTTATATGGCATACATGTCCAAATGTACGTACTAATGTTAATTTTTTAATAATTTTAGGTAGCAATTAAGTTAGAATGCATCCGAACAAAACATCCTCAGTTGCACATTGAAAGTAAATTTTATAAGATAATGCAAGGAGGTATTGGCATACCACGTATAATTTGGTGCGGATCCGAGGGTGATTACAATGTAATGGTAATGGAACTTTTGGGACCATCATTGGAAGATCTATTTAATTTCTGTTCGCGACGATTCTCATTGAAGACCGTTTTGCTGTTAGCCGATCAAATGATATCACGTATTGATTTTATACATTTCCGTGATTTCATACATCGAGACATAAAGCCGGATAATTTCTTGATGGGACTGGGCAAAAAGGGAAATTTAGTTTACATAATTGATTTTGGATTGGCAAAAAAATATCGGGACACAACCTCGCATCGTCATATATCATATAGAGAGAATAAAAATTTAACTGGAACAGCACGATATGCATCGATAAATACACATCTTGGTATTGAACAGTCTCGCCGTGATGATTTAGAGTCCCTAGGTTACGTATTGATGTATTTCAATTTAGGCACATTACCATGGCAAGGCTTAAAAGCAGCAAATAAACGCCAAAAATATGAAAGAATTTCAGAAAAAAAATTATCAACACCGATCGATGAACTCTGTAAGGGTTTCCCAAAAGAATTTCCCGCTTATTTAACATACTGCCGTCAATTGCATTTTGAACAGCGTCCTGACTATTGTTACCTTAGAAAATTATTCCGTGCATTATTCCATCGAAAAGGGTTTACATATGATTATGTATTTGACTGGAATATGCTTAAATTTGGTGGTTCACGTAATGCGGTGAACCAGCAAGAAGAAAATACAGAGGGACCGACTAAACGTAGCCAATTGGCTACACATCAACCCACCACAGAAGAGGCGATTGCTACAAATAGTGCGAAACCTTATGATACACCAGAAAGACGTTCCTCGATACGAATTCGTGGACAAAATATAATTGGTGATACAAGAAATCCGAAGTAAGATTTAGTGTGTTGGGGCACATAATTGAAGTTTACAAAATATTAACATGTAACGCATATTAGATGACATACTTTTTCTTTTTGTAAGTTTGTTATACCGTGTGAAATGACGAGCAAAGAACAACAAGAGAGAACATTAAAAAAAATAAATAAATAATAAGTATCAACATAATTTAGTTGAAACAAAAAAAAAAATATAAATAAATAAATAAACAATTTGTAATAAATGAAATATAACACTATCAAAATGTACTCTGCCATGTAGCCAGAAGATAAAATAAATGGATTGCATTTTCAATTCGTCAATTGTCCTGCTTGATTCGAGTTCACCACTCTAGACGGTTCAATTAGAGAAAATATGAGTTTTCGATTAAAGTGAAATTATGTACTTGATTTGTGGTATAGTCCATCAGTGCGAGATACTTTATATAATTTAACATTATTTCAAAATAATCAGGGCAAACATGAATTAGAAAGAGTAACGAAATTGGAACTTTATTTAAATCAAATCATATTTGAAAGTTTACAGTTAATCTATGAATAGGACGCACTCACAAATAAAAAAATTAATTAAATAGATAATTATAATAAGTATGATAATGGATAACTTTATGCTCTGGTGCATATTGTTTAGAATATAAATTCAGAAAAAAATAACATTAATTAATGAATTAAAAGGTAATAGAAACGTAATCTTATGTATTGTGTAAAGATAAAGATACATTAAAAAAAAAAGTTTAAATGTTTTAATATGTAAAAAAGAAATTAATGTAATTCTAGAATGCAATGCCCTTCTTAATTCTTACATAATGTAATAAAACATGAACGGATTTAAAACTTTATTAAATTAAATGCAAAATAAAAAATCTATAATAATATGATTTTTTGCTAAGGAAAAATCAAAAAGAAAAACCAATGTGGATAAATAAAAATGAACAAAACTACTATTTATATCGTATAACTGAAAATAATTTGGTTCCATAATGTAAATCTGATTGATGTTTGGTATGCAATTGATCGCATCTATTTTAACTAATAAGTTCTCAATGTTCTAAGATAATTATAAATAATACGAATGAAAGGTGTAACTTGAGCCATTTTTGAAGTAATTCTTTATTAAGTTTATAATATTTTTGTAGATTTCAAGCTTTGTTCCTAGTACGTGTCCAAACTAAGAAAGATCTATACCAGTTTACTGATGAGAATTATCTCTTTAGTTGAGATTATACAGCGTAATAAGGGTTTTATAGAATTTATAATAATACTAAATAAAAATTAACAGATAATTCAAATGAGAGATTCCCTATCGAAATTAAATTCGAATTAATTAAACAGCGTGTTGCATATTAAGTCAGTCAGATAATATTTTTACTTATAAATTGTAAAAGTGTACATTATTTCTGATAATTGATAATAGTCATTCTGAGCATTTAATATACAAGAAATCATACAACAACGAAACATACTACTGTCGCATATCGATTGGTTAAGTATTGAACTTATTATTTACATTTTTTTTTCCAATTCTAATCTTTGTGGAAAGTTTACGTAAATTCTTTTAATCATTATCTATCTACAGTCTAGAGATAATTTTTGTGGTTTAATTTAACAAATGAATTTTTAATTGTTTATGTATTGAATTTAATGCTAAATGCTAACGAACTTTTTGCATAATAAACTTAATAAGATAAAATCATATTATCAACATTTTAGAATAAGTAACTAAATGGCTTATTTTAGAGAGTTGAACGTTTCCAATTTAATAAATCAACTTTTGTTCAAGTTGATATAAGTATTCTGATAATGTAACTTTTTTGTTTATAATTGCAATTTTAATTTATGAAGTGCTCGACTCATCAATTGGCATGAATTTATTCCAAACATACAAAATCGCTTCTTGAATAGTGAAAGGTTGTATTAAATGTTAATAATATTGTTTTAAGTGTTTGAACAATACCCGCAACTCGCAACTGAAGGGATCAGATCTTTTAATTGAAGAAAGAAGAATGAAATTATTCGCATAGATTCTTATATTTCCATAAGAATCTATACTTATAACTTGTATCAATAGGAATGAAAAGCATGAAAGCGATTACTTCAACATCATAGTTGATTGGTCAACGTGTGAATTAACAAATTATAACTAGAGCAGTTTTACATTCGTTATTATTTGCTATCGCTTTTTTTTAAATTCATAGCAAAAATCAATTTAGGCAAAGGAAATCGATATTAATTAGTATAAGTGACGTAACAGGCACACTACACAGTCTAAAAATACAAGAATTTTATAAATTTTCTTGTAAAATTACTTTGAGTTTATTTTAGTGTAATCAATTATAATTTGTAATCGATTTAAAATTGTACACACACACAAATTTTCTTATAATGGACTGAATATTATTGAATGATACGAAGAATTTTAATCATAGAATTTGTTAATTATTATCATTATTGGATGTAGATTAAATAGCACAACACCTATAGATCCAATGATAAACATCTCTGAGTAAATAGAAAATTTTAAAAATGTGGGTGGAGAATATGAATCAAATTTATCTTAAATATAATATTATACATAGAACAATGAATCACACATAATACCTTATCAATAATATCATGAATTTTAGGATAAATATAATTCCGTTGATGAGGGACAATTGCATATAATTTTCATAAATAACGGATTAATTATAATTGTATTGATTTAATAATGTATTTACTATAAGATTTATGAATGAGTGATATGCATGAAAGGATATTTCATAGAGTGTAATGAGAATAAAATTTAAAAAAGTAATGAAACTATAGTTATACGTATATTATATAGGTATGGCAACATTAACTAATTAAACTACACAGTACGTTCATTTAATTTTCGTACATTAAAAAGAAAATGAGATACATAATTTTAAGTGCAATTGAACATAAAATAGAAGAAAATTGAGGAAAAAAAAATTATGAAAATATCGAATAAGGGACAATGATAGAGCTTTGACCATTAATTTGAAATGGGTGCTTTTCGCTCGTACAATGAAACGATTCCGAACAGTTTATCCATTTTAATTATTTAATTGAGTATAACTGAACCACTAAATATTGCAACTAAACTGACCTAAACTGAGCTACAATTTACTAAAAATAAAACCAGCTAATTGAGAGAGATAAATTAAAAGTTTTTAGGAGTAAATTTAAATGGAATATGTTTAATAAATTTCATTAAATTAGATTTTGTATTCATAATATGTTTTAATGGTGATTAATTGCCTTTAATAAAACTCTAGGTTTAGTTTTAAAATTTTCAATTCATCGTTTTTTTTTTTTAATAAACTTTTTTTTAGTTTACATTTACAAGTATCCCTAAACAAAAAGATGTAATAAATGTATGATTTAAATATAAAAAAAAATAAAATTGTCTTAATAATTTCTTCCAACGTATTCGAATGTAATTAGTGTGTTTCAGACTGGCCATTTAGATTGGCCAGACAAAGTTTGCTTCTTTGAATTTCAAAAAGTACAATGGCTTTAAATTTCCATCTAAGAATATGTTGTACAATAGGATTTATTAAATTGCAATAGAAGTTTATGTAATTAACAACAAATATAATGAAGAATGAAGCAGAGAGATTTGAATTGTACTGTTAAAACCACCGACAGTAACATCTGACTCAAGGAAAGGTAATTTTATTCAATTTGACATGCTTTATCGAATGAAACCTGATTGGCGCGTTTTTTTGGTAGTTTATTTTGTTTACAATCAGAAGGTTTTTAGTTATTTTTATTTATTGTTCGGTTGGCAACCAGTTTATCAGTTTGATTTTTATTTTAAGTTCCTTTTTTAGCCTAATTAATAGTGATATGGGATCTAAACGGTTACCAGCATGGATGACGGACGATTCTAATGTACTTAAATCTAATAATTCCGAGAACACAAGTCCTAAAAAAGTTCCCGATTGGATGACTAATGTAAATTGCAAAATTTTTATCTAAAATACAAAGAGTATAAGTTCCTGTTTTAGGATTCCTTAGTCGATCTTAATTCAGGAAGGACTTTACGTAGCAAGACCAAGCTATTACGTCAGAGTGGTGCAAATGAGGAAGCTAATGCCAAAACTGTTAAAAACGAACCGCTACCATTCATCGAATATAATGGAAAAATTCATTATTATATAGAGGATTATGTTATGAGGAGTGTGTGTTTCGAACTTCTGTATGTAAAATTTTGACAAATATCCTTGTCTTAAAAGTTTTAATCCGTGGAACTTTCAGGGAATGGGTTGAGAATAACCCAAACAAAGTGATACCAGTGGCATTCGATATGGAATGGCCTTTTTCGTTTAAGACTGGTTCAGGCAAAGCAGCATTAATTCAAATTTGCAAAGATATCAACGAATGTCATTTATTTCAAATTAGTTGTTTAACATCTATACCAAAGCCGTTAGTGACATTTTTATCCCATGAACGGGTTTGTTTGCACGGAGTTAACATTAAGAAGTATAACAATCAAATGTAGAACTAAATTATGATTCAGCATCAAACTCCTTTTTATTTTAGTGATTTTAGAAAATTAAATCGCGACTTTCCAGACGTTAATGTCGATAAAATGATTGAACAATGCGTTGACCTTGGCGTGTGGTGTAAGAATATTTATCGATCTTCAGGAAGATATAGTATGGCCAGATTAGTTGAACAGATTGTAAGTTCAAGAAGATTAATCAATTCGACTTCAATTTTACATGTTGGCCTTATTTTAGTGTCGATTACAAATTAATAAAGATCGCAAAGTACGCATGAGCCAATGGAGTGCTGTCCCGCTAAATGAAGATCAAAAATTGTATGCAGCTATTGATGTTTACGTAAGTTTCGTCATATATAAAAACAGCTGATTACAAGAGCTAAAACAATTTCAGAGACCTAATTCTATTTAATTATTGCATCCTATTTTATTAGATTTCTCAGGTAATCTATGGTAAATTGTTAGAAGAGGAGGTGAAGGTGAATAACAAACTACGAGAGTTGGAAGAGATCTATGACAAAAAAACATTAGCGGTAATTAATAGACTTGCTTAAGTGATATACATAATGAAACGTTGCGTAAATGTTCTACGAACAAGACTGTTAGATTACGAAGCCGGTCTTACTCTACAGAAAATTTTGGTAAATTTAGTGAAAAATAATGAAATAGGAAATACGCTTATCCTCACGGAACACAATCCTGTGTATACGATTGGTATCCGGACTAAAGATTATACTCTTGATGATGAAAAAGACTTGATAAGTAAAGGGGCACAGTTTTATCGGACGAATCGTGGTGGCCTAATAACTTTTCATGGACCAGGACAAATGGTAGCATATCCGATACTTTTTTTAAAAAATTTTAAACCAAGTGTTCGATGGTATGTGAATCAATTGGAGGAAACAATTATAAAGACTTGTAATCGATTTGGAATCGTAGCAAATACTTCACCTGATACTGGTGTATGGGTGAACGATAAAAAAATATGTGCCATTGGTATTCATGCTAGCCGGTATGTTACATCGCATGGCATAGCTTTAAATTGTGAAACTGATCTAAGTTGGTTTGACCACATTGTACCATGTGGTATCATTGGCAAGGGTGTAACATCGATATCAAAGGAATTAAATCAACGGGTCACCATTGACGAAACTATACCATTATTTTTAACTGAATTTTCCAATCAATTTGAATGTATATTAGATAATATTCCAATTAACTCGTCTGTAAGAAACCTATTAGAAGAAAACAATATTCAAACATTTAATGTTGTTTAGTAATAATACATATATAAGACTCAACATAATACATGTATGTAGTAAGCATGTGTCAGTTAATAAAATGCATTTGTTACAGTAAGAATTAATTTCATTAAACCATGATAAGAGAATAATTATGTGGATATATTGCATTCACTTTATTCCATATAATCTAACCAGTACAAAAATTTATCATTGAATTAGGCTGCAAAAATATAATGTAAATCACAGCCAAATGAAAATTATTTAAAATTCCAGACATCAGAAATAGTATGTAAATAGTATCTATCGAATAACGTCTGTAGTATTTTTCCTATAATGTTATTAAAGTCAGTGGATTCATTCGTTGGAAATACGTTATACTCTAGATTGTCCAATAACATTAGTCCTTCTGATCGCAACTCAACGTAACGTTTATGGTTTAACAGTGTTTTAGTTTCAGTTACACAATGTTCAAATTCTCTGCATCGTATCGGACCACCTTCAGATTGTTCATCAAACAAACCAAATACTAAACAGGCTAGTAATTTCATTACAACTCGACGTCGATTACTAATGCCGTCTTTCTTAAAACCAATTACTTCTAATATACCTCCACTCCAACTTTCTACATGGTTTGAAGTCATCTGAAAATATCTTGCTAGTGTTAATAACTGACGTTTAGAACTTTCTGTATCTTTGCTTTGATAGCCAAAAGAAATTATAAGACTCCATAATAGCATTAATTTTGGTTCGTTGGTTTCCCTAAAATCAAATGAAATTGAAAGTATTTCTTATATCTTTCTTGTATTGCATAATTCGAAAGATACATACATAATCTTAAGACCTTCGATTTGACGATGGATACTCTGCAAATATGAAATTTTGTCTCCCAGATTTTCCAATTGCTTTAACTTGTTCAATGCATAAATATGGATGGTTAAAAACGTTTCTTGTTTCACCATATGATTCAAGTCGACAGTTGGTAAGGCTGGTCCTACATGCGATACACATTTCTCCCACGTCATATTCTTTTCAACTGTATTGATAAAAGTAAAATTATTATCAAATCATCTCAATAATATATTATCATTACCTAGACCATTTGCTGCGAATGTTTTTTCAATCGTAGATTCCAAAAGTAATGTCAAATAGGGATTAACAGTTTTATTATGTCCATAAGCGTTTAGCATTGCCAATACCATTATTGAATCACCTCGTACAGTAGATTGCCATTTAATTATTGCATTTACAAACATTCTAAAAGAATTAAACAATTATAATTGGGTTTTTAATAATAAAATCTATTGTATTAGAAATTTTACTTAGTAGTTAATTCATTTTGCATCTGCATTGATTGTGTTATTTCAATGTTTAAGTCAATTGCTTCTCTTAATCCATCAGATGTATTTTCAACTATAATCGCAATGAAAAGTTAATAAAAATATTAATTAATTATTAACTGGGCTTACTTGATCCAACTATTTTTTGTAACAAGTCCAACAATTCAGCAATAGATTGGTCAAAAGCTATTTGTCCTTGTTTGCTAGCAATAAGTGTTGGATATTTTGAGACACAACTCTTTAATTGACGTACAATGCTTCGTGCATACAGAATTCTTTTACTTTGGTTTAACGAACTAGATAATATAGTACTTTCATTTGGTATGGTAGAAGAAGCCTTTTTCAAAATACTAATTAATTCATTGTCAATTTTATTGGATTCCAATTTTAGAACCATTGAAGATTCAATCGATAGAATAATCCAATCCAAGACCGGCTCAAGATCTAAATAAGTGATTACATGCCAAGGATATTCAACTGCAGCGGATAACAAACTATGTAAACGTGGATTGTCTTTAATATGTGGTTCATATGATATACGGATAAATATTGATAACAATGATCCCATCACGGTTTGTTGGTCTAACGGTGTTGCATTTATAACGTATTTAGCAATATATTCGTTCCACGGTATTTGTAAAAATATGTAACCACAGAAAGTATGGCATTCCGGAAGAAACTAAAATGAATATAAAAATTGATTTTATTTTTATAACAAAGAGATTGTGTTAATGAGTAACCTAGTAACCTACCTGTTGAACAATTTGATGTAACGATTGAATATGAATCCAATCAGGTATGAATCGTTTCCAATCAAGTTTAACAAGGCTTGCATGAATAGGTTGCAATACATACTGTGGTACTACACTATTTGCAAAATTTGTTGCATACCAATAAAACACATATCCAAGAATTTCATTGTTCACCACAAACGTTTGTAGGAACATCCCAATGATATCAATGAACCCATTTATCATAATCTGAGCATCAGTTGCATGGATTTTGCTCCATGGCAGTAGAATAGGATTACTGGATGAAGCCTGTTTTATCCAATTGGCAGGCGATGAGTCCATCGCATGTGGATAATATGGCACCAACCATGGATAGTACAAATCACTAAATAATGGCCATAACTTTTGTAATGCTTAAATGATTATAATTATCAGTTATCATGTATGCAATATAATAATGATCAACTTACCATTAATTGACAGCATTCCAGGAAAATTGTGGACAGTTGAGATCACCACACTGTGTAATAATGTTGAAAAAAGTTGATTCAATGGATTACAGTAGTCTTTATGTTGGGGATATAATCCATGTAATCCATGTTGAAGTCTTTCATTTCTAAAATGACCAGCTAACATTATGACGGAATCGGTCAAATCTTGATATGTTAAAATTCGTTGGTTTCCAGCAAAATCTTTAATTTGATTTATATCAAAACAACTATTGGAATCAAGTAAAGTGTTCTCTGGTAAATTGGCTAATTTATACAAAGAGTTTATCAAATCACAAAGAATTATTGGTTTCAATTTTTGTTCCGAAATCTTTTCCAAAATATTATGCAGGACGTCACCAAAATTTTCAGGAAAATTGTATTCCAAAGTTAGAATTAAATGTTGTCGTAGTGCATCATGGATTACGTTTGAATCTGATTTCGACCAATGCTCTAAGCCTAATGTAATTAATTTTATCAGTTCACTAATCTCAGATAGTTTTGGTTTAAATAATGTCCACCAACTCTTGAATTCAAACTAAAAATCAAACGATTAATTTCAATATGATTTCAATAGTAATTCACAAACCTTCGATAAAAGGACCACAACAACGGTCATATTACATTCCTTCCTGTGAGATCCCAATAAAAATTTATACATTTCTAAGAAATAAATTGGTCGTGTTTGTGCTGGCGCAAATAATTCAGACAACATTTCAATAAGATCTGGTCGATTTAACGCTGTTTTTAATAAAGACAATCCTTCAGCTTCTTGATTGTCAATTACAATTGGCTGATAAAATAAAGTTAGTTGAAATTAAAAGTTTCTTTATATTTCTAAGAATAACAATTCATACCTTCAATTTTACAAAGATCTTGGAACACAATTCATTAGTTGGTGGATAAGTGCTTATGGGTTCACTGATACCATTCACCGTTTCATAAAAGAATTCAATCGCTACAGAAACTAATTGCTCAAACGCAGGTTTCTTTGAATCTAATTTCAAAAATTCATATTCTTTTACGAAACTATCAACGTAATAAACAATTCGGAGAAGAGATAAGACTGTCGACTCGTTGTGTTGTAATAACTTTTGGTTCACCAAATCCCAATATCTTTTACGATTAGCATGAATTTTAGCTTCTACTATTTCAGTCCTTATAACTCTGTTCATCTATAAGAAGGAATTATATCATTAAAATATATTGGTAATTGAATTTTATAATAAATTTTACCATAAAGCGAATTGCAGCAGCACCTGAACAATTCGATTGTAATAATTTTTGGCACTCAACACGAATTACTTCATTTCGCATTTCATTCTTATATAAATATTTTTGAAGATCTTTGAATTCATTATTTAAAGCATTCACTTCTTGTGCAACTAAGCAAAATTCTTTAGCAGTAATTTCCAATTTTCGAAAATCTTTCTGGATTATATTCAAAAACCGTTGCATATTTCTTTCTTTGGATAAATCATTAAATAGTACAGGCTCTTTATTAAGTCGTGGTGGACTTTTTGGATCATCGTATGATTTTAAATGGCGTAATATTGATTCTGATAAATAATTATATTTAAAATTTGAGTGGAAGATCAAAAATCTGTAAACAGTTTACCTTGTGGATTTTCAATGGATCCTATTCCACTTGCATTATGTCGATTCGGTCTCGGTGAAGATGTAGTATAACGGAAGAAATATTTCAACCAGTTATTTGATGCTTCTCGTTGTTCATCTCGTATGTGAGGGAAATAAATGAATTCATTCCAATATTGCTATAGCATAACAAATGTTAGACATGTAAATAATAATTTCGAATTTCATACAATACCCCATCTTTAGCAAATATTATAGCCAGACGATTTAAATCAAATTGTGGTGGTAATTGACTCTGTCGCAAATCCTTAATTCTATTTATTTGTGTTTCTTCCAACCACAGTGAGAAACTGTGAAACAATCTAAAATGAATACAATAGATAAATAGATAAAAAACAAGAAAATACCAAACTTTATTACTTGGTAAGTCCATTATAAATCTGTGCTAAAGCTTCGTTTGTCGCCACCAAAGACTTTTCTTTATACAAATGTGCTGCATCTTGTAGTGACTTTTTAACTCTCTTCATTAACGGAATATCGCTTTCATAAAATTTATCAGCGACACCATAAATTTCTGTGAATCGTTCTTCATCGACCGATAACGGTATTCTATATAAATATAATTCGAAAAATCTCTGACATAATATGGGTAATAATGCACTATTTTGAGAACATGTAGTTATTAATGTTGCATATTTGTATAAAATCAAATGATTTGCTGAAAAAGATGGGCACTCCAGGGTGTTTGCAATTTTCTGTAAACGAAAAACCAAGTTACTTAATTACACTTATTTTACTAGATAAGATAAAATAAGCTACCTTTATAATAGTATCCATTGTAAATTTTCCATTAACATTCTTTAATTCTCTTAACAGCTCTGGCCATATCCTTGTGTGGCTTTCAAATATTTCATGTTCTAGTTCCAAATTTAGTAAGGACAGCCAAACAATATCACCAGAAGGTGTTGGAATCAGACCACTTGATTGTTTATCTCCAAAAAGAGAGAAAAATGATGATGATTTTGTTAATCGCGGCTCTTGAGATTTCTAAAAGAAAAAAGTATATGTTATGCTTAAAAAAAATTTAAATTATTTCATCACTCACAGTATAGATGAATCGAAAATATTCTTTAGAGTTGAACCATGCATCAGGGAATTGATATGCGATTTTTAATAATAGGTCTAGCAGATATAGAATGTTTGTCTCCTTAGTCCATCCTTGATAATGTGTTAGACAATTGATCCACAGATTAATTAATAGTGAAGGTGAAGAAAGTCCTATATTTGCGTAATTGATCACTTGACATTGAAGCATATTTCCAAAGTATTCCATTACAGGACCACGATCATCTGTCGTTATAAATTCTTTTGCCATTTTCATGTAAGTTCTGTCAGCATTTATCAATTGCGTGAGAACTTGTTGGAATCTGAAACAGTATAAAATTAATAACATTTGCTTAGAAGGAATCCAGTATCCTCTAAATTTTTGTTTTGTTATGAACTAAAACTGTGTTTGAAACTCACTTTTCGCATTGGCTTAAACTTTCAGGACAATCAAGGAAAAGTGGAACAATCAATTGAAGAGATCGTATCACTATGGAATGTCTGCAATCCGTAATTAATTTCAATATCAAATCAAATCCATATTGACATATTTGAGGAATAGAATGTCCATTTAGAGTCATTAATAAGGAACAATAAATGGCTAATGGCCGATTATCAACAACGCCTTGTTTCACGCTATCAAACTTATCTAATTCGGGGATAATATGAAGACATGGTGCAGTGTTTCGCATGAATTCTAAAACAGATTGTCTGTCTAAATCCATCGCATGTAAACGTAAAACAGCTATCATATTCCAACACCAATTGATAAATTTATCTCGTGCCGTTTGATTTTTAACAAGACTGGACATATGCCGCATACTTTCAGTAATAGTACCTGCTCCCACTACCTCAGGAACATGTTTCTGAGCGATTTCCAACACCAAACATGCCATTCTGATATGTATATCATGAGATATAAAGAGATCACCATTTCTACAATTTAAACATAATCTACTAAAATTGATTACAAAAAATAAAACAGTTGAAAATAATGTACTCATCAAAATTCCAATTTAGTCGACTGAATATAGATCGACTAAGAGCACTTTCAATCGACTCAAATGAATTATTAAGAACCCAACCAGCCAGTACTTCAAAGTCTGTCATCTTCGGATGCCAATGATCCAAAGGCAAGGCTCCGAAAAGGTATAAACAGTTTTTTCCAATCTAAAACAATATATGATAATATAAACACGAATAGTTTAAATTCATAGAAATAGTACCTCATTGAAATTTTCTCTTATAACAAACAATAATTTTGCAATCAAATTCGGATGTTGTAGTGTTAAATTAATCAATAAATCTCTGCACATCTTGTAACAAATTTCCTTTGTTATCTCAGATAAATATCCGATCTATTAAAAGTAAAAGTTGTAAAATACATAAATTACGAACCCATAAACTTAAATAACATACTTCTAATAGAAACAAGGTCACTTCTTCTTTAAATTGCATATTTTCATCAGTCACAGATAAGGCCATCGTTGAAAATGTTTGAAGTAGATAATAGAAATCTTCATTATTAATTTCATGGTACAATCCAAAAAAATTCGAATGAAAATCCGGTTGCTTCACTTTTTCTTCACAATCATGAATATTGCTGGCAATAAAATCCGTTGGAAATCCAATATTTAAATAATAGTAAATTCTCCAAATCGTTTTAATTTGCAGTCTATTAAATGGTAATGTTGCCAAATATTGCCAGGTTCCCAAACAGCGTGTTTTATATACGTAATAACAAGCTCGCAAAACGAAAGTGTTATATTCTAACACTATACGTGCTTGGCTCTCTATATCAATATCTCCACATTTAGATCTAGAAATTATAAAATATTATCATATGTCTATGAATTGGAAATTAGGTATATACAAATATACTCACTGGAATATTGAAAACATATCGGTTACATATAAAACAACATGGCGAATTAATCTTGCCAATCTTTTAGCAAACTGCCGATATTTATCAGCAGAATATACGACTAAGCCATTACTAATTAACTCAATAAATCGTGATGAAAAAGCAATGAATTTTAACATATAATGATTAGTGATTTGACTTTCGTTAAGAGTATAAATGTCGTACTCTTTCTTAGCATTCACGATTAACGCAAAAAATTCTTCAAATGGGATTTGGTTTAAAATTGCCACCAAATCATCTTCTTTTAAACCAACACAGTTGCCATCGATCGTATGGTTTTCTTCGCCTTCAGAATCTACAATAATCCATGATTCCTCATTTGATGCATTCTGGCAATTTTTGTCACGTAGTTTCAGGAAATCATTTCTATTGTTTATAGTTGTCAACAAAACCGAGAGTATAGTCATACAGTGATTAATTCTCTGGTCAGCCAAAGGATAAACATCTGATTGGTGGACTGGTTTTGGTAAACTAATAAACTGTGTTGCCCATGTTCCTACACCTGCTGGACATCTTAAAATATGAAACAATAAGAATAGATGATCCTGCCATGTCGCTAGTCTTAGATGAAGTGCAACTAGTTGTTGTAGCCAGCATCTTAATTGTCTTGAGAAAACCTAAAAAAACATTTTAATCATTAACAAAATATTGTTTATAAACAAATTAAACATGTACATGTACCTTATCCGGACTATGTTTTCTCACAAAAGCAAATAGTATTGAAATTGCCAATCTTAAATCCCCATAATAACGACTTAATTCTGGTTTAGGATCTGCTCTTAAGCCGACCGATGTTTCATTATGAATGTTTTGAAATTCTGAACAACTGTTTAAAATACTTCTAATAATTTGTTCGATCTCTAGTCTTGTAGATTCAGCTTGATAAATAAATAGTGTGTGTTCAAAACACAACAAAGAGTGAAGTTCAGCTAAATCTTGTGACATTTTCTCATAAACATTATCATTTAATTCAGCTTTTTCAAATCTCTTAACAGCACTTACTGACACACCATCATCACACGTACCATTTACACGCATTGTTTGATTTACAATCGTCCACAAATTATCATCGTGTTCACTTAAACGTTCTGTTACTTGGCTCACTTGTGTTGCATTTATATTCACATTGTAACGACACTTTGCATATTTTGTTAAAAGCGTATAAAGATAATGATTACAGTAGTCACCTCGCAGCTCAGTGTTAATAAATTCTGTTTCAAAACTTTTGGTTAATTCGATTGACTCATTGATATACAATATTTTCAACTGATCATCAGTGAATGGAATCATTTTTGCCATATGATATTCAATTGTATTTCCTTCAAGGATCTTATCTTGATTAATTTTCAATGAACTTAAATCGGGGTAAAATATCTTTTCAGACTCTTTTGAAATAGCATATTCAGGTGCTGGTGGCTCAATAGCAATGGTTTCAGTTAATTCGATTGGTGGTGCAGAACAAACTTGTACTGATTCACTAGGGTCTAACAGACTCATATCAGGTGCACTTTGTTCTGAGACGGTATTTTCGTCGACAACACCGCTTGATTCTGAGATGCTGACCTTATCATTAGTGCAAACGGTTGTTCCATTATCATCCAACAATTCAGACTTAGATCCTAAATTAATAAATTTATTAAACGTGAATATTTAAGAAGAAATTAAATGATTTACCAGTCGTCCCCATTTCTACAGCGCTGGTAGTACTTAATGCTGAATGTTTGGTGTTGGTGGCTGTAACAGTTTCTATCTTATCAATGTCGGCTAACGAAATATTACTTATCGTAGAAGATAACATAATATCTTCTAAAGAAGTGAGATCATCATCAACCAACGCCAAATTCGGGGAATCCCCGTCGACAGCAGCGACAGCATTTTCAACTTCTTCGGATGTCTTCACCTTCTTCTTCTTCTGTAAACGAGATACATAATTTTGCAATCCTCTAATACAACATCACTTGAAAAATCTCCATATGCCAGACACAATATTTCAACTTAATACCTTACCTTTTTGGGTTTCTCCAACATCGCCATTGCAACGAAATATAAATTTATATGCGCTTCAAATATTGATTTCTACTGTTGATACAATTGATATTTTAACCTCAGCGGTCAAACTGTAAAAATTATTATCGTATTAAGAAAAGATGAATTGTAATCGTATTTGGTACCCTTGTCTATTATTAATAGCAGTATGTGAGAAGTAACCCTGTACCTTCTTATTGCGTAGAATGCACAATTCAATCCATGCTGGTATAGTGGAAAACCTTGACTTATTTATTTCTTCCCTCCTTCATATACCAACAATATGATATAAAAAATCTCTTAAATAATTAAACACTTTGAAATCAAATAAAATTGCACTTTGATTACACTTTTATTTTAACAACTTCTATTTTTTACAACAAATTTCGTATTAAACAAAGTTCCCTTTGTACCATTCGTTTTTTTGTTATTATTTGTCAGCTGATTGAGCGCACACACTACCACATATAATCATTTAAAACAACTACGAGAAATGGACTGACTGGCTCTCACTTGCTGAAATCGAGAAAATCTTAAATTTTACCCAGTCCGCCAAATAACCCAATACAATGGTCTGAAATTACCGAACACATTCAATTTGGCCAAACATATTCGAAATATCCATTACAATTTACAATTTATTTCCATCAAAAATTTAAATTGATTTGATACATAGCGAAATAGAAATAAAATTACATGTAAATCGCATAAAAATTAAGAGAACAAAATTTTGTGCATAAATTGTGTATAAAATTCGACTCTATTCTACCTATAAATATATGATTAATGCAGCCTTATGTGATTATTAATTCGTAATTACTTAAATCGTAAAGATATTAAATAAAACTGTGTATGATATTGAATACAATTTAAACGAAAAAATAAAGAGATTCTAACTGAGACTAGGGGAGCATATTATAAGTATTAAAACCATCACCAAACTTAAATATAATAGACTTCCATAAATTCTAAAATTTAATCTGCTTAATGATTATAGAATTTAAATGAAGCCATAGATTTGCATAACGATTGGTTACATAAAAATTTCTATGTTTACGAAATTTAATAAATCAAAAATGTTATGCTCCACTTATTAATTAACTAAATGCAACTATAAATATTTCACTGTTAATAAATTAATCATAACCATTCGTATATAAATTATTGGGATAATTTAAATAACTTATTATTAATACATCTATCATATTGAATATAATAAAATCGGCCGGATTAGTTACATAAAAACATAAATAAAAAAAGATAAGTAAAAAGTGATATTTTTAGCAAAGGTACAATCATAATTACATATTAATATTATTTAGAAAATCGGATCTTATGAACCTTTGTTCTCATAAATCACACTTCTGTGAGATTCTGATTAATTTGCAAGTGCAACATAATTAAAAGATATCTTTTAAATGAACATAATCGTGATCACTAACCAATTATAACTATTGATCCTATGGTTTAATGTAGTAGCATCTACATTTTAATATTAGTTGTTTGCAATTAGAAAACAAGAACCATTGCTGATCGGTCTGATATCATTCTCCATTGTCATTAGATTTCATTCTATCTTCAATTGATAATATCGTTAACAATCAGATAGGTCGATATTATTCTACTTATCAGTTACATAAATTGATTCAGCATCTTCAACATGATTCATGGGCCGCAATACAATGCGAGGATCTGAATCAGTCATTCGATCGGAATCTTCTGCGCTGCTGAGGCTAAAAATAAACCATTATGTTATTAACTAGAATTTGATTAAAATAAATTTATTGTATACCAGTCTTTGTTTTCAGGCATTAAATTACGCCGTTCTTCATCTTCCTGTTGTCTCGGTATATCTGAGACTGGTGCATATTGTGTATGCGATACAAGTGGATCCGTTGATGGATTCAATGCTAATACGCCAGCGCCATTACCATGTAATTGTCTCGATAAGGACTGATCTTTTGAGAATCGACACGGACAGAAACAATTCCTTCTCCATTCGGCCACAACCAAGTAAATACCCAGACAACAAATTGCCAACACAGTTAAAATTGAGCCAAGTACAATACTACCAATGTCGAAATCTTCACCACCAACTATATCTGGATCCCATTCATCCTTATGTGATTCGGTGTCCTCATAATCGGCAACACCACTCACTATTAGAGCAATGCCAACAGTGAGTGTAAATAAGCCAAATACAAGTAAACCAATCTGATAGAATGGCTTACGGAGTACTTTTATCAGTGTCGGTGTTGAGGATTCGGACATTAAAAAACCGGGACGAGGTTCATAAGAAACCGTCGTCGGTTGATACACCTGCCCACTGATTGGCATGCTATTGTCCAAATACGTATACTTGCAATTTTGTATTCTGTAATTATAAGAACTTTGTTGGATTAAATACGTTCCCTCAGCCTACGAGGCTGGCTATTCTAAGTGACGACTTACTTGAGGGCTTATTTAACCACGCACTTATTATTTCAATTTATCTGAAATACGCTAATTCAGTGAGCGTATTCAATCTTATAATTTTATATGCAATACACATTCACAACTGGATATTCATTCAGCAAAACATGAACTTTCAATATCGGAACTTGAATACGATGTGTGTAATTATTTAATTCAATCGCACTGAATGGTACAATTAAATTGTTAAAATTAATCCAATCCAACGCACGAATTACAGAGATGACTAATCAATCGGAAATGTTATAATCGAAAGAACCAATTCACATTCACATATCAGAATTCAAACAATCAAAACATGAAGCTAAATTGCCAAAAAAGCCCATTGAAGACCGTCTTATTTGGGATTACTGGCAATGCAAGCAATAGTTGCAATAGTTGAAATAAACACTTTACACAAATCAATTGCTCATTGCAAGTTGCATTCACTCAAGTACTGAGTACTTTCAATCAAAATAAAGGAAACTAACAATAATTACTCGAATAACTGATAAAAGCAGAGTTACAATTCTTACAATTCAATCAGTGAATGAATTAAATTAAATTTACAATGAATAATTTCTGATTCACAATATATTCTGATAAGCAATATATTAATTCGTCTTGCTATATGCCTTTACCTCTCATTTGTTCTCAATGAAATATATATACGAAGACTACTTCCAAGTACTGACTACTTCCAATCAAAATAAAGGAGGCAAGAAAGAAACAACACCAACACCAGCTGAATCGATATGACACAAATTATTCAACAAATGTTTTCCGCACAAATTAAAACTGGATGATAGTGTCAATATAAGGACAAGTATCTCGGTCCTTTGAATGATTAATTGAGTCTGTATTGAAATTGATTGTTGCAGTCACATAAAAGATCTTTCTGAAAGAGAATCTCAATATTAATCTCACAGAAGGTATCACAATTAATAACACTTTTACACATTAATTTTTTAAAAACCAGGTTTTTTTATTTGAGCCGATTGTGTGACTGATTCGATCCGATATTCATCGATTAATACACATTATTGTTGCAACAATTGACAATCAGATGGCCGACGCCATTTCATATGATTTTTATTTTCGTTGTGTATGGTACGAATGAATTGGCGTTTTTTTTTTTAACGAATTGAAGAAGAATTTATTCACCAGGTAAATATTTTTACAATCATATGGAGTCAGTTCTCATTTCAATGTGTTGTTAATCCAGTCATTTATTTCAGACATTTTTTTCAAAGCTTCCAAGTGAAAATAAACAATGATGTCCGGCAAAGTGATTGGTAACCGAATTAGATCTGCTTGTAAATGCTTTAGAATCTTCTATCTGAATGAACTTCCTAATAATATCATTTAATTTTCAGGTGAACTGGGATTTCGAGTTCATAAGTGCTTCTACTCGTCACAATCCCGTCCAAAGACTGCAATCTTAATGTTAAATATGGGTGGACCACAGAATACTTCTCAAGTGCATGATTATCTATACAACATTATGACCGATACTGATATGATACAGCTTCCGATGCAGAGGTGAGATTTTTACCAACTTGCAAATCATTTGGTGTTACTAATTAATTGATAATCTATCCGAACCTGCAGTAAATTAGGTCCCTGGATTGCAAAACGTCGTACACCTGAAATTCAAAAGAAATATGATGAAATTGGCGGCGGCTCTCCAATTTTAAAGTGGACCAATCTGCAAGGTGATAAATTATGTAAAGAATTGGATAAAGTAATGCCGGAGACTGCACCACATAAACATTATGTTGGATTTCGATATGTTGAACCTCTTGTGGATAAGGCCTTAGCCGATATTGAGGCCGACAAACCAGACCGTGTTGTGCTTTTTTCCCAATACCCACAATATTGTTGTGCTACATCCGGATCCAGTTACAATTCCATATTTACACATTACCGAAAACAGTAAGATACAAATTATTCATAATTTATTCACCGGTTAACATATCTAATTTCAGTAAAATGCCTTCGAATATAAAATGGAGTGTTATTGATCGCTGGTCAACGCATCCTCTATTGGTAAAAACATTTGCTGATTTGATTAAGCAAAAGTTAAGCGAGTTCCCCGACAACATTCGAAATGAAGTGATAATCATGTTTTCCGCCCATTCCATTCCACTTAAGGTATGAGAAACATAATCGATTTCAAAATATTAATAAAACTATTCTACTGATAATTAATTTGATTGATTTTTAGACTGTTAGTCGAGGTGATTCTTATCCATCAGAAGTAGGCGCCACTGTTGAGATGGTTATGAAAGAATTGAATTACTGTAATCCACATTCATTGGTGTGGCAGTCAAAGGTAGGCCCGTTGCCATGGCTGGAGCCATTGACTGATAATGCAATCAAAAGTTTCGTGCGACAGGGAAAAAAGAATTTATTAATTGTACCAATTGCTTTTGTTAATGAACATATTGAAACATTGCATGAATTGGACATTGAGTATTGTCACGAATTGGGTGAAGAAGTTGGCGCTGAACGAATATTGCGTGTACCGGCACCAAATGATCATCCATTATTTATCAAAGCATTGGTAGATATTGTAGCTAATCATTTGAAAAGTGATACGTCAGTTGGAAAGAAATTCTTGATGCGTTGTCCGCATTGTGTTAATTCTCGATGTTTAGAAAGTAAGAAATGGTACAAACAGATTTGTATGTAATCGGTATTTTATTGCAATATGCATCAGCAATATATATGTACTCACAGAGGCAATTTGGTTTATTAGATACACTTATAAGAATTGTTATAAAATAAAATTGTTTGATACACGGACTTTATGTTCTTGTTAATTCTCTTTACAATCCAGTGTTTTCTGACTTTGCTGAAAAAGAAATTCATGGTACTGAAAATTGAAAAAAGTTTCAAATAAGAAATCAAATGCATTTAAATGAATTATGAATTTTATTCCTTCGTCTTAGAATCACGTTCTATTTCTCGTCTGGATTTTTATGATTTTTCTTGTTTTTCTCTGATATGAATTTCTAAATACATTAAATTCCATAAAATTATCCTTAATATTAATTGTACGTTAATCCACAATTAACATCCCAATACTAATCTTCTAATATTATCAACTATCCAATATCTTTTTACCGGTTAAATCATTGTCACCGTTTTATCATTTTGTATTTTCTCATTTCCATCGAAGAAAAATAAAATACTTTTAAATGTGAATTGATTTTATAATAATTAACTCTGTCAAATATTTTAGCATTCATCCAATGTCCATTTGATTGTATTGTTCGTGCCATAAAGAATATTTAAATATTTCAAGTTATTTTTTTTTTTTTTAATTTTTTAAATTTTCATTAATATTAATCATTAAATAACATTGTTTTAATTGATTAATAAAAATATACAATGAATGATTTATAGTTAATATTATAATTTCATTAAAACTGAAAAAAAAAATACCTCATTTGATTAATTTGATTAATACCTCATTGACAAATGTTTTCTTCAAAATTCTAATATTCAGTTGCATCCATCAATTTTGAGATCAAATCATTCTTGATATTCTTGGTATTCGTTTTAAAATCATTTATTAAATTAGTTCCCACTAATTCCTTCATTTGTTTTTTTCATTTTTTCAGTACAAGACGTGTTACTCGCTGATTCCTAAATTGTTAATATTTCCCTGAACAAGTAATCGGTTTAAATTTTTAACATGTATGTAAATCGTATATCTCAATAGATCAGTACGTATTTCATCTCTTTTATTTATTCATTTAATTTTTTATTTTTAAATTATATTAATGATATTTTAGTTACTTGATATTATAAAGATCTATCAATAAAATAACGTTCCTTTATTTATTAATTTATGATCTAAATATAAAATCGATGTTATTATGCCATTTTAATTTTATCTATTCATTTATTTTGTAAAATTTTAACTATTTCTTATAAATGGTTTTGATATACGATTTGAATGTTTAAAGGATTTGATCTAAATGACAATATGTATTATGTGTAACTGCTTTAATAACCAACATCAGTTATCAGTTTGTAATTAACCTGAGAATGAACATCCCGAAAATCATCAAATCATCGTATTATTTGATGCAATTATGTATATAAGTTTGTACGTAATGTTGAGTTACTTTTGTGAACGGTGAATTTTAAATTTCATTACCTAAAAAGAATTGATTTATTTAAATTTTTTCATCATTTTTTCATTTAATTGTACTGATCCAAAGGCAGCTGGTTACGTGATATGAGAATTTTCGAAATTAATTTTTTTTTTTTATCTTTTCATTTATCTTAAATTCCTGACTATTTAGATGAGTATAGGCCCAAAAAATTGTGTTTTTGTTTAATTTTCATCTGTTCAGCTCAACAGATTGCTGCCATTTATAGGTCATTTCAATATCATTTATTTGTACACCTCTTGTGCAGTTTATTATTTAGTTCCATGTAATTGACATGTTGATTAATTGAAAAGGAAAAAAAAATCATAATTAAGAAAACAAAGATCTAAAATTTCAAGATAAATCAAATAAAAGAAAAATAAAATCTCATTTGTTTTGTTTTTTTTTTTTTTACTAAGATTATAACATTATATTTTTNATAAAATCTCATTTGTTTTGTTTTTTTTTTTTGTACTAAGATTATAACATTATATTTTGTGCATAATTTAAATGAAATAATACAAAAAAAAATTAATAAAGAGAAACTATAAAAACTAATAAAAAAAAAAATTAATAATTAAATCAAACTTAAATGGCTACCACATAATTATGATCTTTAATAAATTCAAAAATTGTTCTTTATATGCGATTTTTATATACAATAATGCATGTTGTTCACTTATGGTTTTAATAAATTTATTTAATTTTTCATATTTAATTATGTTCACTCTGCTGTTACTTGTTTTATTAATAGTAATTGTTCTTTTATTGTTTTTGGATCAATATACAATGTTATTTATAATTTAAATGTCCAAATGAGATGATATGCACCTTTAAATGCGTAACACATTTTAGAATTAAAAATAAACAAAAAATGTCTCTCAATGTTATCGGGCTGTCAATATTTAAATGTTATTATTTAATTCTTTCTGTATTTTATGTTTAACATCTAAGAGTTTCATTATTTATGAATTCCCATTACCAATGGAATGGACTTTTCGTAAATTTAATTTGTTTAATTCTACATTGTTTTTTTTATTTGTAATTTAAATCGTAGAAAATGTGAATTTAACAGAATAAGAATCATATTCATCTTATCGTCTAGTACATAAAAATTGTTATTTTTTATTTTAAATCTTATGTTTTCCATTATCTCATTAAATAGATATTAATTAATTAAATTTGTTTATTATTTATTTCATTTAATTCATTTCATTCATTATATTTATGTTTCTTTTTAAACTATAGAGTCCGTATTTTATTTACATAAAATATAAATTGAATTGCACATTCTGTTAGTATTTCTTTGTTGCATGTCCCATTTGATAGTTAATTTTCAATTATGTAGTAAAATATGCACTCTATTTTCACTATTTGATTTTGTTATTTATTGGAATTGTATTCAGTTTTTTAATTTTATTTTTGTCTTTAGCTATTTGTATATTATTTGTGTCTATTGGTAGGTAATCTATTGCAGGCGGCAAAAATAAAATTTTATTCTATTTTAATTTGCAAAATAATATGATCCATTTGTTAATAAACGTTTATTATTGGTCTATATTGATTTATGAGTATGGAAGTTGGATGGCTATTGTTGGCAACTATGTGACTGATAATTCAGTACACATAATTTAATGGTTATTAAAGAAATGGAAAACCACAAACATAGAAGGTACTTTGGGAACATGACATTTATAAATAACTAAATATCACACCATCAATTTTTATGTGAATCTATTTTAAATGGATATTCATTTAATGATATGCTCCTGATTAATTGATGTTCTTAAATCATTTTAATTTAATGATAACGAGTTGCTGCATTTTCTTTCTATTTAATTAATTGTTCGTATTGATGGAATAAAACAAATTTTCAGTTTTAAAACAAACATTTCTTCTATTATCATTAAATGGTTTGTTCGCATTAATGATTTACCATTTACCACACAGTCAATATCCATTTAAGAGAATTTCCAATTCATAGTCAATCATTCTTATTCATATTAAATTTGTTTTGTTTATTTTTTTTTTTGTTTAAATCTTTTCATTTTCTTTTTACACATAAAAATCTTTAATATTACATAATAATATTCATTTATGTTTAAATTTTATTTTTTTTTTAAATTTGTTTTTTATATTTTAAATGTCTACACTTATAAATTCGGACTTCTTTTGTTTCACTTCATTTAAATGTAAACGTGATTTACTTTCTTATTCTTTATTTTAATCATTTTCTTATTGAATTATTTAAAATTTTCTTTTTTTTTTCATGTTAAATTTATATGAATTTTTCCAAACAAAATTTTAATCAATTGGATCCTCTGACCTCTAATATGTTTTTGAGTCAGTAATGAGGATCAATAGACCACTGGAAATAATTGTACATTATTTAAGTGCACAACATTAATAAAGGTATTTCTTCTGTATAATTTTTTGTAATTATCGTTCATACAATTTGTTATTCGTTTTTATTTTTTTTTCCTTTGTAATTATTCTGTTACCATTTTGTATCGTTGTTTAATAAACATTTAGATGAAATATGAAAATAATTTCACAAAAATACAATATGGTTTCCATACAGTTTTCATTAATTAAATTGAAAATTTTTCTCAAAATAATTTTGAATAATTCTATACACATAAAAGTAGTACGTTTAAAAGTATTTGAATGGAAAATTTTATTATAAATATTCGATACTTATGTTTTCTATTAATTTTAATTAATTTAAAACTAAAATAATTAAAAACATGCATACATAAGTACTGAATTTCACTGTGTTCAGGGAGCATAGATTAAGAAAATGATATTTATCGCCCTTACTAATGCAATTATATTATACATGTGAATGTGTATGGATTGAAACTATATTAACAACTATGAATTTCAAAATAAAAAAGGATAATTATCGATTGAATTAATGAGAAATAATTCATTAAACTATATGATAAACAACATAAATTGGAACAGAATAACGAATACAGATCACTTCAAACGTTTACATTTTTATGTGTCTAATTGGAAGGGAAACAAAGTTGGTATTTTTGCTTTTATTAAATGCAATTTAATAATTCAATAATTTTCAATCAATCAATATTATGTTTTATGTTCTACATGGTCCAATAGTCAATTCGTAATTAAATACGAAAAAAATAAAAAATAAAAATTATTATTTGTTTTCTCTCTCTCTCTCGTTCATTAAATTTAAAATTACACGATATTTATATTACTTTTATGCTTAATATGGAAAAAAAATTAAGTATTGTAAATATTTATGATATTATTATTATGTTTCTTTTTTTTTTTAATAGAAAAATTCATTAAATTCCATCATTATCTCACCGACATTTAATATGTAACTATAATTAATATGTATAAAGAATTGAAACTTTTTTTATATAATTTTTTTTTTTAATTAATTTAATGTTTAATAATACTGATCTATATTATGCTCCTTGTTATTAATTACGATTCATTTTTAAATCTATATAATGTATTTCATGTTTTTTTTTATAATTATCATTAGACTATTTAACTCTTTACAAGACAAAATATAAAACGAAAAACTCTTGGTAAGGGAAACTTTTTAATTAAATGTTATTAATAGATCTCATATCGTCCCCCCTCATATACTTATTTTATTATTTATTTTGTGTAAAAGGAAGATTATTTGTATGAAGTATTCATGAAGTTTATAATTTTCTTTTTCTTTCATGGTTTTGGTTCAAGTTACAAAACACGTTGCATTTAATGCATTTAATAAATGAAACAGTATGTCTTTATGTATAAGAAATAAACAAAATTTTATCTAAAGTATTCTATCCAAAAAGATTTACGGAAATAAATACGGTGCATTTAACAAAATGAAAATCTCTCTAGGAATATTAAATTTTCCATGTAAATTTTCTTTGGTTTTTGGGCCGAAAAATTGAAATGTTTTTTTTTTTACGAGAAACATTAAAACAATGATTAACGAAATATTCGTATATTAAATTTGTTTTTCTTCATTTAATTAATTTCATTTCCTAAAAAGTGATATATTTATAATTTTTAATTTCATTTTGTATCTATGAATTAGATTAATCTCCACATCAGCCGAAAATAAATTTTCTTTTCAATTTTTATTTTAAATAAAAATCTTATTTCATTTTTCTTTTTTTTTTGTTAATCATTTTCTTTGATTCAATTTAAAACACTAATCAGTTCGTCCTAGAAATCAATAACATCATAAAATAATTGGAATCACAGATTTTTTTCATACATACATACATCGAAATATATCTAAAAAAGAAACATAAAAATGAATTTAAATTTTTTTTTTTTATTTTTTTCCTTAAAAATTTGTTTTTTGTCTGTTTTCATTTCCATCTAAATTCACATATAATAACTAAACTAACGTTATGATATTCCATAAAACAAGAAATAATGAATAAACTATAAAATTGTTTTATATCAATAATTTGGAATTTCGATTTTAATTTGTTTCATTCATAAAGACTGGGATTGTTTGATTTTGTGACATTAACAAATTTGATACGATGATCAATCGTTGATTAATTCATTTGTTATTGAATTGTTTGTTTTTAATTCAAGAAGAGCTAAATAACCCATTGACAAAAATTGAAATGATATGTAATCAATATTAATTAGATAATCTATGGGGATACTCAATATGTAATTTTCTATTTCAATAATAATAAGCACTCAAATCTCTGCTAAATTGTACAGGTGTATCGATATGTCTCATATTTAGTTCACCTGAATAGTCATAATAACCATTATGACATTGTTAATTAACATAAATACCCTGAATCATGGATTCTATTTTATGTTTTCTTTATGATTTACTGATTTTTATGAGTTGTGGATTGCGATATGCATTTTTCTTTTAATTATCCGTAGTAATAACAATAGAAATTTCCTGAATTCAATTATAGTTAGCATGTTATTTAGATCACAGTTATTACTTGATATCTTAGAGTTGATTCCGAAAATTGATTTTTCTTTTATATAATCATTTGGGGATGATGATCAAGGGATACATAAGTTGATAATAATAATATGAATAAATGTGCATTATTGAATGGCCAATTATATGGCTAAGTAGTCTTCATAGCTCAAGGAGAAGAACAACCAAAGAAACATTAGGAATAATTGAAAACGATCGCTACATTAATAGGTGAAATGCATGTTTCTTTTATGGCACACAAAGAATACTCGGCGTATTAGTTGTATATTATTAATAGAAATTAATTTCATTTTCTTGTTGTTTTGTTAAATAATTTAAACTGTTTTGAGATAAAACAAAACGCTTGGCAATCGAATTGAAAGTAATTAATATGAGTTATTTTGACTGTTATCAGTTTACTCGTATAAAATCCCTGAATTTATTGTTACAATTTCTTATTTATTTTACTATGCATTTATTGGATTATTTAAAAAATTCGTCATTGCATACGTTGAGCAATTATCAGTTTTTAGTTTAAATTGGTTAAATCGTTAATCATTAGGTACAGTCTGATAATTAAATAATCTGTTTCACATATTCAAATTAGATTTAATTAAATTCTTCATCATTTTATTTGTTGATTACCTTCTCATACGATTTATTATGAATATGTGTAAGATCGTTTAAATGTCTTTTATGAAAATGGGATTATCTTATTGTTAATAAATCGATTATATATTTTATGAAAATATGGCAATTAAATGCATTTACAGAGGTTAATGACGTTGTTTTATATGGCAAACAGTGTTAGTGTTGATTTTACTATCATCATTTGTAGATTGCAAAATGCGTGTCAGTTCGTTTTTGACAAAATTATAAACGAAAAATGTTATTTGAATATTGTAGTAACAACGACATTATCTACATAATAAGTAATGTAGTCTTCTTATTTAATTCTTGTTATCTTATGCGCTAAATGAGCCAAGTTGTTCACCAATAATTCGTAGTCAAAGAATTTTAATTTAAATTGGATTATTTAAATTTTGTACTTTAAACGGTGTAAATCACCAATTCATTTATGCTCTATGGTTAACGACCATTATATCATAATTGCTGTTTACTCATTTCATTTCATTTATCTTTTCTTTAATTCTTTCAATTAGTAAATATTTAAATGTGTTAAAAGGTAGCTTTAATTAAAAATTTATATTCTTTTCTTTACATTTTAATTTTCAAAATTTCATTCATGTAATCAAATATTTGAAATTTCTTTACCATTTTTCATTTTGTACGTTTCACAATAATTAACAGTTATAATAAAATTGTTTTAAAGTTTTCATTTCTTTTCTTACTTAATTCTTGATATTTTTTATTTTGTTTTTTAATTATTACCATGTAAATTTCTTATTAGTTGAAACCATATAATGTTCTTTTTACAATTATTTAATTAATGTATGTTGATCAATTACACTAAATTTTAAGATTTATTAAAAAAAAAAAATTAAGTGGCGAAATTCCGAATATTAAAGTGTCGTATGAGCGAAGTTTACTATGTAAATAATGTGCCCAATCATTCTTTGTCACCCAAGTGGTGTATAATTAAGAAAAACTTTCCACGATTTTTAAGTTCTGATAAATTTGTTGGAAAAATTTCTCAATTTTTTTTGTTTTGATCAATATCAGCCTATAATTGGCAATCATTTTCAATTAAATATTCTGATATCAATGATTTACTTAATTCATTTAGAATTATTTTCGTTGGCTCTAACCTCTAACGATTGATAAATAAAATAAATGTATTCGTTTTAATTAATTCTGTTTTACTTAATGTGTAGTTCCCAATTTAACTGCGTATTTTAATGATATTTAATGATAAATTCACTTAAATTTAAAACAAATAATCGTAAATTAAATTAAATTGATTTGTTATTGCCTAAAATTAAATAGAAAATGAAAACTTTAAATACCAGATACTATTATCATCGTTCAGTTCATTATTGGCTAAAATTATAAAAAGAAGAACAAACATCTTTATCATCCTGAAAATTATGTTCCTCTTTCTTTTATCATTCTTTTTTGCCTTATATTGTCTTAACTCATTCAAGTTTAATTCTTTTAATTATCCACAATTCCCATCATAACAACGATATCGTCAAAATTTATCTTTTACATTTTCTTATTATAAACACTCAACGGTTTTTTTTTTTGTATTTTTCTCTCTCTCTCTCTCTGTCTCTCTCTATTGTTTGAATCCCCACGACAAAAAAAATATAATGAATTATAAAGAAATTTATGTTACTTAATAAAACTACAGTTCTAAATTTATACTTAACACTTAAACTTGATGATATTACTTTAATTACATTTGATAATGATGCATTAAAATATCCTTATTTACAATAAACCATTTTATTTAATGTTTTTTGTGTTTTATTTATTTTTCTTTTATATTTAATTCATCTCATTTAAACCTGTCACCATTGTGACTCACTGTGTGTTCAATTGATGAACATTTTTATTTATTGTATTTTAATGTTTTCTCTTTTTAATTCACGATTTCACTAAAGTTCTAATTGTTTTGCTGCCACACTTTATAATTATTTAATACCATTTTAATTGTAGATATTTGTAAATGGATTTTGATCACTTAGTATTTTAGTATACGATACAATTCAATTAATTATACACACAGTTTTGGGTGTAGATTTTGTCATTGATTTTCATACACCAATTTAATGTTTCTGTTACTTTTTTATTTTTTAAATTAATTCATTATTTTACATCTTTAAGTATCATACTTAAGATCATACTGAAAGATGATGATTGAACTTAGGAAAATAAATGATTTATAATTCACAGTTAATTTGATTTTTCAACCATTTAAAGTTGAATTTTGTTAGTTCGATTTGTTTTCAATTATTTCTTTTTTTTTTATCATTTTTTAGCTTTTAATGTTTAAATTTAGTTATTGCACGTTCGCCATATGTCACAATACTTTTCATCATTCTCACCGTTCATTTGGAATTTTTGTAATAGTTCTAATTGATGATTAAAATTATCCAATTGATCGATATTATCACTAAAACAATTTGTTGTCTCATACAGCTAATCAATTGTATGCGGATTTTTTTCATGCAATGCTGGTATAAAATTATCACTGGCATCTGGACATTTAATTTTAATTGGATTAAAATTTGGTGGTGGCTGATTTAGTTCTGATGCAAAATCAAATAGATTTGGTCTAACTTGGGACGGTCCATGTGAGCTGAGTACATTTTTGATTGCTGATGTTTTTAATAATCGTTTCAGCATACCACTAGAACCACGATGCTGTAGACTCTTATGTGTGGTTAATGAATTTTTGGTACGGTATCGTCGATGACAAAATTCACATACATACAGTGTATCGGACTGTTCATGTTTATCCTGAAAGTGTCGTTTTAGTGAATAGTAGCAGGAGAATGTACGACGACAATATGGACATTCCTGTGGCTCATTTATACCACCACTGGTTGGTGGTGGCATCCGTAATTGGGTTGATGATCCAGAACCAGAATTTTGTGATCCTGCTGGTCGAAAAAAAAAAATGGAATAGAAAACAAACAGTTTTTGATCCAAAATCATTCCAATTATTGTATTTTTCTTGTAAATTTCTAATTTTTTTATTTTTTTTTTAG
Organism: Coboldia fuscipes; assembly: GCA_001014335.1. Taxonomy (NCBI): domain Eukaryota; kingdom Metazoa; phylum Arthropoda; class Insecta; order Diptera; family Scatopsidae; genus Coboldia; species Coboldia fuscipes. The sequence goes on along the minus strand of JXOR01000935.1, from coordinate 71,552 downwards.
TAAATTAGATTAATATAGAGTGTAGAGTAATAAATTGAATTAAAAATTTCATTGAAAAAAAAAAAAAAATTCCATAAAAATTTTCCAAAATTATAATTTAAAATGAGAAACGATAAAAATTAAATCAAAATAGAATATATTTAATGAGGTAAACTATGTAAATACAGAATTTAATAAAAAAAGCATAAACATTTAGATGGAATTAAAAGAAGTTTCACAAAATTCAATGTCTTTCCAAAATGAGAATATTACAACATGTTTCACGTAAGAAAAGTTTTAGTTTTTGAATATTTCCAACTTTCTTTTCAACAAATTTTGTGAATTTTCTTTAAATTCGCTATGAAAATCAAGCCAACACAAAGAATTATGACTTATAAATTAGAACATTAAAAGCACATTAATAGACATAAAACAAAATTGGTTACCATTGAAGTATGTAATGTTTCTTCTTGATTGCATTCAATATTTAAAAATAAATTGACTACCTACCTAGAAATCACGGTAAAAGACATAGCAAATGTTTAGATACTCAAAATGCAATATCACAGATAAATCCATACAGTAGTTTTGATATTTATCTTAAATAGTCAAAGATAAATTAAATACATCACACATAATTTCATGCATATGTCATTCAGATGCACGAGCACAAAGAGCATTAGAAATAGTATTCTAAATAATCCATTCGGCTAGTTGCATGCAATATTCTTTTAGATTCATATAAATAAAACAGGTGAAGATGTATTAGCATATTCACAGACGGCAGCAGTTTCTATGTAGATTATAATTGAACGAAATTGGCATATACTTCTTGTACAGTTTCTTATTTTTTTTGTTTTTGTTTCTTGGTTTTGGATAACGGTGAAATTAGAATAGAATTATCAAAGAAAACAGAACTATTCAGAGTGATTAGAGAATATCATTCAGATTGAAATTATAAACTTGAAGAGAATCTCAATTATATCAAATTGTATAATTATGATAAATAGGGAATGAAATATAGAGGACCATAAATGATTATAAAAAGACTAGCGGAAATCAAAATAGAGTAAAGAAACCTGTAGAAAAATTTCAAAAGGAATCCAACAGTTAAATGAAATGAAACCAATTAGAAATTGAGAAATAAAAAAACAGAACTAAAAACAGAAAATAATAAAAGAAAAATCAAATAAATTGCAAATAAGAATAATTAGAACCTACAAAACAGTTGAAAATATAACAAACCGCGTTGATGTTTTACACTTTTCCTGATACTTCTTAGCCTCAGCGTAATATTTATACTTTTTTACAATACAATTCTATTGACAGACTTTTCACAATATTTACCGAAGGTTTCAAATTAACAATCTTGTTGTATGTAAGAAAAAATAAATTAATAAATTCATTAATCAGGTGAAAAATCGTTCTTAATTCAGTTACTTGACATAGTTACGGTTCAAATCTAATTAATAATGTAGCATTAACACTCTAAACTTCTTATTAATGCTTACATTTCATGACTTTACGTATCAAAAACTTTATAAATATTCTCTTAGAAATGTTACTTATTATCCGGATTCATAATAAACTAATGAAAATGTTTTATTTTTAAATTAATTACTTAATATAGAAGTGATTCATATATTTGAATTCAAATCTCATTGTAAATAGAAATTCAACTCAATCACGTATATTAACACATTTCCATTTAAATAAAAAATTAAATTTAAAACATAAAATAAATCATACGCGTTTTATACGGCTGCATTTAAATTGTATCCTCATATAATCGAATAGAAATACATTTTTTAATAAAATCAAAGTAGTTGAATCAAGCAAATATACTTCAAATAAAATTCAATAAGAATAGTAGGCAAATATATAGAATGAATAAATAGGAATATGTATGATTCATTTACTTAATAAAAACAAAATAGTTTAAGTGATAATACCAAGGTGTTATTAAGTACTCTGCTTCTATAATTCAAACATTTTCATTGCTGGTATTGTATATCAGATGAAATAACAAAATAAGAATTAATGAACGAATATCATGAAGATAAAAAAGTAAATAATTATAGAATCAATAAATATCATTCCAAGTATGTAGGAAGGAAGGCAATTACAATAGTGAAGTTCTATTAAGATTATGGTTTTTTTGTATTTGTTTGTTGTTTCATAATAAGAAAATTTCGCAAAATTGTCTTTATAATAATCTATGGTAATATAATAGAAGTAGGCATATAACAATATTAATAATAATTATTATAATATAAAAGAAATAAAATGATATGTTTTGGCAGTTAAATTATTTTTTTTTTGGTATTTCATATGTTTTGGCAGTTAAAATTACTTATAAAAATTTGAATTTTTTTATATTATTGAATCGGGAAAATAAATCAATAGGTGTTTTACAGTAGATAATGGTAATTATAATTTTAATAATAAAGGTGACTCATAATGTTATCAACATAGCAGAGATCAGAGATCGATATATATAAAATGGTATCTAATACAAATGTATTTTATAAATGGCAGTACAAAATATTATGTTCATATAATGTATAATGTATAAAAAACTAGATAAAAAGGTAGAAAGAATTATAATCATATCAGCATATTTTCAATATTTATTATTAGAGAATATATAGGATGGCAAATATTAATTATATTAAGAGTTTTACTTTATTTTAAATTTTTTTTAATTATTGAATAATAATTTTTTTTTTTGTTTTTTAAGTATTTCAATAGTACGTAACTAAGTAGATGGTGAGAAAATAACTAAAAGAATTAAATTTTTAATAAGAAGATAGAGAGAAAAATTTTGTTTTAGCAAAAATAAATAATTTTTTTTTTTATATCAATTTTGCGAGTTGCAAGAAAATTACTAGTCAAACTTTTTACGATGGAATTTGCTTAAAATTGGTATTTTGATTATTTGTTTTGGGTCAAAAAAAAAGTTATTTGAGTTGAATTTTGCAGTAGGTTTTTTGGTATTTTTTTTTTTTTAAATATAATAATTAAGAAATATTATGCTCAAATATTAATATGATATGATTATGGCAATTTTGAATTTTTTTTTTTATAGGAACTTTCATCTAACCTTTAGCGATTGCATTTTGCATTTCTTGGCTATCAATTTGTGGGGTAAGTAAATCGTGTTCGTGATTTAGGGAGACACATACACCGGTTTGCATTATATCGATGTGAATTGCTTCTTAATTTTTGTTTTTTTAATCATATCGTTATCATCGAATTATCGGCACTAGTTGAATGACACTTTAGTTTACTTTCTTTTCATTTTGGTAATAATCCAGATGTGTTGTGTTTTGTGTACTGGTGTGATTGATTTAAACGGTTCTGGTTCAAGATGATTACTATATCTCAGGTGAGATGTTTAATAAGGATGTGGTTTAACTGGTGGCACATGGAAGAGGTTAAAAAAATACTTTAACTAAGTGGTGGGATTGGACAGTGTATGAAACCAAAGAAGCATCAACAATGGATTAAGGCAAATTTGTCCTGGCTGTGTGTTAAAGATGTGTGAGTATTTCAGTTGTAGTTAATCACTGTTTGTTTGTTTATCAGCTATTCTAAATGATTTTATGTGATAGGATGAGAATGGTGGTTGATGTGTTGTGTAAGGTGGTCTTGTTGTTCACAATATGGCACATTGTGTCTGCTACTTATCTTCTGTATTTGTTTGTATTAAACATATTTAGTGTGTCATTATGATATTTTATGTTTTTGTTGTTTTTTTTTTTGTTTAATAATATTTAATATCTTTCATGTCCATTTCAACTGGCCGTGATTTATGATATGTGTAGATGTGTGTCATCAATGAATTTCGCGAACAGTAAACACGTTCACATATAATGCATCGATACTCCTCTTGTCGTTCAGCATGCTTATCAGCAATATGCCGTTTCAATGATGCCTTCGAGCATAACACTTTGCCGCACAGTTGGCATGAAAACAATTTCTTAGGTGAACATCCTGGAACAAGAGATACAGCAGATCCAATACCGAGAACTAATTGCTTCATCATTCCGACCTCTAATTATGATTATAATATATATTTAATTATATTATATTCATTATATAGATGTATGTATATAAGAGATATTTTATGTATGTTATATATGAATTCTATATATTCCTGTTTCGTATTTTTGTTTCTATTTTTTTTAATTTTAATTTGTCTATTTGGTTTTTCTTCATTCATTCATATACATTGACTGATATGAAGAAAATTAAAAAAGAAAATGTTTTAACCAAAATCAAAAAACGAAAATCAAACTAACAACTACTACTATGTTATTAATAATAAAAACCGGTTGTCTATTTATTGGGGGATAGGGAAATTCTTTGTGAAAATCCCATTATTGTGCAATTTTCATTATGTTCGACATATTTAAATTGTTTACTTTTTTGTTTTATTTCTTTCCATAACGAAAAATAAAACCGAAAAAAATAATCATTCCATTTCAATTATATTGTGCTTTGACTAGAGTAAATAGATATATGATTTAAGGGAGGGGGGAGATACGATATTCTTATTTAAATTGCTTCCTTCGTTTGATTATCAAAATATTTGGAAAATACAGATTTTAAGTTGTTTGAATATCACCTGATTCTTCGTTTTATTAATTGAGACAATAAATAAATCCAGAGAAAATCAGTTAATTGTCGATTATTTGATTCAACTTTCTCAAGAACATTGATGTGAAACATTAAATTAAAAAAAAAAAATAATAAAAATGTGCTTTTTCTGTATTTTCATATTCATTTGTCACGGATAACAAGTGTATTCGCTATACTTGAATGAAAATCTTTTTTCTTTTGTTTTAAATTAAAACCGTAAGTGTAATAAAACGATTTTCTTCATAAACCGCGCGTCCTTTTAATTGAAAGTCGCTTCATGTTTATAGAATTCGTAATCAGTATAATTAAGTGTTTTTTTTTTCTTGTGAAAAGCTGCCAAATAAAAATCATAAAATATTTTGTATTCCTATCGTAATGTTGGTAGTTATATGGTCAAGCATAATAACAAAAAAAAAAATAATAATAATTAAAAAAACTAAAGTACCTTCACTTAACTGTCATAGAACATATTTTGAGTAATTTTTCTGTTTTATCATTTCTTGTGTTTCAAAGTTACATCGTCTAAACGTCAAGAGACACTGCATTTTTAAAACATTTGGACATCATAATTGTTTCCACTAAACTTATATTTATGTAATATATAGAATAACAATAAAACATTGATGAATTCATAATGAGTACAATTGATTAAAATGCAACATTGATATAATTATACATCATACATTGATCCAACTATAAGGTTTTGTTTTGTTTAATATTGGGTTTTCTCACTTAAATAATCATGTATAAATGATAAATTTCTAATCAATTTGTATTACAGTGTTATATCATCAAAATCAATAAAAAAAAATTAAAAAAAAAACTTTTTAAAAAATGAATAATTGTAACGACAAAATATGAAATAAATGAATGTATAAATGAAATAACAGAAGTCAACATGGTATTGATGTTAAGATGAGTCATAATTATATGTAATTTGATGCAATTAAGGTTTGTAACATTGACACCATTGATTTGCCGGTTAAAATGAATTAATCAATATTTGTGAATTAAAATATTAATTTTTTTGTTTTTTCGTTTTTAAATGTATGATTATAATAAAATGTAGTGTATCAAAATACCCCACATAATATATATATTGTCAACATTTATAGTTTCTTTTTTTATTTATAATTAAAATAAAATAATAATAATAATAGAAATTAATTAAATAACATTTAATATGGTACCTGGTTAATATTATAATTAATTAAAACACAGTGTGCATTTTATAAAAATAAAAACCGCATAAACATACAATGCATTATGATCAAATATAAATCACCACAAATAACTAATAAGGGGTCGATAACTAGAACTTATTGACTTTAATATTGGTGTTATCCCATTGTGTTGCGCTTCATAATTATAATACATCCATAATACTTCAGATTATGTTTATTATGTCATTTTGTATCAGTTGTTGTATATATATATATATCCCCCAACTAATATTTGTTATTTAAAATACCAAAAATTAAATTAATTGATTTTAACTGATGGTCCATTAATTAAGTGATTATTGATATGAATTCCTGCCAATCATTCATGTAATTGGTTGTTAGCAAAAAGGACACAGAACCCCAAGTAAGTGTATATGGTAAATGCATTAAATATTAGACTTAATTTTAAATTGAATTTTATACGTTTGGTTGGTAATTTGTTTTTTTGACATTAAAATGAATAAATTTTTATTGAGCTCATAAAGTTTTTTTTTTTTTTTGTGAAATTTTACATTAAATCTATTACTGTTTTTTTCATTTCACCATGATTTTATCATTTTTCTTTGTGATTTATTCTTTTATTTTCTTTCACTTTCCAATTTCTTGTTTAACTTAAATTCATTTTACAATATTCTGTTGAATTTTTCATTTAAAATTAAGAGCAATTCAGTTGTTTGATACTCTTCGGTTTCTTTAGTAAAACAGTAACGTTATTAAAACAATTAATTATATAAGATTATTACAACATAAATGGTATATGAACAGTTTTTTTGTTTCTTTATATAAATTAGAGATTTTATTTGTTTTTACAATTCCATTTCTCTAGTTTATTCACTTTATGTATATTCATTTAGTGGTTTTTGCTTAATTAACATTACTGGCATTAGTTTTTACATCTTGCAAAAGGTATGAATGCTCTCATTATACTGGGTGTATGGAGCATTTCGAACTTTGACTAATCTATTGATTTACATACAAATATCATTTTGAATTTCATTTAAATTTATCTGATTTTGGTATTGTGAAATTAAGGAATTAAAAAAGAAAACAGAATTTAATTAAGAACATAAGGGTCTGTTATTAACATTTAATTTCTTTTTTCCTTTCATCGATATTCACTTAATCTATTTTATATTTAATGTTTATCATTTGTGTTGGTTTCTTCTTTTATCATTTTATTTTTACTTTATTGGGTATATGATTTTAAATATTGAATTGATTTTTATTTTATTTCTTTTTTTTTTATTTATTTAAATCATATAGTTTCCAGTTCCATTTATTATATATCATTTATGTTTTTGTTTTGTTTTGTTTATTATTTATGTTACAATCGGGGGTTGAAAATACACGCAGAATAATAAAAATGATTGTGATAAATAACAGAATTTGTTAAAAATGAAACACTGTTTTTCATTAATAATATTTAACGTAGTAAAGGTAAATTATGTTTAAAATAAAATGAAAATATTACAAAATTATAATTAGAGAAAATAGAAACAGTCAACATTAATGTCATAACTAATAACATTCATTATGATCTTAACACTCATAATGATAATATTCTATTTATTTATTTAACTGGTATTGTTGGTTTTTACTTATTGGTGATTCTTTAGTTATGTACCTTTGATATCAAAATTAAAACCGTGAAGTACCATTTTACTAATTCAGTACAGAAAACATAATTTATAAATGAAACTGAAAACCTAATAAGTTTATACATAATTCATCATCATATGATTAAATTTAAAAACAAAACTGGTAAACATATGGTAAATGCAAGTATGTGGACTATACAATTAACGATTGAAATCCATTTTTAATGAAAATTATTTGTATTTTTATTCATGTTTATCTTGATGATTTTATGAAATTAACAATCATTTTTATTCGTTTTCAGCGTCTTAATTAATCAATTAAAATTAAGTTATAGTACATTGAGCGTTATGTGATTTATTTCTTAGTAAATTTTAAATTTGTTTTTGAGATTTATTATATTCACATATCAATAAATAATTTTTTATTGTTTCTCTGTATGTATGTATGTATCTATGGATGAATTAGGGGTGCTAATTTTAATAGTTTTATTGTATTTTTATTTCATTTATTATTTTAACTAAATAATAATGCTTTTTTTTTTTTGTGATAAAATTTATGGATTATTAATTTATTTGAATATTCCATTATATAAATAATCCCAGAATTGTGGATTGACTTCTCTTTGATGCTTTTGTAAATAAATTAAAATGTTTTTGATGAAACGGATAAGAGAAAAAAATAACATTAAAAATAAATGCATTATTTATATATCTAAATTTACATTGCATTAATAAAAGAAATAAATGATTGGCTTAATAAGAAAACGTGTGATTTAAAGTTAAATTGTTTCCTGGTTTTTTTCTTTGTTGTTTACCTTATTAGCCAACAAATGCATTTAGACGTGTTTCTGTTTTTCAATACATTTCAATGTTTATGAAATATTTTGTGTATACGTAGATTATACTTTCTCCATATTAAATTTTTTATTTAAAATAATTCATAGTAATTCTTTCTTATTTCTCTCCGTTGCTTTAAATTTATTTTTTTTTTCATTTACTTGTCGCAATAATTAAATTAAATGGTATATCAATTCTTTCATTCTCTCTCATGCGTGTATTCGTTCTTCTAACCAAGTTTATCTTAAAATACAAAAATATTTTTTTTTCATTTTATATAACTCTTTATATCTACATTTGAATTTCCTTAATAAATTTTTCTTTCATATAATTTCTAAATAAAAACAAAAAAAAAATTAAATAAATTTTGGTACAGATAATTTTCTTTTTCAGACTTTTCAAATAAATCGCCAATCGATCATATTAAAACAAAAAATATTTTAAAATAAACAAACGAACTAAATATAATTGTAACGGTTTTTTGTTTTTTTTTTTTTTAAATAAAATTATTATTTGATTAATACCGAAAACTCAGTTTTATCTTTTAGTCATTCGCTGATTTCCAAATGTGATCCTTACATGAATTCTTTATAGTTTTCGAATATCACTTTGCCTAATTTTATGATTTAGTTCCTTGTTTTTTATTTTATTTTTTCTTTTCTTTTTTTTTTTGTATTTTATAAATTCAGTCTTCAGACAATCACAAATTGTTAAGAAAATTATACACAATATAATAATATAATCCAATTATTAGTAATACATCATTGTTAATTAACCAATGTGTATCAATATCGATATTGATCCAAAACCATAATATGTTTCATTTCTCATTCTTGTATATTATAAATAACGTTTCGATTTTCTATCAAAATAAAAAAACGATAAAAATAAAAAGACTCTTCTTCTGTTATTTAGATATAAGCCGATTATCATAAATTTTTAACACTCTATTCAATTATAAATAAATAATTTTTTTTTTTGTTAATTTATTTTAATATTTAAAGTTTTTCTTTTGTTATCAAAAAGCCAATTGTATAATTTATATAAAATATGTAAGAGCAATGTTTGCTAGAAAATCACATTTTTAATTAATCGCATTTCGGCGTTCTCACAGGTAATCGTAATTGATGAGACACACCTTCATGTTTTTTTTTTGTTTGTTTTAGATTTTTGATTCATTTTAGAACGTAAAGATTCCAAAACTAAATAGAAAGTTTCATTTTTTTTAATTTTTAAATAATTGCACCAATGTGAAAGTATATTTTATGTATTTAAAGCCAATTGCATTTCTATTCTAAAGATTTTCAATAAAAGTTTCGTTTTTAAAATCTTATATTTTTGTTCCATCATAAATTGGTGTAATTTACATGTTTAATTATCAAATTTTATTTAAATAGACTTTGCTTTATTCATTTACATGTGATTGAAAATAATTACACATCACCAAATGGTATTTTCATAAATTCGTTAAATTTCCACTGTGACCCCAATTTAATTTGTTTGTTTGTTTTGCCTTTGGTTCAAGAGGTCACATTTATTATATATTCATATTCATGTTCGATCTGACTAATTATTATGAATAAATAATAGAAAAACAGTTAAATATGATAATTGAAATTTTGTATCCAAAAAGAAGAAAAATTGTAACGGTAATAAATTTTGGAAAATAAAAACATTCAATAAATGTTTTATTTTCGATTGTAGACATCTCTATACAATGCAGCATAATTATAAAACATATTCGGTGATAGAAACATATTTTTAAAGTCATAATCAATAATAGCGTTTCAAAATTGATCGTTTCATAAGTATTCAATACATGGTTTTGTTACGGTATGCGATTGCTGATGCGTATGGCGATGGTGTGATGTTGTCGATTGGGTAACAACACCCAATGGACCTGAGGTGCTGTGGACAGTATGATTTGGATTATCACTATTCAAAATATTTACAGATGATGGACCCATATTAACGGTGGCACCAGTCACTTGTGGATTATTATTACCACTACCAGGTGTACCACCGTTACCACTACCAACACCACCACCACCGCCACCACCGCTACCGCCTTGATGTTTCTGCCGCCGATGATAAATACTCTTGTGATTATTTAAACTATTTAGTGTACGAAACACTTTTTGGCATAAATTACAAACGGCATTATTTAATGGCTGCAAATGCTGTTGTTCCTTGTGACGTTTTAGCGTTAGTTTTGTGCTCAACAATTTTCCACATACATCGCATCGATGACTAGCTGTCAAAGGAAGTGGCAAATTAAGGTGGCGACCAGTTCCAGAACCAGGGGGACATAAATTGCCTCCACTGCCTAATGTTCCGCTAGTACCGCCAAGACCTAAGTCCGCAACCGGGAAAAGAGATAGAGACAACAGTGACTATATTTTGATTTATTCAGGCTTTTTATTTTTTTTTTTTTATTTTTATTTGCATTTTGCTTTCGATTTGTTTGGGTTTTATTTTTTTACTTTAATTTTAATTTCTTTGATTTGAATTTTTGACTTTATTTGTTTTTTTTTTGTTAAACATTTTAATTTGTTTGTCTAGTTCTCATATTTATGGGCCGAATTAATTTGTTTGATTTTAGAAATTAAAACGTCGGTATTAAATTTGATTTTTTTTTTGTTTCTTATTTTGTTAATTACCAAATTTTATAATTAGATCTATAATTCAGATTAATTGCAAATTTGTTATGAATTTTTTTTTTTTTAGTTAATTTTGGTTGAATTTCTTGTAATTCGAATATTTTGTTTAGAAAACAAAGAAAATTACCGTCGTCAAAGTTATGTAATTTGTCATTTTGATAAGTCTCTATTTTGCCAATTATTTGGATTAATTTTATTTTTAGGATTTTGGTAATCATAATAGTTTCCATTTATTAATAATTTTGTATTTTTATTATTGGAATTGAAATATTTAGTTCAGCAATGTAAATTAAAACAAAAAAAAAAAAAAAAAAAAAAAAAAT
>JXOR01000935.1:26242-60140 GCA_001014335.1 Coboldia fuscipes | reverse complement strand
AAAAAAAAAAAAAAAGAAAAAAAAAATTAAAATAAAAAAAAATGAACAATAAAATTTCATGTATATCAAATTATTCCCCAGGTAAATAATTTCTTTTCTGTTTATTCATTATCTTTATTATTTGGTAAATAATTAAATTGATTTATCTATTATTTTCTTTTATTTTGGTCTAATACAATATAGAAGTTTATTGAAATATTGATTATTAACAATGAAATTTTGTACTTTGATTATGAACCAATTAGTTGTATACGCACAAAATTAATTCATTTAAATGTCAAAAATAAAACAATTGTCCATAATTTTGAATTGATTGAATGAAAAAATAAAGAATCGATTTACAACCATCATAAAATTTTATGTTCAGACTAATGCATATTTAATATTTTTTTTTTTTTGAACAAAATAATGATTAACGGTTATCCAATTGGTATATAAATTTTTTATTCAAAAGTGAATTAATAATATACTTCATCCTACAATGCATTTTGACTAATTAAAACAAATCTCTAATACCTGGGAAAATAAATTAAGAGACAAAAAAAAAAATGAATAAGTTAAATGATATCATTTAATTATATTTTGATTTCAAATTTAATTCTATTTGATTTTTGAATGTTTATCATGTCTTTTTGGTTTGAATTGGCCTGATTCAAAATAAGTCACTATTTCAATAACTCTCTATATCAATTTTCAATTGAACGAATATCAACTCACGTGTGTTATGTAACTCTATTAAAATATTCTCATGTTAATAAAAAATTGGAATGTTCGTTTTTTATTCAAATTAATAAATTTGATAAAGTCATAACACAGTTGAACGGTAAATAGCGCATACACTTAGGTCACGGATACAGTAAACACCTGGTATTTATTGTCTTAATTGAGTTTTTGTTTAGAATCCATTTCTTTGATATTCTTTTTGATTTTTTTTTTTAAATATCACACATGTAATAGTAATATGATAGGCATTGCACAAGGTAATGTATAGTAACGGAATTATCAGTAATGTATGTATAAGTAGTTAATTGAAATTATAAAAATTATAAATTATAGGTTCTTGTTTTTTTAATCTACACATAGAAATGCAACGAAGGTTTTCTTTTTTTTTTAAAATAAAATACATAAAAGTTATGAGATTTTCATGAACAGTAGAATAATAAACGTCATAAATATTAGAAGTAATTGAATTATGTTATTCGCATGATTATGAGTGATTCACATTTATAGGGATGTAAATGAATGGTTTTTGTTTAATTAAATTCCAGTAAACATAAATGATTTGTATCAAAATTAAATATTCGAGTATTTCAATACAATTTACTTGAGAAGTTCATACGAAAAAATGATCTCTTCATCATATTGTTATGGTTCTTTTATAATTTGGATTATAATTATATTTGTTAATTGATAATAATCAATTGTGTTAAATCGATATTGCATACAATTCTCTTAAGCACATTTGTCGCATACTAAAACCCATTTGAATAATAATTATTCAATTCAAACGTACACAAAATTAAAATAAATTAAATTCTCGTTTTTCTCCATATAAAAATACATACATTGACTTCTATTCTTTTCATTTTGTTAATATTAAAATTAATATTCCGTGATGATTGTATTAAATAGCACCGTTTGCTCTGTACTTCACAGTTCACAGTTATTTCGAAAACAAATATTCTCATTTTGATTAAACATTGTCACAAACAATAATTATTATTTTTAACATGTTAATCGATTGGTATCATTAATTTATGTTGTCTTAAGACAACATTTATTCCACGTTTAAGAAATTTATTGTCTCTCTTTCTCTCTCTCTCTCTCGTTTTCTATCTCAAAAATCGGTCTAATATTAAAATTCAATGTTGTTAACTTGTAATATACCCCCCCGCAAAACATACATATGATGTATGTATTTCATCCATATTTAATTATCTCTTAATCTATCATTTTATTATAACCCTAATATAATAAATATGTTTTGTTGTTTAAAATTTTAATAAAAAATTAAATTAAAATAATAAAATTTAAAGAAATGTATATCGTTTCTTAAACGGTAACACCTTAAAAACGTATTGGTAAACCGGCACCATTAATTTTTTATTTTTTTTTTTTAATCAATTTTCCCTTAACGACTAAAATTGATTTTTTTTTCTGTTTAATATTTCTATCTTTTATCATTAAAATTGTTAAAATCTCTTAATAAAATTAATAATTAAGTCCTATAATAAACAAAGTGCATTTTAAGTAATAATTAAAAAGTAAAACAAAATTAATAGAATTAATATTTATAAAATTAATTAAAAGTTCAAAAGATTGTCTTATCATTTCAATGTCATATTTTTAAAATCTTATACACTAGCTATTGTCTTATGGGACTGCATAAAATATACATACTACATCAGTATTATACATACTTGAAAAATGAGTGGCGCATTTTAATGTCGTACATATTAATACTTAAAATATGAAATTAAAATAACAAAAAAAAAAATAATAAACAGGATTTTTGTCTTTAAGTTATTTATGTGAACATTAAAAATTCCACCTTAAAACTATAAATTGATCATACGAACGGATCAAAATCATTCTTTTTCATTACTAAAAAAAAAATAAACACTTTTATTTCTTATTCCCAGTCATTACTAATTCTCAACATGATCACAACAAAATATGATTTAAGAAAACCAATATGGAAATCATAATTTCTGTTAACACGAGACGTAACTGTTTTATTCCAGACTATTTTCCATTTGCTTATTCTTGTCTGGATGAATATCCGATTTTAATTTTCTGTATTTAATCCCTTTTCTATTTTTTCTTAATATTTTACACTTGTATAATTGTGTCCTTAGTCTTAGGCTGGATGTTTAACAAAAAAACAAAAAGAGGGAAATTTGTGTGATGTGAAATTACAAAAGTGGCAGCCATTTCATTTTTAAATATTTAATTTAAATACTGTCTTTCGTTAATAAGTAACGCATAAATATTTATATATCTCCTTATGACGACCATTTTAACGCATATATAGAGTGTCTATTATGTTGGTCTATGATTAATTGCATAGAATGGATTATGTGATCCACTGCCACCACCAACAGAAGATGGTGAATGGGATTCATCCTTAGGCGGTTTCATATTACGATGATAAATACTCTTGTGGTTCCTTAAACTATTTAATGAACTATATACACGTTTGCATATATTGCATACTGGTTCCTTGGATGGACGCATATGGACATTCTGTATGTGACGTCTTAAACGTGTCAGTGATGATAGATTCTTATTGCATGGACCACAACGAAAATCCTCTGAATTTAAAGTTGATTGGGAGCTACCGCTTGCCATGTTGGCACTACCAGAATTGGCTGCTGCTGCAGCAGCTGCTGCCGCCGCCAGAAATGATGAAGGTGATGTGGTCGATGATGATTTTGGAGGCGTCGTCAGATAACCTGACGACATCAAATAAAACCGGTCGAATTAGCCCAATTATAATTTGTAATTTATATTTATTTTTTTTGGTTTAAATTTCAATTAATTTCTATGTGATTGTTTTTTAATAATAATTTTTTAGATTGTATTTTATTATTATTATTTTTAATGGTTGGTATTTTATGTAATATTGGCATAATAATATTTTTTTTTATATTGCGCACCATCACCATAAAACGTTTTATTTAAGTAAAAAAAAAAAATTAAAGGTAAAAATTTTGATTGATTTTTTTTTTGGTTTATAAAGATACAAACTATATGGAATGCGATAGGTTTTTTTTTTGGTTTTTAATTCGATGTTAAATCGATTTAATTGAAATGCTTAAATGCTAGATGATATTTTAATAGTTCTTGTGGTATATTAAATGAATTTTTTTTTTTCATTAATAATTGAATTCAAAATGATGAGAATACAACATTTCTATTTACAATTAAAAAAAAATTTGTTTTAAATCAGTCACAACCAGATCTTTTTGGTTAAAAGATTCGTATAGTTTGCATATTTGTATCAGCTCAAACGATATTTTTTTTTTATTTCTGTTTTAATCACTAAGTTCACTAAGTTATGAATTACATATTATTACTTTTATACATAACACAGCACACATTGAGTGTGTGGACAATTGCGAATAATTTATGTTTATTGTTCTAATTAGAAAACAAATGGATTATAAACGGAATTTTATTGAATCTTTTTTTTTGGGCAGTATGATATGAATAAAAGTAACAATAAAATTATGATTGTGTATTAACAAATATACTATACCAGCATACGGTATTTTATACAGGCTATTGCAATTAAATATTACTTTGAACATGATTTTCAATGCTTTTACACCTCTATCCTGTGGCTATGTTACTCATATTGTTTTAATATTATTATTATATAATTATTATTTAGTAGCTCTACACATTAAAAATATGGGGATAATTTGTATATTTGAAATTTATTTAATTTAATTAAAAAAAAAACACATTTTTAGATAAATTCTCTATTTGATCAACATTATTTTTTTGGTTTTAAACAGCGACGGTTTAACTAAGAAAATCATAATTTTAATGTTAATCATCTCATATGTCAAGAAATACTCTATACAATTCGACATGATTTCTTATTTTTTTTTTTGGAAGAGAATTAAATGTATTCCGTATGGAATTATTTATTAATTATTGTCTTCACATTCTATGTGTAAGGCTATTCACCCCGATACCAATTAATTAATGGATTAATAAGGTTTTTTTTTGTTTATTTTTATTGTAATTATATCATTAAGTAATATAACAAAACAAACACACTAAGAAAATTAAAAAAAAAAAAAAAATAATAATAAAACACATCGACATGTGAAAAGCACACAATTCTTTTACAATTATAACAAATGTTATACCTTCAACATATTAAACAGAACAATATACATACGACTAAAATGAATTTAAATTACATTTATTTCGTTCGTGTTTCTTTGGAAGAATTTTCATTATTTTTAATTTGAAAAAATGATTATGATTATTAAAGGGATGTTTTATTGAATCGTCAATGAATTGTTCTTTATCATTGATGTTAAACAATATGTAAATTTTAAATGTGAATTCGAATTCAAAAGCATAGACGCATGTTATCAAATTAATAAATTAAATTAAAATTATGTATGTTAAAGTATTTGATGAGATTTTATGACATTTGACCCCGTACAGTTACAATACAAACGATCAAGCTTTCTTCGCTTATAAATCAACCAGGTATTTTTGTGGACATTCTTTGAATCAAGTGAAACATCTGATCACGGTTTTAAGTTAAACACACATTTTAAATGAATCAATTTGAAATTATACAACACGAAATCATAAATTACAGTTTCAAATTAACAAACAAATAGAATCAATGGGATACGCATTAATGTGTGGCATCAGACATTTTGGTACAGTACTATGCATCTGGGACACTCATTATCACACATGTAATGCATATACGTGAAGGACTAATAATTGAATAATTTCCTTCTTAATCTTTATTACGAATACCATCAATTTATTTTCCATAATCTACGTGGATAATGAACATTACTTATACGTATGCAGCAGAACACAATATTTTAATTTGAATAATTAATATAAATAACACACATAACACGACGTAATGACACGATATTTAAACTTCTATAATATAAAGTTATCAAAACGAATATACAAAAATTAGCACAAATGTAATTGTTAAATTCAAGGACTGTGGTTTATGTCTTTGGTCTGTGTCTTATGTTTAAATCATAAATTTAAAAATTCTCTTCTAAAACAATCCAAAACATTTGAATATCTGCAATTTATCCAATAATAACAAAACTAATGATTTCTGTGTCACTACAAATGATTGAAATAATAATAAAATGTCCCAAAAAAATTTGATTTTATTTTAAAAGAAAAGAAAACTTGTGGAAAGCTCATGAATTGTGATTTGCTGTAATTTGTTTTTTTTTAATATTTGCGGTTTTTTTTTCTTTTTTTTAAATTCATCACATTTGTTATTGTTTCCAGTTAATTTCAATTGTATATTTTGTTTGTTTAAATAAATTAGTGTATGGAAATAACGCTTTCGTTTTTGGTGGTTTAAATTTATAATTTTTTTCTTTTTTTTAAAAAAAAAAAAAACAACAATTTGTCATCTTGTATTCATCGATTGCTTAAAATGATAAAATACATACATACATTTATATGATGTGTAACAATGAAATGGTTAGTTTTTGTTGTAAATAATATTAGATATATATAAACATAATCCCATCTTTTCCGGAGTTATAGTTTAAACGAATCCAAATAAAATGATTTTTTCTTCAATTAATTTTATTTGAAATTCACCCGACCATGTTTTAATTGTAATCAATTTTATTATTGCCAATCACTTAAAATGCATTTCAAATTTTATTTAAAAACTTAAAATTATAAATCGATTTTTAATAATTTAATTTTGTTCTTTTGCTTCGAAATCAATAAGAATAGTAATGAAATAGATTTTTTGTTTAATTCATTGTAATTTACTTGTGATAATGGGGAGGAAAAGATTGAGATAATGAATTGAATCGTCATATCATCTAACATTCCTTTACTTTCCAATCGTGTTTCCATATTTTGGAAGTCTCAATAATTACAAGCTGTTAATAATTGAATTAGATGCACCTCAATTATTTAATTTCGCTAGTGTCCTTTCATAATTTTAGTTGTGCATTAACACTAAATTTTATATAAACAAATTAATTATGCACAAGATCTCATAATTACCAGTTATTTTAAGTGTATTAGGTATAAAAACATTTCATCATATTAACAATTAGTATTTTAGCATTAAAATAAAAAACTGATTAACAACCATATGTATATAAACTACCCTTCACAATATGAAATAAGTAATAAGATTCAACATAAATCCAGGTATATGCAATCATTGTCACTCAATTGGAAAATTAATTTTCATATTTTTGTGGTATTTCTCAATTGTTATTATCCCACATTTAAATCAAAACACCCTTGTTCTTTATCTACTACTATGTGTATTGCGGTCATGATTGTTAACCGATTTACAATAGCCGTTATCCCGTTATGAATTTCAAATAAAATTAAATTATTAAAAACGATAAAATATATACAATTAAATAATAAACAATCCAGATATACGAAACTGTTTGTATTTCATTTGGGGAAAAATTTGCTTATACCAATGAAAATTCATCATTGAATGGACGTGATTAGAATTTTATTTTTTACTTTTTTTTTTTTTTTTTTTCCTTTTCTTCCGATTATTGTAGAACAATTAAATCCATTTTGGTATTTTCCTAATTTACTTTATGTATCCAATTACAATTTTGTCCAATTTGTAAGTAAATAATGAGAAATTTAATAGAGAAAATACCAAGAAATGAATTTAATTCAATTGAAATCATAAACTATCTCATTACTATTTGAACACATAATTTTATAGTTTTTGGTACATGATTACAATTTATATTTTTAATATTTCAAAATAGGAATACTGTTTGTTTCACATAATTATTTTGGAAAAAAGAATTCAATTATTTTAACGTATTTTCTTTGTTTAATATATCAAAGTGTTCACCAATTTTGATAATTTTCATTTCATTTTCGTGGTCCAAATCAAAAATTTGGTTAAATTAAATGCATTTTTTTAAGTTTTCTGTTTTGCCTTATGATTTGATTGCATTCTGTGTTGGACAACATATACGCGTACACACAGATTTAACTAAATTAAATAAAAAATTATATTTTAATTTGGTTTCTTGTTTATTTATTATTTATATATGAAAAAGCACACCGATAATTAACTCTTTAATGGATATTAATATTTATATATATCCAATAATATCCAATTAAAACTTAGACATCTCATTTAAAAAATTAACATTATCTATTTCACACATATAAAAAACAAATTAAAGCGAAATATAATTTTAAAAAAACAATTTTATTAATTTGGGTTCCAGTTTTTTTTTTTTTTTTTTGGTAAATAAATTATTTTTTATTTTTTTAAATTTCTTATTTATTTTGTAATCCATCAAATATAAATCCATTTAGAATTTGTTTAATCAACTTTCACACAACATCAATTTTTATATATATAAAACAAATTCAATTAAAAAAACGAAATCAAATGAAAAATTACAACGAAATTAAATTAGAAAATTAAGAATTTTTCAAAGACAAACATATTACGATTACACAATGAAATCATAAAACAATTTCTTATAATATGAATCCAATGCTCATCTCATAAAAACGTTTAATAATTTATTTTAATGATACTCTTCTTTTGTTAATTTTTTAAATGAAAACAACTCGTTTTTTTTTTTTTTGTTCACTCCATAATACACCATTCCCAAAAATCATTTGAACAAAATTTGGTTTTTTAGGAACGATGTATAATTTCAATTAAAAAAATATATATATTATTGATATTAAAATAAAAAAAAAAATGATTCAAGTAAATTAAAATATGAATTCGTAATAAAATAGAATCGCTTACCTTGTGGGGATCCCGCCATTTCGGATGCCTGTAAATGGATTCCAGCTAAAAATTGATAATAAATAAAAGAGAACGAAATTAAATTCGGTAACTAAATAATGGTGTTAACAAAACAGTGTTCTAGGACATTGTATCATTATTTAAATTTACCTGCAATTGCAGCTTGCACTTCTGAATAATTAGGCAACGGGATTATTGAATTCGGATTAAACATTTTATTGTCCGACATCATAAATGGTGGTACATTATGTGAATGCAGATTACCCTCAATTTCATCATCATTATTTAAACTGCGATTCCTATAATTAAAATATTCTTAATTGATTTGTTTATTATTTAATATCAATCAATGATAATTCACCTGTGGGATCCTTTACCATCAGCGCCATTATTCGATTGGTTCATATCACCTTCTGTTGTTGAATCATTACTATGATCATCAGATATAATGTTATTAGCGCCGCATACCAGTTCCATTGGTTCTGATTTAACATCATCATTATTAAGTCTTGTCGTTGGTGGAGACGATGTTAAACTTTCTTTGTCCGTTGATGATACTGATAGTCCATTGCCATTACCATTTGCATTATTATTGCTCTGATTTACTAAAATAAGAATAAAATTTAAAAGAATTCCAATGGAATTGTAAATTATTAATGATTTGCCAATGATATTTGATTACAGTTGTTTTTGTCTAATAAATTTTGTCAGCATACCTTCACTGTTATTGTTATCGCCACGGTCAGTGTCCTTAATCGGTGGTGTATTATTATTATTATGTTTAATCGTTGAAAAATCAGCAGCAGTCACTTGCGGCATGTGGCTATTGATATCAGCATTACTGTTATTATTTAAATTATTACTGTCCGACCGTTGCCTTTTAACTGCTTGACGTTCCTCGGAACTACTATTATTGTATTCCCGGCTACGCAATGCGGCTACTTGCCTAAGTAAACCTAAAATAATAAATCAGATATAAATTCATTTTAATTTCTCCAAAGATTTTAATGAGATGATTAACACTCACTTGACTGATGCTGTAAATTATTGAATTGATGTCCAGTCGGTGGTGGTGGTGAAGCGGCTGATGAAAATATATTGTCATCACTCATCTTCTCTGAATATTGATGATGATTAACTGCTGATCTATTACCAGCATTTGCTAAGTTTTGCATATGAGCCAATTGCATCTATAAAATAAAAAGGAATTATTCAGCATAATGTCAATCATAGATCCAATTAACAAAGTTCATACATTGTGAGTGTCTTCTGCCTGTTGTTGTGTCAGCCCAGAAACACGAAGGACCTCGGCTGTTTTCAGGAAAGAGCTCAACGAACGTTGATGCACATTTACTTCGCCATGATATATGAATTCAACCAAAGCGCTGAGATCAGTGTATGCTACATCTGGTAGCAAAATAACTGGATGTTTACATGGTGTACTCTGAAATAAATAAAAACAGATAATTGAAACGAAACGGCAAAAGTATTGCAGAAAAAAAAAATGACAAACAAGAGAAATACATTCTTTCGACCTCATTAAACTGTTTTGGTACAAATTTCTATCTATAGGATTGATTAAAATTTAAATTCATTAGTTTGCAGACCATATAGAAACGCACATTGTCAATTTAATTTCACTTAATCATTATTACTAAAAATGATTACCATCCACCATTGCATTTCATAACAGATTTCAATACGGCTAAATTGTAGAAACAAAAATTTTATAATGGAAAGAGTGTACACGCATTTTGAAAACTCTCCCAGATCATAATGCATAAATCTTGAGTTAAACTTTGTCATTTTTATATTCCCTCGATTTGTATTTTAACATTAAAATTTTAAATACAATAATGAAACAAAAATACCAGCAAATATACAAAATAAAACAGAAAATAAAATACAAAATTTCGGCATAAAAGATTAAAATTTGTTAAGGAAAAACAAAAACAACAAAAATTTTTTATAAATAAGAAAGTAGGACAAACCAATTATATTGCGTGTATGTTATTAATGCATTATTCTGTTGTACATTTTATTTAAAATGGTATTTTAAACGTTGTATTTCGATGGCTGAATTGTGAATTAAGTATGAAAAGACACTGTTATTTAAATTTGCCCACACTCATGGATAACTGAAAACTAAACGTTATGGGGCTATGAAATTGATGGCCATGTGGGAAATTTACTTTTTGTTTTTTTCTTATTTTCAATATGAAAAATGAATTAATTTGCTCCAAATTTCTTTAAATAAATGCATCATCATACACCCAATAATTATACGGTTAAAAATTATTTTGAAGGTGTCTTTGTCCCACTTAATCATATTCAATTTATAAGAATGCGACGAGAAAATATATTTTAATTCATTTGATTTTGATTGGACTTACCTTCAATAAATCACGAAAGTATGGACTGCAGGCGGATAGAACAACACGATGCGCCTTTAGACTTCTACCATCACATGCTAAAGTCACATCCACAAAATCTTCATCATCACGTAAATTATCAAATGCTGATGTTATACTGCTTTGATAATTATTCCATTTGAGACAAAAGTGTTGTGGTGTGTCAACCATTTTGAAAATTAATTATAACCTGAAATTCATACAAGAGAAATAGAAATGATTAGAATTGTTTGCAAAGGTTTAACATTTAGTTGAACAATTTTAGTTTATTTAGATCATCCAATAATATTTACACAATATCGATCAATATCTTTCATAATGTTTCTTAACAAACTTAATTTGATAAGAAATCTTGTCCAAAATTTTAAAATTTTGTGTGACGAATTTGTAATTTTCATAAGAATCTATGAATATTATTTATAATAATTGATAAATATTTCTTTATCGTTTTCTTTTAGTTTACGTTGCCTTACTATGGAACAACTCTAGACTCTAGATGAGCATTATCAAGTGTATTGCATTATAAGTGATAAAATTAAAAATATTACAAAGTTACTAACATTTTACGAGTTCATGATTAATACGAACACTGTAACTTGGATTATACTATTATCTCATTAACGATGTGTACATTACATTATGAGGTAAGTTAATTCAATAGTAATTCAGTGTGGATAGCAAATATGGTTAGTATTGAATGTTGAGCAATTTAGATAACCTTAAAGTGATACGCTTAAGTATTGCAAATTGATTATCAATATTACGCGCCTTCATCATAAATTTTTATTTTTTAACTTTCAATTCCAGATTCATATCGTTTAAAATATTATTATTAGAAGTCTGTCCAAGCGATACATATTCGTTGTCGGTACATGCAGTTTGTTTATTGTAACTACATATTTTTCCTGTACACTCTAAAGTGAACAAAAAAAAAAGTGATAGTGAACTTTCACTTTGAAAAAATTTTAAAATTCAAATAAAGTTCACGGAATGAAAATTGTAACACGAGCAATGGTCCCAATGTGCCCATTATATTTAGTATGGTTGTTATTGAACCAACATGGATTCTTTATACATAATAGAGAATATACAAAATAAATAGTTGCCATCAACTTAAAGCTTCATCCTTTTGCATAGTAACCACTGAACGTCAAAAAATATAAAAGAGATTGGTATCGGATTGTATGAGGAAGCAGAAGTAAACATCAAAAGCATGCATTTCCTATACATGAATACAGTACACTTGTTGTATTTTATTTTATTTTTTTTTTTTGATTCTAGTGTTACAGCACGATGCAAATACATACACTGAAAGTGAATTTTCCATTCTATAACGACGAATGTAGCCAACCGAAAGGATTTTTACGAAGCGATTGAATCACATATGGCTAGAGAAGAGTAAAGGAATATAATCAGTTTTGTGTGGAAAAGCTTTAAACAACTTCTCACGTTTATGGAGTGCTAAAACCGAAGTGCACACAATATAGAAAATGGAAAAATGCACATGATTCTCTGATATGGACGAGAGATCTACCCATACTACTTCGGTCACAAAATTGAACAGAAAAATAAAAAAACAGTAAAACTCTTTCTCTTTCAACCGTTTTTATTTGGTGCACCATTGCTAGTGCATACACAACTTTTGCAGACCATCAATTTTCATCACCACCCCAGTCTGTATGCTAGGAATAATCTGAGGAATTGTATGGAACGGTTTTGAAAAGAATATGTACTACATATGGAAATCGTAACCTGATTCCATTCATTGTAGATGAAAAAATTCTGAATATCGTATGGTTCAGTGGAAATAAGTTTTTTATTTGTTGTTTTTGTTTTACGAAAATTCAGTGTTCCTTCTCAATACTACATAACATGGATTTCCATATTTGTGTGTTGGATTTGATTGTATAGGAATAATTTTCACGTTACCTTTTGATGTAGATAGAGACACATATGAAAATACCTTCAATGAAATTGCATAACTGAACAGCATAGAAAGACCAAACTACATTTTCATTTTATAATATAGAATCCCCCACCTTAAATCGTATAGAAGTGCAATAGCATTGAACGTATGCACTTTCATTTTCATTCAATAAACAGAAAATACGGATTTGTTATTTTCAAGTTCAATGTAAATTCCAACGTTAGAAAACACATTAGTCTGTGGGATCATCGACTAACGAATCACGTGAATTCATTCGGGTTTTATTTTTAGTTTTATTTTCAAGTTTAGTTAGTTAAAGCCTATAACACTAGACTAGAGTAAATTAAATAATAATAATTTGTCACTTAAGCTGTACGTACGTGATACATACAATACACAGTTAAAAGGAAACGTAAGTGAATTTTAATTATTACAATGAATAGTCGAGAATACCAAACATTCCATAATTGCATTCAATGTGTACGTTTTATTTGTATTAATGCAACCGAATGCAATATCTAAAGGGTAATTGTAAACCATTTTTATAAACAGATGATTATACATGCGGTCAGGCTGCTTGCTTTTACCATTCATAAAATCAACAATAAATTGTGTTAAGCCGACACTGATTTTAAAAAAAAATTGAAATAAATGGGGAAAGAATGAAGTTAACGTTTATGGATTCCGTACACTAAATGTGTACCGATGAACCATTGCATAATATTAATTCTTCTTTCATGTTATTTATGGAATTGTATAGTGAATCCATAAAAGATCCATCTGAAAGGAGAGGAGGGAAATAAACCATGATATAATCGGTATGTAAACCACCGTTTTGTCTGTTATTTTAAAGTACATACTGTAACTACAGTCAATTGCATCAAGTAAATGCACTGGTACAGTGAATTGTTTTAATCGTTTACTATAGTTATGTTTTCATTACATCAGTGCACATCAAATGGCACAGATTGGAAGAATACAAGAATATTGTGTGAAGCAATGTGAACAAGCTGATGGACGATAAATAATGCAGACATTAACTGTGTAATGGAAGAGACAAGAGATCACCGCAAATAGTTCTATCTTTAACCAATTAAATTGAATTTATTATCCTTCGATCATTCAATTAAATTATTCAAGAATGAATCATTATCTTACCTATTTACCGTAATAGTCAAAAAAAATGAAGGAATGTATTAAAAATCAAGTTTCTAAGGTTCACATACTATTCGATCAGAACAGGAATCAGTAAATTTTGACCAAAATAATGATAAGTAGAGGCTAGACAGTGTAAAAGTTTGTGAATAATGAGATGAGAAGAAGAATTCAATTTAAATTTGTATTCAAATCCCTATTAAACAAGAATACTAAAAATTGGGTAACTGGTATAGAAAAGACCCCCGATTTCATCGATGTCATTCAGATCCCAGACATATTCTGGATTGCCGTTTTTTTTCTTAATTTGCCGATTCTCCATTCTAGCAAATTTAATCATTTAGTCCAAACAATAGATTTCCAGTATTCGTCTATAATGTGTTTTGTCCTGTTTATCATGTGGCTCTCTTCTATTCATCATTTCATTGCACATATTGGCTTAAACGTGAATACCAGACAACGGATGAAGTGGACCCGGTTCAAGTTCAATACATCACTTCCCATACAACTCATATGAGAAGACAATAAACAGTTGAATAGACCGTCTACACATTAGTAGACTATTCGGTTTAAGTTCAACACATTCAATACTGATTAGTTGGTATGCCGCGAAAATAAAAATAAACTGAATTTCGCGGTTTTGTTTGTTAGACGACGAATGATAATGCGAATGCCCCGAAATATCTAATACATAAATTTCTTGTGATAGTTGGGGCACACATTATCTCAGTCTCAATGTATTGTAACCCACCAGCTAGCCGTTACGTATAACATGTGATTATGGTACAGTGAATAGTTGTATGCATCTACCAATTTAATTTTCCATTTATTTTTTTTATTGCGCATAGATTTGAATGAAACTCACTGTTCTCTATTAATGACATTTTATTAGAAACACTCATGTATGTGTATGTTGGCTAATGGCACGATTGGATATCGCGATCCAATTCAATTGCATGTAGTCGCGGTAAACGCAATAAGAGTTACACACATTCTTGAATTTCCCAGTATGTTTCTGTGAAAATGTATAAAATGTGAGGCAAAAACAAAAATTTGTTCTCGTAGCGAGGAACTGATGCAGACCGCGTAGATATGACCTTCACCTTAACCTAGTGACAGTGTCGGGCGAACGGTCGATTGCCTTTTTGCATTTTCGCATTGGTTTTCTTCTCTATGGTTTTTGTTTGCTGTTTCGACCACACTATCTTAGACAGAATTGCTATTTCTTTGCGTCCATAAACATTTGAATTTGGATCTTATGTCTTTCTTTTATTTTGTCTTATAAAATATTGTTGTATTTTATTTTATTTTTTTTTTGTGTGTTTCATTTAATCGCATCGTCTAGAGATTCTAAATTAGCTGCTATTGTAGACTATGGTATTTCGCATTAGTTGTTATTTCGGGAATATATTTTTTTTTTATTATTGCGAATATTTTGTTAGTTGATTCTGTTCGCCATTACTGCAGATTTATATTTGGCAATATGAACGCATTTAAATTTACTGAAATTACCAATTTTGTTGATGTAAGCAAAGTCGAATGGTAACTAATCACCACTGGTGATTCTATTAATGAGAATTAGATTGAAAACTGAAACTAATTGATATCAACCATTATAAATTAAGTCTCGGCGTATATTTTTAAAGTATTGATTATAGTATTTTCCATCAAATTCAACTGATTTCTAGACGAAGAGACTGTTAACCATGGGAGGGAATAAGATAACTCGATGACTGTGTTATTTGATATAGAATTGTTACTTAAGTTAAATATTACTGAATTAGAAAATGAATCTGTTAATTTTAGAATTGACTTCTATTTTAAAGTGTTTTCCTTTTGCAAAAATAACACAAACATTATCAAATAGTATTGGTTAAAATGAATCGGTATGTTTCATTCCAAAATAATTCACACCATGAATCAATTAAAATGTGGATACAAAAGCACATTAATTGTCTGACACTAGACATTGATATTTAACTAAATTGTACATAAAACCACGAATAGATTTTCAAGCGGCGGTCTCATTATAATAATTACAATATTTTAATTATTATAAATACGGGTGTTAACTATGCATCGACCTACGGTATTAATATGCTCTATTGAAATTTAATAGATATGCAAAACCGACATTGGTATGTTTATATTATACACAGCAGCAAAAACACATAATAGAAACACACAAACACACATTACTTTACATAATCAATTACCGTGTATGTTTCACTTTCAATTTCACGAGGAGATATTATAGGTACTAAGCGGGATAAATAATTATTATGAAAAGCGCGAAAAACGGTTGAATAGTAAATTAGTTATTTGTGTGTACATTGTAAGTGGATTGTGGAAAGGGAATTTATTGTACTACACACGGATAATTAAACGTAGAATCCTGAATCACCTGAACCATATTATATAGTTTAGTTTTCAATTATTCACAACGAAGTTTAAATGAAATTCATGAATTATGAACGAGGGTGTGTTAAACTCCTTATAATAATAAAAAAAAAAAACACTTTAAATTATGTTTACATGAGAGACACACTTGAAGTGTTCTCATAAATTGTTTTCTAGTCTACGGTATGGGTAATTGTGCGTATAGAAAACTTTAATTTATCTAATTGTCAGTACTTAATTGTTATAGAATTATCAATAAATATTTAAAAAAATTTCTTAAGAGGGAAATTCCAAAATATTAAGACAAACTCTAATCAAATTCACAGAAATTTCTAATTAAAGATTAGGTGAGCACGAAATCTTGAAATTGACGTGTTGTTTCCACGAAAATGAAATAGTGTGATATTTATTATAGACAACGTATAGCAAAATAGTAATAAATTGGCAAATGCAAGTACATAAAATAAAAAACTTTTACAAACAAAAAGTTTAATCTTCATTTTAGTAAACTGATAAAACATAAAAAAAAACTGACTGTTCACTTATCAGCCAAGTTAATTGATAAAGTTATTTGTGCAGATAAATTAGTCTAGTTGCGCATACTAGTGGTTTATTTTTTTCAATTTTACCTTTAAAGTATATTGAGTATTGACAACAATTTTGTTTTTACTTTTCTCATATGAAAATGTGAATCTTTGTGCGTCATGTTTATAGAAATAGTTTTTCTACAAAAGGAAAGAATCATCGAGGTCATCAATCAATAATAAATGGGCACTGTCCTATTAAATATTCCGTATTACGATTGCAAATATGTTTTTCTTTTTACAATAAACGAAATTATCATACAATTAAAATGGTCAAATTCACATAATGTAATTAATTATTAAAAACAATGCAAATACTGTTTTCTTTTCTTTTTTTTCCCTTACGTTCACTTGTCGAATAATATGAAACATTGCTAATCAGGGTCAATGAAAGACTTATCTATTTTAATTTTATAAAAGAAAATAACTGAAATTTCATTTAAATTGTTCTGAGTGTCTTGCTCACTTGAGTTCCAATACGATTCAGTATTTTTATGTTTTAATTGTCTACCGATAATCGAATATTTTATAGTACAATTTGTCAGCCGTTGGACATTGAAACATTTGCATATTGATAACAAACGAAATAAAAAATAAAACTTACATCCCATTAGCATTGAATGTCTTCAATAAATTAAAGATTATTGTGCATGAAAGGATCAAGATTGAACTAAATGAAGCCCTTAAACCAATAGATTTACTATTATTCCAGTGATTCTCTGAATGTTTCATTTCCAAAAGAGACCACTACAGTCATTGCTACATGAGTAATGGCTGAATTATTCATTCCATTGTAATTGTACATGCAAGTACGCCTAGTTATATGATAACAACATTGTTTAGATTCTCATTTCTTTAATTCTGTATAAAATGTTAGTTTATAATGTCATCATTGTAATATTTATTGTGAATAGAAAAAGATACCGTTTATTAGCATGTTCGTTAATGGGAAAGGTCATTTCTATGACAAACTGGCGAATAGAATATTTGTTTTTTTCTTTATATATAAAAAATTAAATTGTATTTTTGCTAACAGAAATAATCATTTTGAATTAACATTTTTTCAATAGTTGCAAAACAACAAATGTCGAATTTCGTGCCGAAGATGACTAGTTGGTGGCTAAATCGTTATGATTGCACATTAGGATTTTGGTGGATCCAATTATATTAATACATGAAATACTAATAGAATAAATAATAAAATAAAAGAACGAAATTAAAGTAGATCGCAATTTGCTAAAACCATAGTAAATGTGATAGTGGTTGTTTGCGATCTGCAATGTATTCAAATATTTTTATAGTCTGGACTTATTTGCAATCTACATTAGAATGTAACATCAACGCATTCTATCAGAAAATTGACTTAGTTTGAGTCGCCCCCAAAAAGACAGCATTAGACGAAATGGATGATGGGCTATCAAGTTAGGTAACTATCAATTCTATGTGTATTTGGGTAAAACGATTTGTTATTTTATATTCTGGTATACGAGAATGACTTGAATTCGCAAGATGTTGACGCGAAATGAATCGCGTATTAGGTTTTTGTGGAATTTATTATTGCATCAAATAGTCAAGGTTACCAACGCCAAGAGACCAATCGTTTAAGTTTATCAAGAAAAATTAAAATAAACTAAATGTATTATATTGTAGTATTAGATTATATATGGGAATATGAGATCGCAGCATACAGTAGATTGAAAATGATCTCGCACGTCTCTTCACCACGCGGTATAGCTTTTGATTCATTCTTTCAAATTTAGCTGATTACTTCTTTGGTCTTTTCTCTGTTTTGTTTGTTATTTTCTTATTTATAACAATATTCTGGAGTTTTTATTGTAGTGGATCTTGATGTCTAGGCAAAATGCCCTGTCTGGGGTGATTCGTCGTAACAAAAAGAATTAAAAAAAAAACACACGAGACACTGCACACAAAGAATTCTCCATAAAGAAGACACTCTCTGTGATACTTTAATTTGTCTAGTATTGCGACCGGAATTCCATGTCCAATGATGATCATTGGGGAAAATTACAATTATGTACCGACCGAAGGCCTTCCAGTTAGTTCTTATGAATATATTTTTGTTTAAATGAAACAATCAAACTACTTATTGGAGTCCGCGGTAAATTTCGCGATATTTTATGCGCTAGACAACCGTTTATTCTTTCCAATATTATTAGTGGCCAAAATTGTTTTTTTTTTTATGTTCTGGCCGTCCGTTATTACGAATAAATTCCAAGAAAATCTGATTAGTAATCAATAGTATATTTTTTGATATTTGTTAGTTTCAAATAATAAAACTGAAAAAAAAAAAATTGAGACTATGGAGAATCCAAGAAGTCATACTATCTTTTGATTACATCAAGAAGACGGTTAAATTACGCATAATTGCGATGAAATACGTTCGATTGGTGGTTTTGTATTTTAATACGAAAACTGAAATGGATTTTTGCCTGCAAAAATATCAAATTTAATAAACCATTTCGACTATTTTTAATAAAATTGATACGAAATTTTATTTTGAATTCAAACTAATTTTATCAATTTTCAGCTAAATTTCATCAATTTTTTATTACATTTATATGAACATTTACTTAGCAATATGATTGTCTTTTTTTTCCATATATAATTCTTCTTTATGTTGTTGTCATTCAAGAAATAAAAAATAATAAAAAAAAAGAAACAAGTTAATAAGGTTTCCAATTGTAACGCAAATCGTTATTTATGCTATCAATTGCACAATTCACGATTAATTCTACTATATCCAACCATCAACAAAATGATCTATAATGTGAATATTTCGTCAACATTATCGTATTATTCAGCAGTTTGTTTGTTAAACTTTATCAAATTAAGTGAAGGTGGGAAACATAACACTTCATTTTGGAATAAAAAATTCAAAACTGTAAATGCGAAATACAATTTGTATCAGTTTAGTTTTACATTTAACCAAAGTTATTTTAGTTCAAAGTGATTTTACGTTTTCATTTAATTCAATCAATAAAGTACATCAAGTTAGGTGTACCAACTTATCGAATAACTATTGATAGATGTCTATTCTCAATGGAACTTCAATGATACGTATACCAGTCATTCTAATTAACAGGAATATCACAGAGAAAAAAAATGCAACTTTACCTGATGTAAGACTAATTAATTAAGAATATCAATAGCGAACGCATCTGCTGACTTTTATTATCATTCGGGTACTTTCACGGTGTTGGTTCTAGAAATTATGCTCTAATATTTCTGTTATTTCGGTACAATTTAGAAAACATAAATCACGCCATCCACTACATAATTGTCAAATAAATAATGTTGCACTGATTAATTTTAATAAACATTTTATATTGCAATCCGTTGCGCTTAATTCTTTTCTTTGTATAAATTGAGATCGTTCGAGAAACAGAATATCTTTTTTTATGCTAGACTAGTTGAGAATAAATTTTTTATGTCTCCAAATTGATTTTGTATTAAAATCTCAATCATCACAATTAACTCTTCTATTTTATTTGTTGCTAAATGCAAACGAAACTTTACGTAAAATCACATAAAAATAATCACTAAATTATTTTCTTTTTTCATTTAAACACTTTTAGTTAATTTTTTTTTTTTTTTTGTGCACGAAAATTTAATAAACTCGACACAATGGTCCTGATTAATTGATAAGAAACGTACGGGATAATTAACAACCCGTTAAAATGTTCACCTGTTAACCGAAAACTTTTTTTGTGTTTCTTATAAAACAAAACAACAGAAATTATTTGTTAATCCGATACACTACCTAAATTAAAAGAGAGAAAATTTAGAATCAAAATTTTCCATTCTCATGTTAATATCACCAGTGAATAATGAACACTATAAAATTAAATTAAACTCCGTTGGGATTGACATAATAAATGGAAAATAACAAATAAAAAATAAAATTCTTTTACACATTAATTTCTTATCAAAAATAACAAGAAAACAATTAAATTAATTTTATGAGAAAATAAATCTTTAGATTTTCAATGGATTCAACTAATTAGAATAACTGATTCTAATTTAAAAAGTAAAAAAAAAAAATAATTAAACTTCAATTCAAATACACTTTGGAAAATGCATTTCAAACGACCACAGTGATGGGGCTCGGTATGGCCTCAACAGTTGATTATGTTTGACTGAAACAGTTCTAATTAAGTTTAAGTCCACTATCTTAAACAGCGGCATACACTTGAGTTTACCGGGTTCTGACTCTCTCGATGTGGTTAACTAAAAAATTTTTTTTTTATTCATATGGAATCGCGAATACAGAATTGCCGAAAACGCGCGTACAGGAAGGATGGGTACAGTGAAACAAAAATAATATTCAGAATTTTTGTATTCATATTTTGATTTCGCATTGACAACATACACCAGTAGACCAGAGACTTCTCAAAAAAAACAACAACAACATAAGCTCGGTACTCAGTTAGATTAAAATTTCATTTAACTTTTATTCGATTTGCAAAAAAAAAATTCAATGCCGCGTCAAAGTACACAGTAGAAGCATGTATACTCTCTCATATGTGAACATGGTCACTCGTGGATCACTGGCTACCACATAGTAAAAGATGGAAATTTTTAATTCATTTACACGAACTTTTTATTATTTAAAGACTGCACCAATATACTTAATTTTTTGTTTGTAACATTGATAATGTACTTATCCACTGAAAAAGGCATTGAATGATATCCACCCGTAACGTTCATAGTGACCAAAATGGCAACATTAATATTCGTATAAAGTGAAATTGAAAATATTCTTTCATTGTATAAATTAAGAGAGTTCATAAATTTTTTTTATATAAACGCTTAAACTGATGTAGAAAACAGTTAAAGTGTAATATCAAATGGAAAAAGAATTTTAAAATTATACACACCCACATTATTGAATGTAAGTAAAATAATCAAAAATAACATTTGCACAATAAAAAAAAAATAAAAATAAGAAATCATAAGTGAGAAAGAAGAAAATAAAATATTTTCGCGAATAAATGAATATTATCAAATAGGAATAAATAGCCGAATATTATTTTGGTGTATGTAAGTAATGAAGACGCGTTCTGAATATTGTGAATAATTTATTTTGATTGTAATACAATCACACTGATAGATAATCGGCTTTGTAAAATAAATGCATCATTTAAGTAAGAGAGTATCAGCTAGAAGGAATTAACAAAATATTGGTACAAATCGTTATAATACATTCAGCCATTAATTTCAATGTCCATGTGAATACAATACAAGAGAGTATGTGACAACGAAAGATGGCAAGTGATTGAATTTAATAAAAATGTGTTGTATTCTTAATCATCAACATCAGTCCCAATGACTGTTTGGAAACAATGAAGCTGTGGATAAATACAAAAAAATAATATGAAGAATCAACCGTTTCCCCACCCCATCATTGTGATCTCAGAATCTCCCATTTAATATCTGATTAATCATTTTCGAATTTGTTAGTATTATTCAGTTTTTGGTTTTGTAATTGCAATTGCAAACATAAATACAAATGATAATAATAAAAAGAGAAAAAAAAACATATGCACTGTTTATTCGATATATTTATGTGTCACCTCTTTTTTGCACTTCTTTTTATTTTATTCCTTGAAACAAAATTGATTTAAACTGACAATGGCTGATATTAAACCAGAAAATTTAAATTTCACAGAATCATTTAATTTGATGCTTATCACCATTACTTTTCTTTCGGTTTGAAAATTGGAAAACTTCATTAACAAAATTTTTTAATTTTCCACTGATCTTCGCAATATGAAATGATTTTAATTTATTTTCTTTTCGTTTCACTTAATTTGTACTATTTGATATGATATTGCAGTTCCTTTCACTATTAGAGTTCACCAATTTTTGTTTTTATCTGATATTTAATCCAAGAAAATGAAATTTAAAAAAAACAAACAAACAAACAATAGATGGTCAATGTGAAACGAAAAATTAATGGTTGTATAGCACTCCTATTTATAATAACGCGAAAGTTCGGAAAATGATGATGAATTTGAAATGATGTTGCACTATCTTCTATTCTTTCACTCTAAAAAAAATTGATTTTCTTCTATTTTATTTGAAATTTTTCATGAATTATGTTTTAATAAATCAATTTTTGCTCTTTAATTTTTAATTTTCT
Organism: Coboldia fuscipes; assembly: GCA_001014335.1. Classification (NCBI taxonomy): domain Eukaryota; kingdom Metazoa; phylum Arthropoda; class Insecta; order Diptera; family Scatopsidae; genus Coboldia; species Coboldia fuscipes. The sequence goes on along the minus strand of JXOR01000935.1, from coordinate 36,979 downwards.
TTTTGAATATAATTTCGCTCAGTTTAATTGAAACTATTTTTATTTAATTCAATTTTAATACAATCCCATTGAATTAGTTTTATTCAGTTACTTGTGGCTAATCAAAAAACTCGCGATTATGGAGGAAAGAAAACACCGCACGTTTGTTATCCGCGGTGGTTTAAAATCTTTTACTCTAAAAATTCTGAATTGATTCTCTGATTGTCTGAAGTTTTATATTTTTTTTTGGTACAACCGGCTATACGGAGACGGGAAATAGAGATACTCTTCAAACACTAAATAAAAGTATACACGGGAAAATTTTTATGTAAAAACGGTACATATATGGGGGGTATATTTAATGTACATACTGATATTCTAACTAGCAAACAAAAATATATCGCGTTTTTAGCGGAGAAAGAATAAAAAAAAACAAAAATAATATGAATATTGTACATTGAAACCATACTTATGGAAAAGGAAAGAATTATGTTACGGTTGTATGTAGATGTACTGGAAAAATACTTAGAGGGTTGATAAATGGTAAGCTAAATTGATATAGCGGCTACATCAGTGGCTGCCTGCAACAATCGCTATTACAGTATCGGAACTCGCTTGGTAAGCGATCGCAGGAGAGGAATCTGTTTTTACCATTGTGTACTATATACTTAGGACGCGTTTAAATCTATGAGAGGGTAGAATGGAAAAGGACATCATCCACTATTCCAAAAGTGTCCTTTGAGATTTGATTTAGTATATAGGAAAAATCATCTCGTTTTCAATTCTAAACGCGCGGAAAAATACGATTTTTCTCAACAACTGAATGGCGCAAAAATAAAAATGATGAAGAAATTGTTTACAGCCTAGGGCTCTCTCTCATTTTATATCGGTTCGGTTCGCGTTTCCTTCAATTTCCATTCCCAGATAAATCCGATATACAAAGTATCACTGGCAAGTAGGAAAGTAAGAGATCTAAAATTGGTACTGTGTGTTGGTGCAGCAGACAAATCATTTCCAAAAATGGAAAAAAAGTCAGTTATATGACTATGGACCAGAGATGAGGGAAAAAATAAAATCTCCAATTTTCTGTGTTTTTGAATGTATTTTGACATCGTAAGCCGAAGCGAAATATCTACCCCTAACTGTTAATTCAGGGTTTTTTCATTCAGCATCCAACGAAAAAATCCATGAGATTTTTATTAGTATTTGTGTTGGAAGGCGAACACCACAAAGTAGAACAAATAAAAAAAAAAAAAATAAGTGAAATTCTATTCGGGGTCCACGGGAAAACAGAGTAATGAAAAATTTTCTAACACCGCCTACACACACACAACCCTCTTTTTCAACAAGGAAAATTACCGTTTTTACAACAACGAATTTTGTATACTTTTTTGCTCTTCCACTACACACCAGCAGGAAAAAATGTATTTTTCTTTCTTTTCTTTGCTCTCATTTTCATTTAAATTTCCATCACTTTTCTATGTATTATGGAATCATTCGACATATTGAGGAGTAAAAATTTATATTTTTTATATGATGAAAATGCCGGAAAATTCATCAGTCACATACACAGTCACATAATGACTCTAAATTTCTTTTTTTGCTTGTTATGGTTCTGTGTTTGCTATTTCTTTTTTTTTTTTCAGGAGAATTCAACGTGGCCGAGTAATGAAGAATTCAAAATACTACAGGAGACATACTGATATTGTACATTATAATGTATGTACTGTATTGTTGTACATAACGAAGAAAAATTTGAGATGATGTTAAAGAGAAATCATACAATGTGGAGACAACCAAAAGGGATGAAGTTGAAAAAATAAGAAATAAACTTTTGCATATTGCGAATTCATAAACCTAAAGATATTCAAGTTTAATAAGAATTATGTTCAGTTGGTTCAGCTTGTTGTCCTGAATACTTAATGGAATGAGAATGGCGTATAAAAAGTATAACTTTTGGCCACTTGAATATTAATCATAATAACTAGATTCTATTACATTATATCACTAAACTATCAAATTGTCATTAAAAGAGACGCACATACATAATTCGATCCCCTAACGGACAATCAATGTGTGGAATAAAAAACATTGTATGATGGTATCAGCTCTGATCCACAAAATATCTCGTTCCAATACACATAACAACAAGTATGTAAGTAATAGGACCAAACCAATAACTTATAGTAGCGATGAGCTGTACACTATAAAAATGAAAAATTAGCCGCGCATTATATCCCATCTAACAACAATATTACCAAAAAAGAAGAACTACAGTGGATTTCTATGTGTATTTTAGATGATTTTTCAAAAAGGTCATATAATATACGGCAATTGATGCTGCCACGAAGACTATGTATAGCAGTCAGATGAAGGAAGACAAAAAAAAAACACATAAAACCATTAGAGACTAACTAGAAGAATCGAATTAAATAAGGGAAAGAAAAAAAAATAAAGGGTGCGCGATTTCACGAAAAAAACGAGGAGCATAATTGTAATTAAAATGAAGAATAGTTTTTGGCCGTGTCACAAGAGATTATGCTGCAAGGAAAAGAAAACCGAGTACCACCATCCAACACTGTTAACTTGTACATAACAGTTTTCTGTAATCAGGAGCTAAAAATTTCTTCAACCCCCGTTGATTTATTCCGTTTGTTTCTTTTTCGTTGATTTTCTTTTACTTTTTTTTTTATTATAATTCGTTCGTTTCGTTCTTTTGCATTAGATTCCTTTTATTATAAATTTTTTTCATGTTTTATTTCTTTTGCCATTTTTTATTTGAATTTGTATAGAGTGACACTTGAATAGCACTTTGGCACGTTCATCATTCTCATCATCATCATTTCCCCGATGGATTAAATATAAGCCATTCAACGGCGGTAAACTATGATCACCATTATTCTAAATAATATTCAAAGTGAATACCTAATGAACAATAGCACTTGAATTGACAGAAAATTATACTAGAGAATATTTTCTTCTTTTTAAAAATATTTCCAGCCCTTACGAGGCTTGGACGTCACTCTAAATCCGAAATTTTCTTTTTTATTTAATTAATTCCTTTTTATTTTTGGTATAACTAATTAAGATTTCATTTTCTGTCTCTATTTAAGTCTATAAACGATTCACCTACATGACAAAACTGTGAATATCCGCGAACAAATAAAAACCAAAATGAAAATCCAACCGTTAACTATCAGTTCATCGTTTCAACTATTTTGAAGGAGTTCAATACCGCTACCCTTATGGCATTTCTCTGGACCATACTGAGAATACCATTTACTGCAAATTTCTGTGTGCTTTTTATTTTTATTTCCACTACTCGTTTATATTCAAGTTCTGTGTATGGTTTCTTTAGATTTTTTTTTTCGCAATAATAAAATGGGAAATCTATAAAAATATTCCCCTTCGTTGAGAAGAAGTATTTTTATATTTTCTGTTTTTCCTTATTTTTTCGCCAATTCAAAATGATCTTTATGGCGTTCGCGGACCACTATAATGTTTTGAGAGAAAAACTACTCGCACGCAATAAAGACATCGAGAGACCGGGTCAAAGTACATAAGATATTAAAATTCTCTTTTTATATTAACGCTAAGGTGATTTTTTCCCTCTCATATTTATTGTATAAAAATCAAGTCTCTTATAAAAATGTCCAAATAATTATTATAGAATCGATGGACATAACAAATGGGAGAAATCATTTGCAGCAGATTAAGAGATTTCATTACTTAGACCATTCGTATTCTGTTGAATCATTCGTTTAAGATTATTTGGAAAAAATAGAAAAGAAAGCAAAAACAAACGTAGACTGAAAATGTCTAACATATTTTCTATGTTATCATTTCTCTTCTCTTATTTCTAGACGTCTTCTGTGATAGCTGTTGGAAAAACAATTGAGAATATAAAAATAAAACGGCAAAAAAAAAAAAACAAAATAAGTCCTGAAATGAAATATCATCCTGACATTGCGCTGGCTTTTAACGAAAGTTAAGAATTATTGTATGTAACGGACAGCTAGAGAACAAAGATCTGTTATCGCAAATAATTTCTTTTTTGCGAGAGATAATTTTCAAGGATAATCATTTGATTTGAATCCTTATACTCATCTTGCACGCAATAGAACTAAATGATTTTCATATTTATGTGTAAGTCTATGGATCGATTGTTATTACATAATGAACGAAAACTATTCAATTGAAAATGTGATTATGATATGGTCTGATCCTTGCTTAGCTACAGTCTATATACATCATTATTTTCATTTAACGATATTGTTATCTGAGATGGAATATGATATCTAATAACAATTTCATATCCTGTGCATTCTATTTATAATAAATTCTGTGTATTAGGGCAGTGAACTGCAATCGTTTGCCAGTGTTTGTTTTTTAATCCTAAAAAACAAAATTAAAAACCGATGAATTCTACCACCCGCACAACTATTCAACCCTTTTTTTTCCCGGTTGTTGTTGTCTAGAAAGTAATTAGAGATGAGAGCACGAGCATTCAATTGTCGACCCCAAGTAACAACAAGAGTTTTTAGTTGTTCATGTTGAATTATAAATTCACCCGAATTGGCAACGAATAAAAATTCATAAAAATGAAATCTTGAATAAATTCACCCCTCATAATATTATCCATCGGAGTTGGTAGTAATCAACAATGAAACTACCATTACTTTGATCCGATTTTGACTTTATACGTTGATTGAATATTTCTACGTTACATATCAATAAATCCATTTTGTAAGTAACAAAATAGTACCAATTGATGATCCAACTATAACGCAAAAAAGTGAAATTCATATTCCACTGGACTCATGATATGGCATAGCATATAACATATAAGAGGTAAAAACTAGTGGAAATTGAAAGTGGTTTATATGCAATGGTACGTTGAGCCATTGGTTGCACTTTACACGATTGCATTGCATCTTGATATACAAACAAGGGAAGTTATATAATAGTCAACACTTAACCATTGCTGGATTATAGCCAGCATGACATATTAAGTAGTTGCCTCATAGTCTGATATAAAATCAAAGAATAGAAATATTCAAAAAAGGAGTCATCTATACGAATGAATTTCATCCTATAATTTCTATTTTGTTACCTTTCCCCTTGCTATTTGAGTTAAATACTCGATTTTTCACTAACTTGGGGTTGACTAACGAAAAAAAGTAACATAAAAATGATGAAAATACTGTGTGTGTTTCATTTTTTTTTATTCCTATGCAGAGAGAAAAACCCGAAAATTTTTTCGCGCGGATCCGCAGAGTTAACGAAACAAAACAGAGAAAACAGATTCTCTTGTATATATGATTCACTGTACAGTTTTTTTTTTCCATACTCAATGGTGTATTATATTTTTTTTTCCTGATTTTAAATATGAGGATTCGCCTTTCAAAAATTTTATCGTTTCGCGCAACTACACAATTAAAAATGGTAAAAGTGCGAGGATCCAATGATGTGTTTTGTTATATATTTTTTATGAGAGTAGTAAGGGATGCTGTTCATATTAAAAAACATTCATTTTTTTTGCTGTTTTTTTAGAGAAAATTATATATGAAATACAACATTATGCGCTTGTATGAAAATCAAATGGTTGGATCCACGTACCGCTATAATTTACCTAGAGATGTGAATTATTATTATATGTGCTGGGGAATGGTATAAGCAGAAGTGGAAATAAATCATATTATTCATATTCGTTTTTCTAAAAAAAAAAAAAAGAACGCCCTTATGCGAATCAACCTAACAAAAAAAATTAATAAAAAAAAAAGGAAAATTTTTGTTTCCAATGAATCCACAGCGGATATGAAAATGTAGAATTCAAATTTTCTTTAGTCGACGCTTTTGGCATTATTTCTACTTCAGTTTTTCATTTCATTTTCTTATTGCTCTCAATACTTTTTCCTTTTCTCTGTTTCATGTTGTCTAAGGACTTACATAAAGTTTACTGTATTTGTATCTAACTGTATCCAAATACTATAAAATATGTACTTTTGATGCGAATAATGAACGAGAAAAGAAAAAAGAAGCAAAAGAAAAGAATATGCGTTTAAGGGATGATGTTGATGATGAAATGAACCCATTGAATCATAGAGTTTTATAATATGTTGACTATACTTAAATCAGCTAAACAAGAGTATTTTGATATTTAGAATTGATTACATTATAAAGAAGTTAGATATCTATAAATTCATGTTCACTGTTCAACATCAATGCTGCCACATTACTGAATGGATATAAGTTATAATCAAAGTTGAAAATTGCGTTTTCACGATAGGTAAAACGCACATAAAAAAGAATAAATTCGAAATGATCTAATAAATCTGTAAATTTTCGTTGTAAATGAAGTCTTTTATATTGCAATTCTTTATATTCTTGAGCTTCTTTTTTTTTGATTCTCTAATAGGGGGAGGTGTTTTGTATTCTCATCGCTAAATCATTACACTAAAAGTATTTTGAAACCATTCAGAGATTATGTTTGGTTATCAATATTGGCCCAAAACCGCCTTCACAGCCTCAAACTTATAAAGACACTATTCATGATGGCTTATACTTGGTATATACACTTGACTCATCTTGATGGAATATTTTAGTAGTTCTCTTCCAAATTTACCTCCCAGCTGAATTTACAACCTACTGGTATAAGGAGCTCGTTACATTTCATAACGGTTTAAGTAAATATGAGCAAAATGGATGTTGGAAGTAAATAGTTAATGTAACGGCGAATCAGATTTTTATTATCGTTGATTCTATTCTAAGATGGAATGTTGTAATATAGAACGCTCTCATATTGAAAACTGAAACTCTTAAGACAAACGATACTCTGTGCATAGAAACAGTGGCTGCCAAGATGCCGTTATTCCGTTTTTATATTTTTCCATGTGGATATAAAAAAAAACGGAAAATTGTATACACCAGCAATGGTAAGATCATTAAATCTAGCGCTGCGCATGGTAAATTACTCTTTCTAACATCGATTCTTTAACACACTAAAAATGGCAAATAGTACGAATGGAATCTAATTAAATTTACATTGTACAGTATAATGATATCTCTCATTGGTTCGTTCTTAACGAAACGAAGTAGGAAAATAACAAAAAAAAAGTACCGTCGCAAATGGAAACTTAAGAAGTCATTAAAATTATCATTCCTTAAAATTATGTTATTCGTTTATTCTCTCTAAACAACTTTTTCGAACAAGAATATAATAAAAACAAGAAATGAAAAAAAGAAATGAAATGATTATTATTCTATGAACTCAACTGATTTTAATTAATTGATTTGGAAAATAAAATGAAAATGCCTTCTGGCCGGATGATTCAACTTTTTGTCAGTTTATAAAATCAACACTACAAATTGTCTTATTTTTCACTTCTTAGAATGCGTCTAAAATGGAAGTTGTAAAATCAACAATCCAAATAAAAGTATTAATATTAACTCGTGTGACCACCCTCACGTTTAAAACGGTTAAATGGCACCTCTCATCACCTCTGGTTCAATATGAAATGAAGAACAATGTAGTACCATTCAATGATAAACGGACATAAATAAAAGTTGTGGTCTTGATTTCATCCTGAAATTCTTATCGTTGATAGCAAATGTCACAGACTGTAACCAGACAGTCCAATATAATAAACCTCTGGAATGATGCAATTGTTCGTGCATAATTTGTAGGTCAGTAATAACATACCGATTTTTGGTTTCTTATACATTTATTCTGGGGTGTTATATACAATTTATGTTTTACGTTTTCTTTTTTTTTTTTTTTGGTTTCATTTGGCCAGCATTCAGTATTGTTGTCCTTGTGAAACCGCGTGACGATACCAACACATTATATACATTTAAGTCGATTTTATCTTAGCACCAACCGAATTTACCCATCAAACCTACGGTAGAACAATCTAACATAACAATTTTATAAAGTAACTCAACAGAATGAAAATCACCCACATATTATTTATTTACTCGTACCCTTCGTTTCAAATATAAGAAAACAAGCAGATAAGTAAAGAATAAAAAAAAAAATAACAGAAATTCACTGAATTCCGAATGGGCATTCGCACCAAACTTTCTCGGTTACATAGGACGAATGCGATTTTTCCGAGCATAAAGCATAGATTTTCATGTGGCTCTTTACATTTTCTTCTTCTTTATTTTTGCCTTAACACCGGGGTTGTTCATAATAAATATTCACAAAAATTTTTCCCTCATGTTATTTTTACTTGCGGTGTTTCCAATTGTGTTACAGCAGCAGTAATACCCAAAACAGAAATATGATATCCATATAATGAACAGTACATTATGTAATATCTCTTATATTTTAACATTCCATATGGATGGATGAATCAAATGGTAATATACCCAGTACCCAGACAACATTGTTGCTGGCCATTAAGAATTGTGATTCAAGTGATTTCAATTCATCCTCTTAATGTATAGAAAATCTCTGTTGCATATGGAATACCACAATATCCACGTTTCTGAGACCGTACTCATGTACTTGCTGAGAAGGGTATACAAGTATACATACACAGAGATAATAATATCCATTCAAGTCCATCGTTTATACGTATCCCAAACCCCAAATCGACATTGAAACAGTGAGACGAAACATTTTTCAGATCAAAGTATATAAAAGAAAAGTTCTCGCATCATCATCATCTCACCCTTAAACAAACATAAAAATGGATTTGATGAATTATTTGGTCCATCGATACCGATATATAAGTGGTGTATTCACATTTCAACATACTTATACATATGACGGTATAACATAATGTCAAAATTCAGAATAAAACTCAAAGAAAATTACTTGAAGAGTGGGAAAATATGATATTATGATGTACAGTAGCACAGTAGCTTTAGCATCCGTTAACCAACTTCTATCCAACTATAGTTATTCCCAGAATGCTGAAGCCTATTGACCATAGTCAATTTGAACGAATAACAGCAAAAAAAAAAAATAAAGAAAAATCAATTCAAAATAAATTCAGCAAAAAAACAGTTCGCAGAGTGAAAGTATTTTCTTCTACATAAGAAATCGCAAAACGGTAAACAACCGACACAAGGGTAAAGTGATTTTCACCATCATCACCCCTACTTATTACACATGACCGATAAAAGTATGCTGGCATAGCACCGGCATACAGTGTAACATAAACGACATATTCAGTGGCTGTTGTATTTCGTTGTGGTCTATCTAATGAGAAGGTCGTCATCGTCAATATATGAATAACCATCAAGACGAGCCAAAATAAAAAAAAAAAAAGATTTCATTCCTATGTATTGTGAGTTCTTTTCATTTCATTTCACGTTTGATGGCAGAGACCCACAATACCACCACACCCCCCACAATATGGAGAAAAAGAAATCTCCTCGTCTCGATGTCGAAAAATTGAAAAAAAAAAAAAAAAAAGAATTCAGCAACAGGTTGGTTATGTGTGACCGCAAAAACTCGAGAATGTGTTAATGGTTTTGCAACGGTGTGCTTTTTTCTCTTTGGCTTGTTTTATTCGGAAAATATACGGCCATCAAGAGCAACAGAAAAAAAAATTGTTTTCCCTTTTTCCCGTTTCATATCCGCTTGTTCACTCTTTTTCGTTTTTACCATCATCTGGTAATGGTTACAATTTTTTTTCTTCTCTTTTCTTGTTTCTTTTTTGGTCTCCGAATTCCATATAAAAATAAATTCAAACGGTATCAAATCATATACAACAAGAAGCACAGATATCATGAGTATGTAATATGGATGGGGTTGCAAGCAAAAAAAAAAGGGAAGAAAATAATGTTTTCCTTGAAAGACAAAAAAAAAAACGTAAAAGACACATACGGAATCAACGAGTCTCACATTTGGTATTACATAAGGTTGGAATGGAATATGTGGCGAGTAATACAATCCAATTCATATATCTCTAGCAAACATAAGAGATCATGTATCTATATGGAAAATATTCAACAGTTGATGGCATACGTGTATTGGGTGTCAGCAGTGGTAATGAAAAAAAAAAAAGATTCAAGAAAATCACTGAGGAAAATTCTGTTGAACCATTCAATTCGTCATCATCATTTACACGAATAAAAGAAGTTTAAGGGAAAAAAAATTCTTCCATGTACCAAATGATTGTTGACGTATTGCCAAGCGTAAAAATGCAAATCATGTGTTCTTTGGTGTCTCCTTAACCTTTGTAATAGATCCATGTGATTGTGAATAGGTCAATTCTCTTTCCCTTTTCAAATATTTTTATATAATCGCGGTTCGGTCAATATCGAGTATATTGTTCAGTACACAGTATAACCACAATCAATGATTACATACCGAATGCAATAATCATCATGATAACCTTTCAAGCATCAATTCTCACAACATTATAAACATAATGCGAGTGTGCAGATTCATAAAAATAATGTTTAATATTGATGGCATCTGAGACCACAAAACATTAATTCACATTTACATTGTACATCACTGATATCTTCTATTCGGTGGTTTAGCTTACGCCTTTTGATATGGTTAAGGCACGTGATATTTCGTATGGCGTAAAATCAACAGAAAAATTCATTTCTTTTTTCTTTGTCTGTTGTTTCTTTGGCTGTTGCTGTTTTTCATTTTTCAATGCTTTAAGAAAATATTGATGGAAAGTTATTCAATATTTAATGAAAATTCAACCACCGGTGAGAGATCTTATCGTTGGAGGATGTTGTTTCAATCCACAATTTTTACGTTTTTTTTTTTTTTTTTTAATTTTA
>JXOR01000935.1:0-26129 GCA_001014335.1 Coboldia fuscipes | reverse complement strand
TTTTTTTTTCAATCCCCAATTTTTTCGTTTTTTTTTTTTTTTTTTTAATTTCAATGTTCGATGATACGATGTATAAGAGGCAGTGTGGCGCGCAAGAAAAAGAAACAGAAGCAAATGAATTGATGTATACACTTGTCTTCTATCGGTGCCACCATTAACCATCACCTATCACGTGAAGTTGTCTTACTTCTCTGTGTTTGGTTTCATGTAAATTCTTTTAACATTTTTCGTTCCGTATGTAAGCATTCACCATCATCTAAATTATGCACATACACAATCCACATATTAATAACGAGGAGGAAGAAAAAAAAATAACAATTTTCTAATGTAATACAAAATATTCATGTTTGGTAATGAATATCCTATACTAGGTGGCTGCCTAGCGGGTGGGAAAATAATCATATGAATGTTAGAAGAGATTTTTTCTCATACCATACGGTTTTGATTTCTGTTTCTTTCTCGTGTGTATGCTCTTCCTGTTAACCATTCGACTGTCGATGAATTCTACCTTTTATAGATTTCATTTTAAATTTTATGTTCATCTCCCATCAACTTTTATTCTGCTGTTTTTTCTGTGTATTAAAAAACCATTGAATCTCTGTTTCATTCGACAATCTTGTTGTATGCTCGCATAGATATTATCATTATGGGGTATGGAGAGAGTAAAAAAAAAAATCTCCATTTATTTTTACATTAGCAAAAATTTTATTTACATTATATTAATTTTTAATATCCTTTTTTTAATATTAAATCAAGTAAAAAGTGCGTTACATGTAAAAATGATGAAGAATTTGTTTTTTTTTTTTTTAGTCGCTCCTATAAAATATCCGAATAAAAATGATGATAAAAAAAAAATGGAAAAAGTTTACATAATATTTAATGTAATGAGTTTATGCGTACGATATGAAATTATATTAAAATGGTTGATAGTAGTACTACGTTGAAGCTCTATACACGGCCGCATTCATAAGCTACACAAGAAAAAAAAATGAAAATCTTTAGAACTAGAAATTGAATCCAAGATTTTCAATCGATTTCCAACACTTGTGGCATAAATGTATAACAAATTAACTTCGTTCAATCATATTTTATTGGAATATTCCAATTGAATTGATAAATTTGTTATTAAAATTAGATGGCTTAGTTGCATTTAGACTTCAGTCTCATTGGTCCATTTGTTTTTTTTTTAGTTCAATACATTCGAAGTCAATTCAAATATTCACCTACATGAATGGTAAATTCCATTATTTTGGTTGAACAAAGTTTTATATTCTTAAGCAACAAAATATTTATAACATTCTAAGTTTATTTCTCATCTCACAAGTTCAGTTTAGTTGATTCATTTCATTATTTTTATTTCGTTTTTTTTTTTGTCTTTGTTTTAACGCTATGGAAGAGCTGCTTATTTTATCATCCCATTAATCTCTTTTTCGTTCTTTTTTAAACTTCCATGTCTTGTATGTCTCTTCTACAGCCATGGAATTATTTCAATACGACAAACAGAGAGATGCCATTCTATTTTACCAATGGAAAAATATCACCTCACTAAGCCCTAGCATTAAATCTTCATTCTTTTTACCAGAACACATTCTGCCAACTATTTAAATTGTGAAACATTAAATTTTTACGCGTTTTTCTCTCATTTTATGGTTTAGAATAATCAGTGGTTTGGGTAGGGTAGCAATCTGGCATGAATATACAACGGCTGCTGGCTTCTTTTTTTTTTTTTTGGTGCTGTACCAGCTAGTCAACCTTCGTGTATTCACGATTTTCATTTGTATATTTTCAAACCATTCCTCATCATCTGCTCACCCCCAACAACAACAACAACAACAAAATATAAAAAGATTATTTCAAAAATTTTATGTTGGGTGGCAAAACATAAAATGAGGGTGAAGACAAAAAAAAAATCACCCAATATTTTGCCACTACTACTAACGCTAACAAAAATTTGTTCCCCAAAATCAGCCAATAGAAAATGGGAAAAGTTTTACATTGAATTAACTAAAAATCAATTTTTTTTTTTTGGTTTGGTGTTCATCTCGTTTACATTTTTACGCGCATAGATTTTATAACTAATTTTCATTAAAATCTGTTACAATTGCCTTACAGCCATTTAGTTCTCCATCGAATTTAAAACGGTTGAATTTACCAAAAAATTATCAAATATTTTGTTAAATCTAACTCACTGTCACGGCATATTTAAGTAAAAACTACAAGTGAACCCAATGAATAAATAATTAATGTTCATCTATGTAATAGAACGTCGATCTTCTATGATCCTTCTAATACAGATCCATAGATCTATACCAATAATGACGACTCTTTTGCCATTACCAGAAATATAAAGAACATTTGTTTCAATTGAAGCAACATAATAGGACGGAGAACAGCAAACGAGCATTCTCGATTATTTAGTTTGATTTTTCTTTTGCTTTTCATATCTGCAAACATTAAAATCTAAAGCACATAAATTATCCATTGGCGTTTTTTTTTTTTTCGGGGGGGTTACCATCGATTCAGTATTTCTCCCAATGTTTCTCATCAACTAACCATTCTACATAAGAAATATTCAACCGTTTCTCATAAGCATTAAAACATGAAGAGAGCGCATAGTATAGATGAATTATATTCATCTGCCATTTCTTTTACTCTGGATGTTTTTTTTTTTTTTATTATAAAATTCTTACTTTTAGAAAATTACACTTTTAACGATTTTGAACTGCCATGTCGTTCCTCTATTTTCATTTTTCCACCCTCCATAAACAAAATATTTCCACTAAAAAATATAATAAACCCCCCAGCTCGAGCGTTTGGTGTGGTCTCCTCATCACTGTATTTGTAACATAAGATTGTATTTGTAAAAACCAATAAAACTTTAAAATATTATATTTCACAATCCCAAAAAATACGCGAAGTATTGCGCGATCTCATCTTATACTTTCTTTTTATACACTGTCTTTTCTGTTTTCATTTTTTTTTGTACTTTTATACTTTCATACATCTTTTACCATTCGCGCTATCCCATCCCCCCAAGATAATAAAAGGAAAATATATATACCACCCGCAGTATAGAACACAGAAAAGTATAGAAAGTTAATGGTTGTATATGCCGTTTTATTTTACAGTTTCAATGCCGTTATATTTAGCTTGTAAGAGCATCAGCAACACTATACCGTATGCCATCAATGTGTAGCAACTAAAATATTTTGTTTTTTTTTTTTTGTTTTTTTTTATTCCTCTCAATGATTCTCTCTGTCTCTCTCTATGTTATCAAATCAATAGAGCCCAATGAGCGGGGTGTACTGTTTCACCCACCAACAACTGAATATGAAAAAAAAACCGTTGAGACGCAATCAGGCGAACAAAAAATACCGAAAAAAAAATTATCTAACTTTTCCAAACTTTTCCTTTATCGCATTTTCATTTAGCTGAATGGATGATTCTCTTCTTTTTTTTTTTTTGCTCTATCCGCCGCTCTATTGACGCGAGATTGCTCTCCATAACTAACACAGTTGTTATAGAACACATTGTGAATCTATACACACAATTTTAATGTTAAACTAAACCGTTATTTTATGTTGGGTATTTTGGCCACCCTCTTCTATTATACAGTTGTTAACCGAGATCCAGTTGAATAGAGGAAAAACTCCCGAATTATAAAAAAGTGGAAAAAAAATAAATAAAATAACGAATATTATACATGGAATTTTCTAATAACATTTGTGATGCGCAAAAATATGAGGAAAAAAAGAATTATGTATTTCACTTTTCAACCGGTATAATGCTCTGACATCTCTTTTTTTTTACTGATTTACCATTTATTTTGTTTTATTTAACCATCAGCATCCGCCTGAAATTCATCTGTGTAATAAATTCTAATGCCCATTTTATTTCATAACATACCCATTGCTGGTTATATCATTTGAGTTAATTTTTTTTTTTGTTTTTCATTTGAATAAAACATACATCATATGTATACACCTTTTTAGTCTCATAATATTCAATTATCCACTTTTCATTTAAAAATTGTTGAAATTTTATTTTTTGTATTTTAAATCATCATTTCGTATGACTCGTCACCGTTATGATTATGAATCCAGTGAAAATGAAAATAACATATTCCATAAATCTTATTATGATTTTTTAATCTTTAAAATCTGAATATCTCACTCTCATCGAATGACTTACACAGTACAGAGAATAAAAAAGAATAATAAAAATAAAATAATGAATTTAAATAATACAACACTGAATAGAATTAAATAAAATATTTAACCTATTCAATGTAATAAAGTGACTTAACTTGATTTCAATTTCAAGGACTTAATGTAATAACAACAAATCCGTTGATTTTTGAATGTGAAATAATTTTCTTCATTCAAATTATATTCTGTGGATATTTCACTTATTAGAAACAAATGACACAAAACAATTACTTTGTTACCCACTCATCAACTTCGTTTACATAGTGTTCAGATTCATATAAATTCTAATAAGCAAATACTCTATTCAATTAGTATTTCAGTTGAACGTACTTAGTATGCAACATAACATTTGGAATAGAAAAACATTCAATAAAAACATAAATTATTACAATATTATTAATATTTGCTTGGATATTATATTCTTTTTATTGTTGCAAATCACATAAATAATAGATGAATTAAAACACAGAAATTTGAATTGTAATCCATAAAAAATTTTTTTTTTTTTTTTTAATTTTATTTTTACAAAATCTGATATACTAAACCAGAAAGACAGTAATGATATTTGCTATAATGTAAGGAAATATGTGATACGACAAAATTTAAAAACAATAAAAAAAAAACACTCATGCAAAAAAAAAGCATTTCTCTTAGAAATGTGTGTCCATTTAAACATAAATCGCAATCAAATTTCTGTTAAACCAGAAGTTTTTATACAATCGATATAAACAGTAAGAAACTGGTAACTCTTCTTTCATTTTTACAGGTCTTATATTTCTTACAATTTTTTATTAAAAATTCTTTATATGTGTACTTCTCTTTATTATTAAATTTAATTTATTTTTGTTTTTATTACTTTGGATTTCAATTGATTCTTTTTTGTTATTTTGTAGAGTCATAAAACATAATTATTTACACAATGAATCTTCATATCTATGCAATTAGCTATTCGATACAATCGACAGTTTAAATATGTGTAATCGATTCAATGATACAAATTTTCCCTTTTCTTTTTTTTTTGTTTTCAATTAAAAATTTTAATAATAAAATTCACAAAATGAAAAATAAAAATAAAGAAAAGAATAACAATATTCTAGATTTATTCATACTGTTTTAATCTGATGCATACATACTGATGTAATCATAAATAATTGTCATACTAACCAATATTGATTAAACCATATTAACGTCACTTCTATGTGTTAATAGTAAAGTGCATTGCTAATTGTATTCAGAATTATTTGAAATATTCTATTGGATTTTCTCAATCATTAGACAATGGTACAAGGAATAGGTGAGAAGATAATAGATCAATCCATTGATTTTACTAACGAAACAACAACAGAGTGAATAAAACAAACTGTTATGATTGAATTTTATACTACGGTGTTTATTGTACACAATTGATTTCATAAAACAAGTGTTTTGTATACAATATTAAATTCAAGTTATAATAATGCAACAATCAGCTGCATCAAATGCATTTCTGACCAGAATACTTCGCAGAGGCCACAAAAAAATTAAGAACAAAAAAAGAATGAAACAATAAATTTGTAAAATTAGGTAATCCGTTGAGACACAAAAGATTTCAGTTGATAATTCACTTCTTTTTTTCATCTTTTTTTTTTTTTTGATCGATTTCATATATTGTCATTCATTCCTGTATTTAATGTAAGAAACATTGAAAAGAAATTCTTAATAATTGACTATGCAATCGATGAAATGTCTCATAGATTGCATAACATTTAAATCTTATTGGATGCCAGATTTACAATTACAATTGGAAATACAAAAAAAAAATTGTTCTATATGAAGTGTATTTGTGAACACTTAAAAAAAAAACCTCAACACTGCATCCAAACAGCTAATGACTAATTATAATTCGAATTAAATGATAATTAAATCATTTCATATTACCAACGGTTTTATGTCTAAATAGACAAAATAGTAACAATATGTTTGTATCTCATACGTCATTAGCACAACAGCCTAATCAGTTGGCAAGACTTCGTAATGTAGTTACTTAGGCCAAATCAAATAATATAACAACCAAAAAAAAAAAAGTGAATGGTTGCTCTCTTATCATCAAAACTAGTGTCGCGGTATCAAACGTCACAAGTAGATTCGCTAATTATACTCAACATTATAAACTACATAGTAAATAGTACGAAATAATAATAATCATTTATCAAGTATGAACAGTTACATAATTAGCTAAATTCATCCATCAAAAAAAAAAAAAAAAAAAAAAAAACTGTATAAAATCCAACAAATGAGCATAACCAATGAGACTAAAATTTCAAATAAAAAGTCACACTAGTTGAATCTTGATAATAACAAGAGCTGTTAAACATCAGTTTTACAACTACATACAATCTTAAAAACCGTTCAATTTTTTTATTTTTTTTAAAATCATCGATTAAAATGTAAGAATAAAAATTGAATTACTTAAAAAGATAAGAAAGTAACATCTTAACAATTGCACGTAGACATCAGTTTTACTTTTTATTTTGCACTACCAACAAGCTAATTGAATTATATTTTTTTTAATCTGACAATATTACCGCACCCTTTCACCTAAGTTATTTATCTTGATTTCAAATATGTAATTCGATAATATTTCTCGGAACCATTAATAATCATTTTCAATATATAGTTTTATATTTAAATTCAAAGATTAGATATCATGTTCCACCATAAGATTATTATTTCTCTGTTATATTTTTTCAATGTACAGAAATAATATTCTAAGATAATAAAAATGAAATCTTATAATAGATTACTCACTGTACAAGGCACCTGCAGTTATAGAGGAGTTGACGGGACTATATCACTAGTAGGGAGATGTAAACACTGTTACTGATAATGATATACCAGTTACAAGGAAATAACATTTTCATTGATTTTCAAAAATTATTTAATAACAATTTCACAACAATTGCGAATTACTTAGAGGCACAAGGACTATGAATATCACACACTCTATGAATGCACTGAGTGAACTATTAGAGTTTGAATAAAAATTGTTATTTTTTTAATATGAATAAAACTTATCAGTAAACACCCAAAATTTTATGTATTTAGTATACTGACACCACCGAAAACCCATTCACACTCTACATAGTTTAATCACAGAATAAAAAAAAATGAATGGCTGGCCTCTACTATGGTTTTTTTATTTTTTTTGGCAAACTTTAATTTTGCGATATCGCAGTTATTGCCTTATGTGATACTCAACTTAAATTAAATGCGATTGTGTTACGATGAAGTAAACCAAAACTGTTTAGCCGAAAATAAAAATTATCGGGAAAAGAAGAAGTAAATGGAAACACAACAAAAACAACTAAATTTTTACTTTTTTTTGTAGGTTATAGTTGTCCAATAAGAAAAACCTAATTATTTTCTGATGTTAATTTTGGTTGAACAGTACACAAAAGAGAGAGAGAGAGAACTATTATCATTGAACAATTAATTAATAAAACATTCAGTGTGTATGATAATATACAAAGGTAAGATATTCATAAGCATAACTCATGATATAGTTCATAATAATTTATCTGCACATCTTTAATGAAAATATTTTTTTTTTTTTTTTTTTTGGCGATTCAATACACAGTGGGTATTAGAGACAATTTTGAATAGAATTTTTTTGTGTTTTCATTTAAATTTGGCTGTTGATCACAAATCCAGTTGATATAGCAAATTGAATATTGCAGTGAAATTTATAATTAGAAGTTAATTAATATGCTTATGCCATCATCTGAGCCTAATAAAATTGGTATCACATAACTAAAAATGGGATCGAAGGTAATTTTAATTGACCAATTGAATTGCCACTGTGTGTGAGGTTTTGCATTTGTGGCAAATTTTAATGCTATTCCCTCATATTTTGTCATATTAGTTTTGCATAAATAGCACAAATTAGTTGAAACTAAGCGCTGATAACACATTTTTGTTATTATTAATAAATTCTTTACATACAAAATAGAAACAAAAATTTATACTGAGACTATCAGCTATTTGATTTTTGTTTAATATTCTTTTCTAAGTTATTCTTCTATTTTAATACAATAATCAGCAGGTAAAATTCAAATTACATTGTTTCAGTCAACAAATAGATTGTTCAGTGTGTGGTGTCCTCTAATAAAAGTAATAACGTAGTCTTAAAACGACGTAAATTCAAGAATAAAAATTATAAATTGAGAAACACTTAAAAACTAGAGTTTAATATTTTTTTTTTTTCAATGACAAATACTCTCTTCGGCTAACTTTTTGCTGTCGTACCCTGATAAGAAATATAAAAAATAAACTGTCTTCACTTTCGTAGATTATTGGCATTGCTATACAGAGTATAACATTTCTTTTGTAATCTCCATAATATATTTTTTTTTATTTTTATTATTACTTTAATACTGACGGTGAACGTAATTAAATTTACACCTCTTCACTTGGTGCAATCAATATGAACTTTCTTATGAAAATGTCTCAAGGTTAAATAAAAAGTTTTTGTTTTAAATACATAAGTATTCATTTGTTTAGTCTTTATCAATTGGACACAAATACTTAGTAATTATGTATGTTAAATAATTAGTGTCCATTGTTTAACGAAAATTTTCATTTGAATTTAATTTGTGACGGTACAGTGCAGACATGAAAATTCCGTTAAAATTCAAAAATCAGATTTGAATTACCCAAAGAGTTAGTTGAATTCCCATATGCTGGAGTGTCATAAGCTTTTAAGTATGTTGGAGAGAACTGACACTGAAGTTTCTTACCCGAATGGATTTGATTGATCGTTTGCGAAAGTTTTATAGCAAACATTTTGCAACTGCGTTTAGGTCTAGTCAGACTTGAAGACCAATACCATCAGTAATACGAAACCAACACTATAAAAGTATCAGTTATGCCGAATTTTGTTGTTTTTGTGGTTTTTCATTTTGGTACTTATTGTCTTTGAATACTTAGCCAATGTAATACTCGTTGTCCCGAATGAATATTGGGGCCGTGCATTTTATAAATACAAAACGAAAAACGTGAATGTGTTCCTCACTAATTTGGTGGTTCATATATCGTGGTAATTCCTCTACCATTCCATGTTGTATACAATTCATATACAATGCAATCGAAATCCATCAGTTATTTATTTTTTTCATTTTGGGTAAACGTTAAGTGCCGAGCAGATCCACGTCTGCTTTGGGCCACTACAATCGAAGCATATTTTTCGTGTATTATAAATTTTTTTTTTCTGGTTTGTTCTATTATAATATTAGTTGAATTTCCCGTCATCATTTTGGGCCATGCTCGGGTTGTTGGCCTCTACTCATTCAGGACATACAAAAGTCAAATGAATAAATATTTGATAAATGAACTTTTATTTGGTATACAAATAAATTTTTTTGCATCGTTTACGTTTACTCTTGGCCGATATTGAATCGCAACAAAACTCAAGAAATCATTATAAAACATTAACAAATAAAAACATTAAAATAAAAAATAAAAGAAACTGTAACCGAATAGATCTCTTCTTTAAGGCCAAATAATTAATCGTTCCCGTTTCATTTATTTCTTCTTTTTTATTTTCCTTATGCATTTCTGTATAAAAATGTTTATTTATTTGAACGTGATGCATTTAATGAAAATTAAATTCAATGAGCTACAGTGAAAATTTATTCGAATTATATTACAATATTTATACAATACAAATATGAATGTTTATATTAATCAAATTTCAGTTTATTGCAAATCTATCAAACTGATAAAGTCGCTCTAAGAGGTCAACAGTAAACGACTGAAGAAATTCCATGAGTTTTATTCTAATTATAAGGAGACGCATATTGGGATCCGAACAATCAGAATAATATTTGTATGAAAACATTCACTGGTAATTACATTCAATCGAGATAACTATGGCCTAATTTCAGAAATTGTAATTCATTTGATATGTTGATGATTCCAAATAAATTAAAACGCATTCAGTTCGTCATAAATTCATCATAACATCATCACTGTAATGAAACTTTCTTAGCTACCATTTTTGGATTTATTTTCTTTTTTTTTTCGTTTTGTTTTTGCATTATAAATATTCGATAACAGAATAAAATACAACAAATTAGTAACGCACTCTCACTTACATATTGGACTGATTGTAATGGTAATGTACTTACAACAAAACAGCTATTTTGCCACATATTTAATTAGATAAAAAATAAAAATTATTGTGTATTATATTCTGTCTTTTTCTGTGCAATGTATAACATAAATGTTATAATCGGTACTGTAATGTGTGTTTTTTAATAGCATGTGCTCTAATTTCCTCTGTCTAGACATTTTTATTTACTTATTTATAATTAAGTACAAAATTTTTTTTTTTTTTTTTATTTTATTTTGCCACAAATTTTGCTGTTCTTTTCTGATTCTCATCTACTCAGTGTTATGCACTTCTATATATTCTCAAATGGTATTTAGTATAAATTTATCCGATGATGTTGGCTACATAATGTTATTTTGTAGCTGTAAAAGACAGTTTATTTCCGGTGTCCTATATAATTTTATTTTTTGTTTTCTTATTTTAAAATTTGCCCTTTCACTTTATGTTTATTATATTATTGTGATATTCTCTTTGATATATGATCACTGTTGGCATTTATTTTATTTAATTTCTGTTTCTTTATTTAATTATTAATATAGTAATAGTCGAAATGCAATCGCCTGTAGAGTTTACAAAACGATAAAGAATAATTAGATAAAAAAAAAATGCAAGTGGAATGGAATTCAAAGTCATGGCCTAGAAAAAGGAGAGAATAAGAAAATGTACTTAATGTATATAAAAAGAGCGTCAAGTGCGTTTCCTATATGCTGTAACCGTCCGTGGAGATGAATGGGAGCGCATAGAACATAATACACAGCTTGGGTAGCTTCGAATTATGCGATATCATTTAACTGTGTCATGGTCGGTCTAATGTCTAGTTCATAGTATATTCGATTTAGCCAGACATGATGAGATCATTGATCCATTAAAACAGAGTCAGCCAGCCAGAGAATCTTATTCAGTTGCGTTTTTATTGCGTTCAGTTGTTGCCTACATGGGATTTTTTTTTTTCGTGAATTTATGTTTTCAACCGTATTTGAACTATGAATTAGCGGATTCATGTACATACTTCTTTGTCTAGACCATCAAAACTCATATGTGTACAAAACTAAATGGTATTTTATTTGTTTGGGTGGCGAAATAATAAACGGATTCACCTAAAAGTTTCTATTTAACGTGTTCGCTTTTTTTATTTTGTCAATTTACATACAATAAATAAACATTATGTTACCTATAGAGGCCCCCATAGACAATAAAATTAGCTAATCAGAATATGAGAAACATTGATCGTGCTGATACTCAAAGTGAGAGAATAGCATTGCTACTGATGATGATGATGATTAATATTACTTAGAGTTACGTAGAGAGCAGCTAGTCAATGAAACTAATTGTGCGTAGTTTAGAGTCCATTGAATTGGCATTTTGTCTGGAGGTCTCTTGTACAATTACCCAGACTGTTTGGATGATGATCTACACCTAAATAAATTTAGTTGTATGGTAATCAATTCAAAAATTATTATTTTATCTTTTAGTTTATTTGTGTATGTTTTTCGCGAATTATAGAAATTCAATGGATTCGAATCGGTTTCAAATCTCTGTTCGTTCTGTTATAGAGTTCAATAATTCCAACGTTCTAAATGATTTCCATACGATGACAAAACAGCAACAAAAAAAAATAATGAATTCTTCAAATGTACTGGTTCAACTGTTTAGAATTACTCATAGTGAATTTCGTTGGTAATCATTTGCCTCCATTACCCCACCGCCACAGTTTGGTTTACCAGAATAACAAAAAAAAAAAAAAACAAAAATTTAATGATTTGTTGTGTCTAGAAAAGAATGTGTGCTGTTTGTATTTCTTTGAATTACGCGAATTATTGTAAAGTGTAAAATACCACTGAACACACCCCTCTATGTGTCTAGCACCGCATCAAGTTTAATTTTGGGGCTCCTTATATACTCTATTGAACATTTTATCCATTCGTATTCTTCTTTTTATTTTATTTTCGGCATAAGTTCATGGACTTCGACTAATAATTCTGTACAGTTTATTGTTGTTTTTGCATTTATAATGCATACATATAGAAGTAAAAAGCATTTGTATAAATTATTTGCTTTATTTAAAAAAAAAAAAATATACCCACTCGGATCACCTTTAGATAAGTGGCTGAAACAGGTAAAATACTTAAAAATGCGCACATTGATGCGTCTACGATATGTACGAATCATTTGATCGTTTTATGATTAACAATTAGTTGTTGTTTTCCACTTCAAGATTTAGCAAAAAACCATTTCCATTTACAAAAATTCATTTCATATCGCAATACATTTAAATGACCATTTATGTTCTTTTTTTTTTTTTTGAAGGAATTATGAATAAATAGCCAGGTCATTCTAGTGTCAATCACACATCTCTATTCAGTCCAGGTCATTGATCATAAAATCCCGATTATGCGATATTGCATCCCAATTTTTTTTTGTTATTTTTTCATAATTAAATACAAAATGTACGAATCAAGTTTACTTTAAATCTTCCTTATAATCATCTTATGTATTTAATAAGAAATTATTTTCATGTATGCCAAAATAAAACTGTTTAAAAATGTATTGAAAAACAAATTGTTATAGAAATTCAACGAGCGGGTCATAGACCTTATGATAAATAAACATTATTAAATAAATTCATTCTATACGGTCTGCTTGCAATTCTACTTGCAAATCAACTTAGAGTGAATATTCAGTTTGACTTACAAAATAAATAAAAATTAAAGAATTGATATTATTTTTGCGCAATTTAGACATGGTCAATGGCTTCAAATAACGCACTCGTTATCAGTCCAAATGTCAGCTATTATGATTACCCTATAATTGTGTTCACATTTAATATAATTTGGTTTGTTAATTTGAAAGAATCAACTTAAAATGTCATCTTCTTAAAGAAGAAGGATCTTCAGCCCATTGTGATGACACAGACATTGGGGACACTTCAGTTTTTTATACTTAGCTTAGGTCAGTTTACTGATGAGCTTTAATTTTTGTTTTTTTTTTTTTTTCATTTAAATCTTAATCAATATTCAATATCCAGAATACCTCCAATGCGGTGAGATAAATTAAATGATCGTATTGTTGATGACAAAAGTATGAATATTTTCTTTTGTAAATTTTGGTTATACACATTTTTTGAATAAAATGAAACTAAATGATGCGATGCAAAAATACCGATTGATTAATGTGAAACAGCCTGAGGGGCCAATGCCATTTCGGCACCACTACCCAAAGTCAACCACCGATCAAGGGGGCTAATGGGCTGGTAATACATTGTCAGTATTCTTGACTAGTGGATACCGGCTAGGCTTAGAACTTCTACATACATTTTCATGGTAATTAATTTGAATCGCATTTAAATAGCAATTGAATTAAACTGAAGCATATACATTGAACACAAAATTCGTTTACATTTTTGTTGGTTATTTTCTGTTATTTTTGTTACCCACAATCAACAATAATCGTTGGGTTGATGAACTCAATTTTATTTTATTTTTCAGCAATTTTCGTGTATTTAATTATTTGTGCTTATGTATTCTTCACGGATACATTACGGGTTGCATCTCATCTTTTTATTTTACACACCAAATGGTTTTATAGAACGGAACTAAATGAGAACGCGTACAAATTTTGTTATTTTGGATTTTAGAATGGCAATAACGAAGACAAAATTGAACGGACTAGTAGAATGACAACCTTTCCGAAGTGCAACACACCCGAATATCTTGATCCCCCCAATATTGAAGATCAACACAAATTGAGAGCGTCAAGAATTCACAGATCTTCTCCCGCGTAATTCTTCGTAGTATTATGTATCCATTTGGTAGTTTAAAGATTACTTCGAATACTAAACGAATTGAAGGAGATCCGAAATTTATTTTTAAAAGAAACGTATATGAACTGTTAGACGTTACACTGTTGAAGATCTCGTTTTATATTGATTCATATTTTAGATGCAACAGTATGTAATGCCATTTGCCAAAAATATAATAAAACTAACGAAAAATCATTCGCGAACTGCTCAAATTTTAGCAAAAGAGGAGAGCAAAAACTGGATTTGAATGGAACCCAAAAAAAAAACGAATAAAGTTGATGGCAGAAAATTTCTTTTTTTCTTCATCGCTTTTGGCTAACAACAAATGATGAAGAAAAGTGTACAGTCAACAGGAATCAGAATGTAATGGTTTATAATGGTTTCACAGCATCTGCGATCAGTTTTTTTTATGAGTTACATCCATTAATTAACACATAACAATAGTGTGCAAGAAGAAAATTAAGAAAAGACCTTTTGAGATACTTTTGAAAGTCCCCCTTTGAATTTTTGGTATTCATTTTTGTAATTATCAATCAAAAAACATGGATAACTAATAAAATTCACGATAAAGGAGAAAGGGATTACAACTGACAAATAAGGTTTGATCGTCATCTAACGTCATTGGATTGCGTGTAAAAGGTATCATCAATACATGCAACTAAACAAGATTGGTATTTCTTAATCATTTAATATTCATTTAAAGGTATCTTCATGTGTTTCCTTATATTTCATCTTATATGTAACGGTGTTTCTTAAATATGTGATCCATTTCATTTGATTTATGAAAATCAACTGTAATTAAGTTAAAAATCAATCTGCGGTCAATGAATTTAATAAATTATTCGTCAGATGTTCTACCAATTTGGTTCAGAGATAAATACTCATTTTCTTTCTCATTTTGTATTGGATTCAACATCATTACATTAATTTTGATTGAGGATCATCAAAAACGGAAATGAATTCTACACTGTGGTCAATCATAAAATCATTGGATTATAATTGATACATCTGGAGTATTAAAATTAGAGAGTGAGAATATTAAACTGAAACGGATAATAGTTTATGAGCACAATTGTAAGCCACGTGTAACCACCAAATAAAATTGTTTTATGAAAACCATGTAAAACATGTTGCCCTAAGTATCAAAAGATTCTTGATTACTTATATACAATTTTGTTATTGTTGTTTTATATTTTTTGAAATTTTTAGCTTTTCGTTCAGCCAGGATTTGGAAGACTTTATCATTGAGAAGTTTAAAAGTTCAAAAACCTTTTTAATGTAATTCTAGTTCAAGAAAACCAGATTTTTTCTGTACAATTTTTTGGTTTCGTTAGTCAAATCGAAAGCAGGGCTCAAGTAAAGAGAAAGAGATTCATTTTTAGGCAATAAAATAATATTCCTCATCTTTTTTTTTTTGGTTGGTTGGATTTTATGCGGTTGGAAACGCATATAATATGCCAGCCATAAGGAGAACTCGATTTTCTTCTATTTCGTTGGTTGAATTTGGAACAGAATAAATGTAAAATCAAAGTGCATTATGCATTGGATGTTACGCAGGTCGAAATCGAATTAAAGGAAGAACAAAATACATTGATTTCTTTATGGTGTTCGCATCCATACAATCACGATTGGCAGTAGATGAAGCTGAATTGTATCCAAAAAAAGCACAAAATTCATGAGTAGACCCCATAGAGGTAGTCCAAATGAGGATCGCTTAAGGTCGTTACCACTTTTTGGCTGGTTCTTTTCATTTTCTTGTTGTAACTCTCTATAAGATCATGTTGAATGATTGGAGCAAAAGAGAGAGTGAACAATTTACGAAATACACGCATCAGTACTATTTGCATAACTACTTTAATTGTTTTCATCATTTATTATCAATGGCAGCAGTAAGAAAACTAAAAAATTTACACCGAAATCTACCTGGTGCCAAAAATTGGTTTAATGCCTTAATGCACTGATGGGTCTCTCAGGCTGAACAGGAAATTCAATTATGTACTTGTTCTTCAATATTGGGCAGATGCTATTCTATGCTCGTATTGTATTCCTTATTTTACCAAATACAAAATATTGTCAATTAGATTCATTATTTGTCCATTTCAAATTTTCATTTATTTTTTTAGGTTTTCGATCAAGACAATAAACCGGGGGAATAGCCCAAACCAGCATATGTATGGTTGTTTAGTTCAACAATTTTGCACATCTCTAATCTAAAATGTAAAGAAAACCAGTAATCCTAATGGTATTTTTGGCAAAATTTTATTTTTTTTTTTTGCTTTAGTACCAAATGTTGGCCATTTCAATAAAATTATCCATTCAATTGCTGACAACATGAAACAGGAATTCTTGTCATTAATTTTTGTTCAACGTTTGTATGGAGGTTTATATCATCTACAATTCTATTATAATGCGATCCATCCACATATTTTGATGCATTTTACTTATTATTTTTTTTTTTTGGTAGTTTACAGTCTTCGTTTATGAAGCCACAAAAAAATTGTTGTATATTTTCGGCTGTTCTGGATGGGTAATATAATATATAACGTGTAATAACATCAAATACTAGTATGATCCCTCTGTATGCGTTTGAAAAATCCAAATGGAATCAACGAACAAAAAAAAAAAACAGAAAATTCAACGTTTCTTGCAAGAATACATTGTGCTTAAATGCAAGTAAACTAAAGAATTAACGAATTTTATAAGTACGACAGAGATAGAAGAACTCTCCTCTCACAGTTTAAGTTGTACTCTTTCATCATGTGGCATTCAATTTTTATGTGTATTATATTATATTTTTGGTGGGTCATTGAACTAAAACCCCGAAAATTCCTTGATGATATTTCGCGAATTTCTACATTGAAAATTATTCACTCACGATATTTTTAGGGATTAGTGTTCATTCTGTTTCTATAAAATCACAATAAAACCAGACCAGAATACAATTGTATGTTAATGGCGATCACATAAAATTAAATTCGCGATCACTCGATATTTATGATGCAACGAAGAAATTCGTGAATAGTTAAAACATCATATTATTTGGTCGAATCCGTTGTGTTTAATCTGTATGGCCATGATATTAGAAATAAATGCTAGAAAGGCCAATTCAATTCAACTTACCATTGACCGTCAATGTCATTCTAATAACATTTAGAATTCTCTGTGAAATGGTGATCGCATCCCACATCATAGAGAATGAAAATAGAATTTTTCCACTGCACCAAACCGTCACAAATGACCATGAAGATGAAAATTTCAATGCGCGAATCATATCTATGTGATCTTCAGTTTTCTTCACATTACATTTTGGTGCTATTTAAATTTTGAATTTTCTGTTTTCTTTTTCATCTGTTTCAGATTGACCAGAAACGAATGCAAGACATCAGTTTTTGCAAGAAACATTATTTAATAAGAGAGTAGCCAAATACAATATTTATTTAAATATAACCGAATGAATGCGATCACACAGTTGAATTTGCAATCTGTCTAAATTTGAACAGCAACAAACGTTTCATATCAGGTCATGTACCTCTAAGAACGAATTTTGCGAAAAAAAAAAAAACAAAATTAATATCAAGAGTGGCAATGCATACCACAACCCAGAGACTACGCAAATTTATGCAAACGACGGTTTTCTTTCGTTGCAAATACACAAATTTGTTTGGTGCCCGAATTAAAACGGGGAGGCCTCCAAAAAACAAAAACGCATAGCAAAAATTCATTCTTAATGCCATTTAATTTGCAATTGACAAAATAAGAGTGTTGTCCAAAAGGTGAACAACTAGACCACTTCAACAATACACTATGGCTGACCAATAGCTAATTACATATGGTCGGTTTTTTTTTTTAGTTTTCTTAATCCATTTTAGACAAATTAAAAAATTGACTACATCGGGAAGCATTAAAAATGACTTGATCTTGTTCTGTGTGCATAACAGCAGCCGTTTATATATATTTTTTTCACCCTATCAATGTGGTCTTAAATTACTAAAGGTGCAATGCGCAAAAAAAAAAGGTAATACACATCATCGGTAAGAAACATATGAATAAAAAAAAACCGTGTCGAGGCGTCATTCAATAATCCGCCACACTATTTCACTTTGCATAACAGTTTAGGTAATAAAAAAAAAAAAATGAAATGCGTTCCAAGGTTTTGTCCGTATGATTTTATATTTCGTGTATAATTTAAAAGTGTGAGCTTTCTTGTCCCATCTCGTTACACAAATGCAGTTAATGCATCACTTGTACATCAACGAAGATAGAAAGAAAAAAACTGACTTCAATGAGATTCGGATGATTTAACATACAATGGACAGTCTAATGTCACTCATTACGATAGTGGATTGTATGAATACTAAGACATTTTGTCCACAACTGGGGATCCTGGCTAAATTGATTCTTTTTTTTTTCTTAATAAAATATTGGCCAATACCAACAAGATCACTCACTGGTTTTATTTGGACTTAAATTGTTGTTGTTGTTTGTCAGTTACTTGCCAAATTGTAATATTCCGTATTGAACAGAGGCCACGGAAATTAGGAGAGACGCCGAGATATAAAATGTAATAAAAACCTGTAAACCTTGGCTTTGTTCATTACTTGTGAATACAGAACAACAATAATAATAATGCAAAAATATACTCTATGATAATTAAGAGACCCTTGAATATTGAATGAATGTGTGAATCATGAGGTATATGAGGTTGTCTCTTATTATTTTTATCATCAGGCACTAAGAAAACGCAACAGAAATTAAATAAAAAATTACAGTTTCGTACACTTCAATTGTATTTTATGGACTTTTAGAGTATTCGTTTACTGATCGTTTCTTTTAAATCGTGTTTCATTTGTGACACTTATGTTATGCACTTTGCCATTATATTTATAAGCAAATCTCAATGCTAAATGTGATTAATATAATCGAGTAAGAAATTCATTACAATTGAATTAAACTTAATGTATCTTGATACTTCGAAATGCTATGATACCATCAGGTATTTCAAATTAGTTATTAATGAATAGAAAATTCATTGATACTGAATATTATATGATCATTGGTTCCATTTCTAGATAAATCATTTGATTAAAATGGTCAGCAATTCAATATGGATGTGTAGACGAGAACGAGGGTTGAATTCAATTTGAACCGACAGTGATAGGTGGCAACAAGTGGCCAAGACTAATCGGTACAATCTTCATCATTGCAATTTCTATTAATTTTTTAACTCACAAAATTGAAAAGCAAAAATTCTATTTATTGCAACGATTTTCATTCAGTTTTTTATTCCTAATGTTTTCCATTGATTTTCACCAACATACGATAAAGGAAAAACACGAGTAAATTCTGTAGTAGCAATTCATATGATGATACGTTAGTAACTCATAAAAATGACTTAATAAAAACCATAAAACGAGGAAAATGCAATGGAATGAATGAATGAGAATGAATAAAAAAAAAACATTCAATATTGAATAAACTTGGCCTCCAGTGTTATGTATTTTTATTTTATCAACTCCTCACTGCCACCATGTGACGATTTCCATTTTCATATACGAGGAAAATTCACGTTCAATTTCATTTCATCTCTTCTATTCACATTCCTAGCCAAACAATTTTCCTACACTCAACTTGTACATATTGCATTATTCAGTTGTTGTTGTCATAATATTCCATGAAATATACAATCGCCTGATCTATGAAGTGTTCCATAGATGTTTTATCCAACAGAAAAAAGTGCATACGTTTAAGTCAGATTGTGTAAAACAGAGTTATGTTTTTTGTACTTCACTGTTTGTTCATCAGATTTAGTGTTCACTTTGTAGTATTTTGTTTTTTTAATTCCCACCGTTTATTAACGATGTGTAGAGAGTATGGAAAAACAGTGGAATGAATAAAAAGAAAAAAAAAACTTAAACAATATTTTATGTTGGAAAAACTGTGCCATAACACAGATTTCATGTGCAGTATCTCTTCTGTTACCAGATAACAGTTTGATGTTTTCATACAATGTTAATGATTTCATTTCAATTTAAGACTTGACCAATTGCTTCTCTTTATTCGTTTAAATTTACCTTAACAAAAATTTATTTTAAGAAAATAGAAAATCCTAACGGTTTTCAGTGTCGCTTCTTCAAATTTCAACGTGTCTTTAATTAGTTTGAACTTGCAATTCAGGTGTACAACGTTGTTTTCATGTAGAATTACATAAAAAATGGACAGAATACATTAATACCAATCCCTTATGTGTACACTTGAGGTGCTTATCAATAACTTCATTATGTAATTTGGTATGTAGTTTTTAATTTTTATTTTTTTTATATAAAATTAATTCATAACTTCTCACTTACATGATAATAGAGGCAATGAGTAAATACAAAAGGAATTTATTAGCCACTTACCTTGAGACTGAAATGAATTTAAATTCAATTTAACTTTGTTCACTTTCTGTTTTCAGACAAAATTCAAAAAATTGTTTTGTCTTTCAAGCACTAGATGAACTGAATCCACTTAAATTTATTAAAAATTTTCTTCTCAATTAATTTATTTAATTCAAACTGTTATACTAAATGTTTTTATTTCAATGAAAATTCACAATGAATTTGATTTAATTTCTCTAAGTTCTAATCTATTATGAAGTCTATAGATGTAAATGATAGCATCCTGATTAAGCTCATAATTATTTATCACCACCGCAAGTAAATTATTTAAAACAGTTTATCTTTTTTCTTATTCAATTATCATTTAGAAAATCGTTTATACGTCACACTATTTTTTCCTCCAAAAAATTTATTTCAATAAACTTTCACACTTTTTCTTAAGAATTTAAAAAAACAAAATTGAAAAAAACTCCACAAAATCCTTTGTTTTTTTTTTTTTGTTTAAATTTTCAACTTAAATTTCAAAAATAATTTTTATTATTCCTTTTTCCCAATAATATAAATGAACACTTCTTCACTGGTATAACTTGAAAATTTTTCTTTAAATTTTAAAAATTTTCTAATTGCTGATCAAACGTTCTAATAACTTCATAACACTTGGACTTTCTCTACCAAACTGATTTTGTTGAGAAATCTCCCCGCGAAATTCATTTATACCGTAAAAAATAAAAAGAAAAACACACCAAAATAAAATTATAGTATGCAATTCTGTGCTTCCGTTTACTACAACCAACTGAATGAGTTTGATGTTTAATGAAATTTGTTATGTTGCCAATGCACTGGTGTGTTGTCCACGTCCAGTAATGGTTTTCAAAAAACTAACAACACAAATTATTTTGTAAGACCTCCAAAATCACTCCAAAAATACAACAAAAATTAAAACAAATCGACTTGTTCAAAAGCTCTCTCCTTGTAGTCTAAAAAAAAAAAAAATTTTAATTTTTGTGTACTACGAGTATCAACATTTATATTTTATTTAATTCTTTTTTTTTTCTTATTTATTTTGTTATTTTGATTATATATTTTCAGAGTATCTGGTATAATATTTTTTTTTTATTTTCGGCAACACTAAAAAACATACTGTTCGCATACTAAAAAATCGGGAACGGAACCAGTCGATGGATTCTTTTCTGGTGGTTGTATCAGATTCTATATACATTTTGGATGGCCTACACTATGATAAAAATGAATAAAAAAAAACAACAAAAAAAAATTATGTATGCAGTCCAGAGTTAGCAGCAGCACCAGAATAAAAAAAGAAAAGAATACACGTATATTGTGATATTGTGGTGGATTTTATTTCTACATAATTTTATTTTTTTGCCCAATTCATCGCGCCACCATGTAGTGTGCTTAAATGCGTTTTTATGCGCCGAACTACGCATACAACAAATTTTTTCCCAATTTTTGTTTTTTTATTTTGGGGCTTTTACTGATGGGGCCCTTCATACCATCGAATTAAAGTAAACGTATCTACACTGATAAAAAAGCCCGTGTATCGTAAAACAACTGAATAGAAAAAAATAAATAAATTGTTCCAACTGAATTATAATAAAATTGCAGTATTTCGTACTCTGTCACTCATTTGAATCCCCCGAAAAATATAAAAATCATATCCCTTTGATAGTGTTTGTGGACGCCAATCCTATTGTACTTTTATATTTAAAAAAAAAAAATTATATTGGTAATACGTTAATATACAGTGGCCATCATCATCATCTCATATGCTTTGAAAATAATATGTACATAGCATATAAAAAAATAATTTTATTTTAATGATTTCATACAAAAATTGAGCCCCTTTTATATCTTTAGGCTGCAATACATCGATAAAAATTAACTAAAAGTGAGAGAGAAAAGAGATCATACTTTTCGGCTATAAAAATGAATTTTTCTACATACGTGCGCATTTTTATAATTTTATTCTTTTATACATTACAGTTTTTTTTTTTATTTAATTTTTTGGTATTTTGGTTATATGCAATTTGGACAATAATTATGTAGAACACATTCATTCCTTTATTGTATTTGTTATATTTACGATAGTATGATTCTACCACTAGTGCAGAGAATATGCGAATATATGCGAGATAAGCAAACAGATTGCAAGAGTTCAACTACCAAAAAAATTAAATAAAAAAAATCACACTTGCTTCTACCTATCAATAATACTGTCTAACGGATCCTTTAATTAGGATTTAGTTCGAATCTAGAAATCTGTTATCTATAGATAACAAAGATGATCATCTTGAATTGCATACAATTAAGGAGTAAATCATAATCATCTAAAACAATACTGTGATAGTAACCTCAATCTACTTGATTGCAATTTCAAATATGTCGCGCACTAACTAATCTAATCGAATCAATTCAGTTATTTATTTTATTTTTTTGTCAAAAGACACTTCATTTGATCGCCTTGAACTCGTAGCAGAGTTCATGAATCTAAGAACGTCGCAAATTGCATTGAGTCTCTTGAAATTCATATTAACGAAAATAACACTCATCAATGTTTCATAGATATTTTGGCATTTTTTTTTTCTTTCTTATTAGTATATCAGCAAAGAGCAATAATCATACATTGTGTTTGGTTGGTATGTGGTATCGGTTTGGTAGACCCCAGGTAGAATGAAAACACGAAAATTTTTATACTGACTGTTGTAGTTGAATCCGAATTCTTTTTATTTATTATTTTAAGCATCCCAATACATAACAATTTGTGATCATGAGCGCATTTTTGGTTTTTTTTTTTGGGCAATTTTTAATGTTTCGGTTTTCCATTTTCATAAAGTATTTGTGAATTGAATACCACGTTGATTTGCAATAATCAGTTTGGTAAAAGCTAAAAAGATCGGTGAATTTTTATCAGTGTATTTAGTGTAGGCCCACCAATAAATTTTGCGAATGAAATTATTCGCATATAACTGCAACATATTCTGAGTATTATTCTTCTAGGTTTTATTACTGCTGGTTTTGTATTTACAATTTTTTTATATTTAACAAACAAAAAAGTAATTTGGAAAACGCATTTTTCAATGTATTTCATTCTGGGGGGATTCTCATTTGAAATAAAACTTCAACGACGCATACCAATAGAGGAGACTCTAGCAAAATGGTTTAATATACATTTCATTGGTTAATACATTGCAAATTTTTTTAAATGGTTTGCCGAATTACACTTTATTTAGGCCCGCCAAATACAAATGCATTATTGGCGTAATGTATACATGAATATGAAGAGTTTTTAGTAGAGAAATCAAAAAAAATTTTCTTATTTCAGTTTTGGTTCATTGTTTTATATTCCAAAAACAAAAATCTCCCAGAATTAATGACTACATTCAAAATTAATGGTTTAGATTAAACTTGACGATATTTTAAGAAAAAGATCACCAATTCACTTTGGTACATTTGAATGGGATGATCTTTTTAAAAATTGCAATGAGATGAAGCCATTATGTATTTCCAGTGTCCAGTTTACTCTTGTGTTATTGGTTTCTCAGATTTTGCCAAAAATTTTCTGTTTCTTTTCCTTAAATGCAGAATTGTACATTGACTAACTAGCACAAATTCAAATGCGATGGTTTGCATACAATGAAACGTTGCGTTTATTTTACATACAAACTGGTGAAACATGACTTAAGGAGTCATCAGCCTATTCGCATGTCAACGAGCCTCTGTTCGTGAATATTCAGAAAATTGGGAATAAAAAAAGAGAACAAATACATTTAACATCGTATACCAAGTGCCATTGCCACTAAAAAGTGTAATCAACTTTCTATAATTTTGAAGTTTTTGATTGAATTTCAATTAAATTTTCTATGGCATGAACTTTTGTCTCTGTTTTGTACAGTTTATTTACCGATATTGATATGCCTCCAAATCAATGTATCATTTGGAACAAGAGAATGTCTATTCAGTCTTAAATTTCATTGATCAATCATAGATTTTCCTGAAAAAAGAAAATTAATTGGGGATATCAATGTGGAAATCTGATGTTAAAAAATGGATTTCTATTAACCAAATATGTTTGTCCTAGAAGATAACATTTTATCTATGATTCGTTGGTAAAGTTTATTGAAAATAATTGAATCAATATAATTAATTATAATTGATAGCTTTTACTGTCATTATCAATTTAATTGTAAACCGTTCAATTTGAAATGGTTAAGATGTGTAGTTCGTATGCACAAAATGTAAATCATTTGTACAGTAACAGAACAGCAAAAAAAAAAAAATAAAAACAAAATAAATGGCATTTAAAACAAAAAGAAAACAAAATTAATTATCACTGTTACAGGTTCAACAATTTTTAATGACAAAAATTGTATTCAGGTGTTGTGCGAATCGTTACAATATTTTATGATCGCGACATCAATGAGACGTGCTTTGTAATATGTCAACGGAGTGTTGAATTATTATGTAAAAAATAAATAAAAAGAAACAAATTCTGTATTGACGACGTCCAATAGTAAATTGATGTATCGTGGAGTGAAAATACTTTACTTAAATGAGAATTATAATTCAGTAAACTGTCAATTGACAATATCAATTGGGTATTTACTTACATTTTTATCAATTTATTGTGTCTATGTAATAGAGAAGATTCAAAAGAGATCCAGAGGATAGAAGTCATCCTCTTCTTCCATTCTATGATTTTAACTCCTCGTTTGTTATTTTTTTAACTAAAAAATACATAAATAAATTTATGTCTACTTAACCATCCAGCATCATTGAATATGTCAATTAATCCATTCAAGTCCACCAGATTTATTAAATAGAACATTTTTGGGGAATGATTTTAATTTTATTTTTTTTTTTATTTGGTTGTGTCCATTCTTTTTCTGTAAATTGGTTGACATTCTGGCCAATTAAATCGAAATATTTGGCATATTTGAATATTTAGCCTCCCAAATGGCCATTTCAATTCAAATGATAAATTGAGACTGCAATTTCCAATGGACCAATCTACACACCCCAATTCATTGTTACCCAATTCTCTTCAGTCCATCAGAAGGTTCCACCACCATTATATGAATTATTTTCATGTAATTCCTTGTTTTTTGTTGCTTCATATTTTATTTTATTTTATTATACCAATTACTCGTGATCAAGCAGCAAACTATAATTTTTATTGTACGCACACAGGACATTTGAAAATCACAAGATACCAGCCTAGTAGCGTATAATGGGTAGCCCACACATTTCATAATAAATGCATTCATAATATTAAATTATGTACAACATAACTGCATGGACATGAGAAACAATCCAACAAGAGAAAAAAAAAGAAATTGCGTTATGCAACCCATAAGCCCTGAATTGTTTTATGATCGCAAATGGGTAACAAACGGGCCGCACCATCATATAAGAGAGTTTTTAATAGAAAGAATTAATAATAAAAAAGTATAAATTTTTATGAAAATTAAATTTGATATAATCATAATGCATTTATTATTATTTCCTTTCTGTTTTTTTTTTTCTGTTACTCAAAATCATAAATGATATTTGGGAGAGGACCATTTCCAGTTTTCGAAATA